>JAEPRB010000013.1:0-370356 GCA_016758965.1 Circinella minor | reverse complement strand
ACTGCAAAGTACAGCAAACTACAGCAAACTACCGTAAGCAGTACCGCAAAGCACCTTTTATAGTTAGTAATGTTCGGTAAATCCGGTCAGTTGTGCGGATATTCTCCAGTGCTGTCCGACTACTACTGCAAAAAAGTACTGCATTTGCAGTACTGCAAAATTACCCAAGTCCGTATTGAAGGATAAAAAAAAGTTATGAACGTGCTCTTTGAACTGGTTTTGAGCGACAATCAAATTTTTGTATACAATTTTCATCCTGCAAAAGCTGCTGGCGAGTATATTTTTCAACTTCGTATGTTATTGGTAAGCGGTCGACAAAGATTTGCTCGATTTGCTGGTAATTTCTGAAGAACGGGCTAGTAAACTTTACATAAAATTATAGCGCAGTATTTCTTTTATAACATACCTGATAAAGAGTAGTAAATCGTCTGGATCAGTGGTCAGTCCGGCGTAATCTATTATAACAATTACCACATTATTTCTAGTTTTCTTCAACATATCCAGCATTCCTACAAAAAGAAGACATTAGACGATATAATGCAACAAACGGATATTACACCAGTCTTACCTTGAGCATTCCCATCGGCATAGCTCCCTATTACATCTTCTTTGTGATCACGATTTTCGATAGGCTCGGATGATTTGCAATAAGGAGAGATAAATACTTTATCAACCAACGAACGTGTCCGTAAGTGAGCTGCCATTTTTTCTAGTAATTGCGTTCGTACATTATCAGCTTCTTTCCCTGGAGTTTTCCTCGCATATCCAATAAAAATAGTATTTGCAGCCTTTTTTGTCTTTTATAAAATCTTGGTAACGATCGAAATATGTTGTGATATCTATCACCAATTGATCTGAAGCAAGTTTAGATTATATTAAAAATAAACATTTTTACCATATGGTTTACCTTGAAAATGTTCAGCCATAGTATTAACCATCCAACTTCTTGTGATGGAACCATGCTCACGTTTTCGTTTACTATTTGTTTTTTCTTGTTTGACAAATGCAACACCATTTTTGCCACAGAAGGAGGCAAATGCGTTGAATGTCATTTTCGAAACGTAATTTGATTGTTTAACCATGTTAGCAAAGACATCCGATAACCTTATATGTTCTTGAACGTATACCACGCTGAGGAAATCGTCAAGCATAGTATTCACCGGAACATATACCTCGTTAAGAAACTTTAAACATTGCACTTTCGTTTCTACTTAAAGGTGTTATTTTTGACATGACACATGATTACTTCTACGTAGTATTATAATGTCATACCCAGTTTCGGTTTGTCGTTGAGAGCGGGTTGTGTAGCCATGGTTTCAATTTCTAACTTGTATTCATGGAACATAAGTGTGGATCCGTAAATGCGACTCTTTAATGCAATGACTGGTACAAGTGGGTCCCTCAAATGACATATTTCGTATTCGTCTTTAAAAGGTTCGAAACGTTTTTCCGCAACGGGGATGTTGGTTTTCGTGAATTTTAACTGGTAAAATATACAGAGGGCATGTTCACGCGTAATTGCTACCATTGGTAGGTGTTAGTGTAAATAGTAAAGAGTGAAAATGAAGTGGAATAGGTGAACTTACCCCACTGGTTTTAATGGGAGGTCTGAGTTTTTGTGTCTTCATGCCAAAAAAATAAAACGAACGAGTCCCCAGAAAAATCGTGTAAGTTAGTCCCCCCATCGTGTAATTCAAGTCACACTATAATATTATATCCGCCGCCTTGAAAATAAAACATGCTTGATAATGTATCTTTTTTTTTGATCGTGTACCTCACATTTTGATCGTGTACTTTATTTTTAAATCTTGTCATTGAGTGGGCAATGAGGAATGTTTGAAGACATTTTACAAATAATGTCTTGTTGCATATTTTCGAGTTAAAGAAATTAGGACTTATCGTGATGCATTGAATGAAATGAGTCGTATCTTTCATAATTCGATGAACCAGTTATACGAACCTCCTCAAGGGTTTTACAAGTTTATTTAGTCATTTACTTTATGGAACAAACATCAAAGCAAATATGTTCAACATCTACACATCAACCTATTCGCTACAAACGTGCTTCAGAGTCCTTCGACATGGCGTCTTAATCTAACTTACCCGACCAAAATACTACATTATTATTTTTTTCCTGACAATTTAATGTTCATACTAAGATGTTCAGACAACATAATATTGAATTATAATATTCAATATTATCATAATAGTATCAAACCTTTGCACTGACACATCCAACAAGTTGAGAAGGAACCACTTCAAAACAACAGCAGCGATCAATTATTTTCGAAGATTAGGTATTGCAATCATCACGAATGATTCAAGTAGATTTACCTATTATTAAAAGCTCTCCTATCGTAGTAGATAAAAATATTCAGTGAATTTAACAACCAAATTGCATTCTTCATCATTTTATTCTTTACAATTTTCAAAGTGCATTCGACGATCGTGTAGTATGGATCATATAGCGTGACTGCTACACGATCATTGGGATGAAAGGTACACGATGATGACCATAATTGGCAGTGTGACTTGAACTACACGATGGGGGGACTACACGATTTTTAGTGGGATCCATTATCATATAGTTTTTAGTTGACATAGAAAAAAAAAGATAAATTTGCATAAATTAGGAAAGAAGGTGGGAAATCTTATCCCTTTTGCTATGGTGCGAAGTATTAAAATCGTTAATACTTATAGCTAAGTTAACACATATATATGTTGCTGTGCAATATTCTCATGCCATCTTGAATATATACATTAAATGATGTGTGTGCATAACGATGTATAGTAAGTTGACAAATTCTTACGATTTTTACAAGAATAGCATCACTAATGGTTACAAAACTTAAATAATGTCTAGTTATTTTAAGACTTATTGTATTTGATAAATATGCCTTGAAAAAGGGTATATTCACTTATACTTATATCTAACGTTTGAAAAATACGGTTTTCCTTTTACTCTTTAAATTTATATATCCATTCATTGAAAAAAAAAACTCGCCAGTATATCTTTATTAATGTATATATTCTTAAATACCGGGCTTTCATGATGAGCTCAGTTGTGTCTTATGTTAACAGAAAGATTAAAAGTAATTATATAGGTGTAACGAGCAATCTGCCATAGCAACGACTAGTATGATAAGAGTGTTCTTCACTCCAAATGTAATTCATTGAGTACCCCAGATCATGTACACAAATATATATATATATATGTAACTCTGTCTTTTTTCCTCAACCCTCATTATAATTATTAATTAATTAACTGCTATTTTTTCTTTTGTACTTTTTTTTTTCGCGTATCTGTATATGTATATAAAATGGAAATAAAGCATATATATATATATGTGTGTGTGTGTATGTATATATCTGTGTTCGTGGCTATATAATTTTTTTCTTTTTCGTCGGTCGTTGCAATGATCAGATACTAAGTTTTCCAACAGCATTTTCAATTAATCGAACATCACCATCTTCAAATCCATGCAAGATTCTTCGTTTACTTGCACTTGCATTCTTGCGGGGAATATTTAATCCAAATGCAGCTGCCATGCCACCTCCAGCACTTGTTTTTGTAGTGGTTATTGAAGATGCAACCAATCCAATTAATTCATTACAACTATCGATCAAGTTTCTTGAGGTAGGATGGACTTCCATCAATTGCTCAATGGTTCGTTCCACTCCAAGAGATTTCCATGAATCAACATACCAATCGTTACCATGATGTTTTCCAGCTTTTTCTATAAGTTGAATCATGGCATCCAAAGTTTTGTTGGCAACTTGAACAGGTAATGAATATCGATCATAATGTAAAAGTTTCAATAAGGAACGAGGCAGTTCGGGAAATTCATTCAATAATGTACTATATTATTATAAATATCCACCCGTCAACATCCATTGTTATCATTGATATTTTTTTTTTATAAATCAGTAATCTTTCTTTTTTTTTTGGTAAATGTATAAAAAATAATAAAGCCTTACATAACTCCTTCTTCACTACATGCAGTTAAGAAATTACAAATGATCCATAATGCGTCTGTTGTAATCTTCCACTCTTCCGGCATTGTAGCAGCTTTACGTTTGCTTGTTATGGTCCATTCACTAGTAGTAGCTATATACGTGTGTCCTGGTACACATATATGCTCTCGTACATGATGAATTAAATGAGGTTCAACAAGCATACTTTTTTCTACAAAGTCTTCGTTACATGCCGCCAAATTTGCAATGACCAAATAAGTATCTCGTCGTACACTGGTTTCTATCTCGGGTGACATATATGATAATAAGTTTCGGACCAAATGCTTGTCAATCAATTTCATGCAATGTGTATCAGGTAATGATGTAATGTTGATTAAAGTACGCAATATAGGAATGATAATAGATCTTCCACTTTCATATAGAAGATCGGCAAGTCGTGAAGGCAATCGTGGTGAGAATGTAAAGTTTTCATAAAATGGTGTAACACCATGCATATTATGCAAAATGCGTGAAAGGCCCCATCTATATAATATTAACATAGATAATTAATAGATTGTTGAAATATATGTATATATAAGCTTATTTGTCCTTCTTTTTGTCGTTCGGAAAGAATCTCACAGCAACACACACACGCACGCCCACAGATATATACATATACATATAAATAACTTTACCCTCCATCAATCCAAAGATCGGAATGGTCGAAGAGAATACATTGTGAAAGTGCATCAAAAGCTACTAAATACTATAATTTAAAAGAAAATTTATATATCCTTTATAAATTATTCTATATACACACGGACATACACATACATATATACATATATTCAAAACATACCTTTGACCAATAGTCTGCTGTATAAAACCCTCCTCGACTCATATTCGATATTGTCCAAGTTAAGGCTTTAATATCTGTTAACATTTCATCATCAAAAATAGTTGTTGTATCACCGTAACAACCATATTCACGAGCATCTTCTTTAGCTTTAGTGGTTAGATCCAGTAAAACTTGAGCCACAGCGCCAAGAGCATCATTTTGAATTAATAATTGTCGTAACTGAGGCGATTCACCTGCAAAGTTAGACAATGCCCATGCAGCCTTATAAATACATGGTAAAAGTAATGTAAATAGATAAATTAGTTAATTAATAAATATTCTCTCTCTTTTTCTGCTTATGTGTATTTATTTCAAGTGGCATATTGATATATAGTTGTTTACCTGGGTTTTGACATTAATAGTTGTTTGTTGTGAATGTAAACATTCAAGTAAGCCGATAATAAAATCAGCATTTACGAGCATTTCGGTCTGTTTCGAAGTGCCGGCCTATATAATAGTATTATAAATCATCATCATCATCATCATCATCAGATATTGACATACACGCAAACATCTCATACTGGGTCACACAAAGAAATAATTACTGTTGTAAACATTATGAAATGAAAATAAAATAAAAAATTATTACCGCAATATTTGTGACAATCCAGGCTGCTTCAAACTAAAAAATAAATTAATCATCCATAATTATAAGTTACATTTCTTTAGTTTTAAAAATAATAGTAAATGATTAAGATCTCCTTATTATTACCTGAATATCATGTTGGTCATGAAGAACTAAAAGTTCACGTAATCGTGGTAATACTCCCAAACTAAGAATATCATCCACACATGTATTTGAGCTATGTGCTATATTGTAACAGTAATAATAGTAATAATCAGTTTTTTTTATAATTCAATCATTTCTCCCTTCCTTATCCACTCAATAGTAATAGTATCATAACATGGTTATATGAAAAATGAAAACAATATATTATTATTTTTTACCTTGGGTTAAATACTTTCGTAACATCTGTACACTTTGGAAACATTCACGTTCATTTGGCTGTGAAGAACAAAGATAATACTTGATCTCTGGCAACTACTTATATGCATAATCAGTTGTCACTGGAACTCCGGTTTATAATAATATATATGCTGGGTATATTTTTATATTGGTGTGTGTGTCTGTGTGTATTGTGGTGGGAGGGGGGGAGATATATATATATATGTGTGTGTATACGTATATTCTCCATTATCATTAACAAAAAAAATATATAAGTTATATATAGTACATACGTTGGATTTATCAACAGTATCATGTTCGCTATCAAAGGTAAGATGTGTAATCGACACATTGGCAAGTTTACGATTGATTTCAAAAAGAATATCTTCAGGATCGAATTCGTCTTCTGTTGTCATTATTTCTTTATCTTTTTTTTTTTTTTGTTTTAATATAAAGCTTGAATTTTTTGCTGCCAGGGTATGGTGAGGATAAAAAAAGAAGAGTGAAAAAATATTAAGAAAAAAAAGAACAGGGGAATTGAAGGGAAGGGTGGCTATTGAAGACAGAGAACGCGTAGAAAAAAAGACGGTTTTCTTATTCTATTATATTTCTAAAGGTATCAAGTGGTCAATTTATTTTAAAATGTTTCAATGAATTATAAAAGGGTATAGAAAAAAAGTAATATGAATGTATCGCGAAAAACAACAATACCCACGCGTATAACGACGATGTGGAAAAGGAAAAGAGGGAGGAGAGAAAGTTAGACTGAAGGAAAAATAAAATTGTTGCGCGCAGCCAGTTCAATTCTTGTGACCATAAATTTTGAAATCTCCTAAACATCGATGAGAGTAAAAAAAAATACCTTTTGTTTCTTTATTTCTCTTCCTTCAATATCTTTCTTTGTTAAAAATTATATATAACTCTTAAGAATGTCTATGTGATATAGTACCAATAAGTGGTTTAAATCAACTTAAAGCATAGATATGATTTATTACTGAGTAACATATAACACTGTCAATTACTTTCTCCCCTTATTTATAAAGTGGATAATAACGCAATTGGTCACTTTTCTAAAAAAAAAAAACCACTTGTTGTTTTGCGTATATGCATAACACATCTTTTTATATTGACATGATTCGCGGGGTTTTTGCGGTCTCTATCTCTATAGCATGGATATCTTTACTAACTTTTTTTTCGTATCTCTCGCACTATGCACCGGATCTAAAAAAAAATGCCAAGGTAGGATATATTAGGAAACTTGCATTCAGGAGCTCCGTTATTTTTTTATAACTCTTTCCTTTCCCTTTCGACATTGTCGTTGTCGTCGTCGCCATGGCAACCTCCACCTTGTCTCCAATGCACATTGTGTTTTGGACACGATGGTTCAATAGTATCATGTTTGATGGTATGTGTCCCTTTATCCAAACAAATATGCGAGGCAAACTCAAATATAATAATAAAAAAGAGAGAAGTGGGGGAACTATATAAAGCTAAAATAACCTTTTTCAATGCGGTGGAAACCGAAAATAAAAACCAGGCAACGATAAAATATTCAGTAACGATGATTGTCCTGTCCCTAATGACTACAAAGTGGAATCTCTCGAGAATTGGTGTACCATTACTCCATCTCTTGAACATAATGACACTGCCGCTGCTATTGTATTTCATGCGGCCGACTATTATCCTTCCCAAGTACCTGAACGTAAGTTATTATTACTATAACTCTAACTTCCTGCTTTAATTATTATTGCTATTATAAAGTTAGAAAACCAACAATGAATTTATCGATATACTAACTATTTAGTGTTACAATAATTTATTAGGTAAAAAGAATCAACCATGGATATTAGAAACACAAGAATCACCTCATACAGCTCCGTTCCGTATGGACTCAGAAAAAATGAAGGTGTTTGATTATTTAGCATCCTATCATCTCAAAAGTGCATTCTTATTCTCTTATTATTCTCCTGCTATTATGGATGTGGCAAATCGCCCTTTACCTATGAATTTTATGACCCTTCAAAAAAAGAAACACAAAGCTCCTATTGTTTGGATTGCGCGTAATTGTGATGCTACGAGTGGTCGACAACATTATGTTGAACAACTGATGAAATATATTGATATCGATAGTTATGGAGATTGTTTAAGGAGTCAAAAATTTCCAAAAGGCAAAGATCGAATGCAATTGATGAGTGAATACAAATTTTATTTAGCCATTGAAAATGCGAATTGTGATGATTATGGTTTGTACCAAACAATTTTTTTTTCGTCAGAGGATGATGGGGATGATTGGTGTGTTTGTACAATAAACAAAGAGAGGGGAGATTATAAAATAACAGTAATAACTCAACTCAAACTCAAACTTAAACTCAATTCAAATTTGATCTTTAAATATATGTATGTTATTTATAGTAACTGAGAAGTTATTTGACACATTTTCTGTTTCTACGGTTCCTATCGTGGATGGTCCCAATTCATATCAAGGATTTATTCCAGATAAAAACTCAGTGATTCGAATGGATGCTTTTCCAGATCCAAGAGATTTAGCAGATTATATCAATTATCTTGATTCAAATGATTCGGCTTATTTAGAGCATTTGTCATTTCGAAAAAATGCATTGGATATACCAGCACGTGAAAGACTCGATCCAGATTTTGTTAATAATTGGAGTGATCCATCTTATCATAATATACGTAGTAGTTGGTGCTCTATATGCCGTGGTATATTACCTTGGTGGCAGGCTCGTCAAAATGATACAACAGCTAAAGCAGAAGGAATAACACCAGCTATAGACGATAGTTTAATACTAGTAGATAAATCATGCATGGAAGGTGGGAAATGGGATTATGCAAAAGATGGACCACCTTTTAAGCCTGATTGGAAAAAATCAACCCATCCGTTGAAGTTATTACATGAACACAAATCAGCTATGGAAGAATTTATAAGTCAAGAACATAGCGATGCACAGACTGCTCATATCGTATGGACAATTGAATTGATTTTGGGTACTTTATTTATGGTATTTGTAGCCTTTATTGTACTTCGTGGTCGTTTTTTAAGTAATCAACGAACGAGAAAATCAGAGATACCCATGTCTGTAACGTGATAATTTTATTACTATATTTAAAAATCAAAAGAGCTAAAAAAAAACAAAGGCTCCTCCTTTCTCACATCATACTCAATTATGTATTATTACTATTATTACTACCACCTCATTTCTCTTAATTTCTCTTAATTTCTCTGTTATTTTGCATCTTGTAAATACATAATAATGTCACAACTTAATTATTCATTTATTAAATCATCTTTTTTTTGGCTGATCTATCGGCTCGGAACTTTTATATTTTATTGTTCAGTATCATTAATGCTGTAACAGCAATTTATTATATATATATTTCATAGCGGCGTATAACTGCCTTAACTTCCAATCAAACCCAATTCAAAGAAAATAAATTCGTTGGAAGGATATTTTACATAATATACAACTAGAACAAGTTTTAGTAAGAAAAAGAAAAAGATAACTGCATGAAAGTTGATACGTATAAAACAAGGTACGTATATATAAAAATTTGTCAAAGTCAACCCTATAAATCGGAATATTTAACCTACCTTACTAGTAATCCTATCCAAGAGCTTTGAACAAACGAAGGTAGACGGTTGACTTGCTGGATTGCTGGATTACAGCTTTTTTCCATTACATCTATTTATGGTTGATAGCTGTACATATATTAGTTATAAACATATAAACACATAAACAAATATAAAAATAAAAAATTATCTCTCAAACAGATAAAAACATAAATTCTAGTATATGATCGACCTGTTACTACACTAACATTCGTTTAGTACCCAACGTTCTAGACATTAATCGTGTCGCTGTATTACGTATGCTCCCAATTAATTATACCATGGGCACTGAATCAAGGAAAGCTGTATTGCTTCCCCTCCAGTTTTTCGTTCTACAAAATGTCTTTTTATCCTTACCCTCAACCAAAATACAGTTTTTTCGTTGTCTTGTAAATCGTATCTATATATTATAAAATATAAAACAAATAATATATTTTCCAATCCGCGGTGACTTGTCCCATGCGAGAGTAAAATTTATATATTTTTGAAGTACGCTCATTAGCAGTTATGTTTCTTCATCCTTCCAGTGTCGTCCTCTTCCTCTTTCTCTTTTCTCCGCCCGGCTTGGTAGCAAATTACGTCCCGGGAAGCGGACAATTTACATTTCGGTTAATGCTCAATTTACGTGGTTGCGAATGGTGAATTCAATAGTAGTCAACGACAAGGACTTTCATATGTATTTTTGATACCCAAGAATTTCTCCCTGGGAAATACAGAAGCAAACCGACACTTTGGTCTTTTTTCTTGCTTCGTCGTTTCGCTCTTTTATCACTAGGCAACAATGTGCTGTGAAGACAAGTGACAAAAACGTAGGAATGAAAAAGGAAATGCAAACCCTGTTTTCTTTTTCTCGCACTTAATTACCACTTTGATTAATTAAATTAGAAAATTTAAAAAAGTAAAAAGAATGCATAGTAAAAATGAAACCAGGAAACGACAAGTTCCGGGGCAAATTACTTGCAAGAAATAAAATACATTGCTATCAAAGTACGTATGATAAATTAACATTTTCTATAAAAAAAAAAAAAGGCGATTCAAATAGTTATAAGAAGAATACAGAATAAAATTAGAGTTATAAAACGTTAAAGAGAATATCACAGTAAAATAGACGCACATTTTGCCTTCAAAAAGAAAATGCTGATATTAAAATAAACGACCAAGTAAAAATAACGTAGAAAGAAAAATAGAGACATGAAACAATAAAGAGAAGGCTAAATGAAGTGTTAGAAAAAGACGATTTACTTTTTCTTGTTTAATGATAAAAGAAAGGTGTTGGTTACGTCGGAAAGAAAGAGGATGCCGTCGAATTTTAATTTATAAGAGTCTGAAGTCATAATAGTCAATTTAAAGTACCAAACAGGCAACCTCATATATACACTATCTAACCCCTAGTTGTTTACTGTGGTAGATTCACAGTAAAGGGTCCTTTCGAGTATTTTGAAACTAAGAATTTTTATGCCATGTAATGCTGTGAAACACTCTGCAGGAGGTCCGTGCATATGGCGGTCTTATGGTAACTGAAAAGAAATTCCGCATTTAGTTCGGATCTTTTAAGAATAATAAAGCTATAAAATAAAACATTCACTGTATGCCACGTTTACGGATCGAGTACGTAGTTTAAAATAAGTGATAAAAAAAAGAAGGTAATAAAGCGGAAAAGAAATTCTGTCAAGGAATAATAGATATAAAGAAGAAAGGGAGGCAAAAGAATTTCTAGGGTTAAATGTACAATCAATAAGGAACAGGTTTCAAGGTAAAAACTTCCGGTTTTGTTAATGTAAATAACACTATCTGTTCCGAACAAAGAAAAAAAGGAAAAAGGTACCAAAGTCTAAAGTCTAAAGTCTAAAATCTCACTAGATCACTCACAGTTTTTATTCTTTATTCTTGCAATAATAAAAATATTATAGTGTTTTATATTTTGAATGAAAGAGAACAAAATACTGTTATTTGTAGTAATGAATATATTAATGGATGATGTTTTGTTTATGTCAATAATAATAATAATGTAATAGTGTATTAATAATAACAATAATAATAATAACAATAGTAATAGTAATAATAGCAATACAAAAGTAGATAAAATAAATTAAAGGTTATTGTATTTTTTCCATATAATTCCCTGGTATGAGTGCTCTTCCTGGTCGTTGTGGATCTAATAATTCTGCTTCCCACCATCCATCAGGTTGTTCATGAACTACTGCAAACGTATCACCAGCATTAAATGACATTTCTTGTGGAATTTTTGCATTATAACTCCACATGGATCGTGCTATAATAAATAGAACGCATACATATATATGTAGATATATAAACTGGATCAGTAAATTTTGTATTATGGACGCTTGACGAAACAAAAGTTTATGTGAATATGTATACTTACTATAATATAAAATCGGTGAACCATCAGATAGCCGTTCAGATTTTATTCCAGACTGTTGAGGCTGTTGGTTTTGGAGCTGTTGACTTTGAGGTTGTTGATTTTGGAGCTGTTGACTTTGCGGTTGTTGATTTTGAGGTTGCTGATCATTACTGAATTGTACTTGTTGTTGAGGCATCGGGGGTGGTTTTTGCTGCTGTTTTTGTTTATCCTTTTTACCAAAGAATGGTATTGATACGCGGCCTCCAAAGTGACCGCCACTATTACTACTACCACCGGTATTACTGATATTATCTTTATTTATAATATTATCGTCGGATAGAGTCGATGTAATAGGAGACCGTGAATCTTGTTGTTGATGAATTCCCATATCTACATAAGCGGATTGATGTCGACGTGCTGATTGTTGATCAAACTGTTTCCGTTGATGTGAATTATTATTTAAAACATAATCTTCACCAGGCATAGGTGGCATGTCACTTTCAGGTCGAGGTCCATTCACACTTCCCTGTCGTTGTAATCCCCCCGCTCCACCTGTAGTAGCGCGTTTATAATAATTGGTTACAGCTGGAGGTTCAGAAGATGGTTGCCATGGTGCATTACGAATACCTGGATTATTAATTCCTGTATCAGGTGGCGTTGAAGATGATAAACTATTGGCTTGTTCCAATTGTGCCCGTACAGTTGTCATAACTTGATGAGCACCACCACCGGTACCATTACCAGCGTTGTTATTACTACTACCAGCACCTGTATCAATATGTAGTTTCGGTAACGGAGGTCGCTGTTGAATCATAGTAGGATCTACAAATGCTTCATAAGTACTTTGTCGATCATAGATTCGTGCATTTTGTGATCGTACTGGTAATTGTTGAGGTCGACGAATTGATGAAATCATCCACTTTTCTTCTTTTGGCTTTCTTCTTGCTAATGGTGGAAATTCATCTTCGCTTTCATCATCGTCATCATTATTGTTGATAGGTCCTGGAACAGGTATACGAGCTGAAGCAGAAATAGATCCTGTTGGTTGAGGAGACTTATCTCCTTCTTGACTATTTCTCTTTTGCTCCGGTTCATAAGTTGGATTAGGAATAGGTTTGAATCGCAAGTTGCTTCCATTACCTGTACCACTACTATTGTTGAATTCGATACCGCTGCTGTTATTTTTCAGTCCTGGAGAAGGTGGTGGTATATTCGACATGGTATTATTGGTAGTATTTGTTAATGATGATGCAGACGAGGAAGAAGGTTGAGCTGAATCAATAGGAATCGACCTTGGGATAGGGGATGTAATCACATTGCTACCAGACGGAATGTTACTAGTATTGGTTGTATAATTGTTGTTGGTGGTGGTAGAATTCATATTGGATGTTGTAGGGACTCCGACTGCAGATAATCGGGATTGACTCGATTCTGAGGAATGCATGACTGGAAGGGGCGCTGAACTAGCTGCTGAATCAAGAGCATTTGCTAATGCAAAGGGTGTTATTGACGCCATATGTTGTGGGCTCGTTGGATCTTCAACTGCCATGTGTAACGTTGGTTCTGGTGCTGGTATTGATGCTGATCCAACCGCTGATATGGGTGGAACCGTTACACTTGTAGCAGATACTGGTGGTTGTATAGGAGGAGAAATCGGTCGCTGTGTTTGTGTTGAAGGAGGATTGTATTGATCACTTGACATGGATGTACCTGATTGTGCTTTTTGCTGATTTTGTTGTGTTGCCCAAACTAATGATTGGCGTAAACCACCATTGCTAAGATCAAAGGATGTGCCCACTGAACTAAGCATATTTTCAACTTCTTCAAATGCAAAAGATACAGTATCATGGTTGTCTCCTTGTTGCTGTTGAGATTGGTTATCCATTTGTCGCTCTTGTGACTTTGCCGTTGTTGATGACGAAGCTTCGGGGAATATAATGGGAGGAATTGTTTGCTGAGTACTGGTTGGAGGAATGTTTCTATTAGTAGCAGTGGTAGTAGTAGTAGTATTATTATTACTTGAAGTACTATTTCGAAGATTATTGTTATTGTCAAGTCCATCTGATAGCACAGTTTGATGTAAAGATTGAGAAGATTGATTATTAGGTTCTTGTAATGGTAATTGAGGAAGTGCAGTAGGTGGAGGTGGTAATGCCGCGGTTGGAGGAGGTGGTTGCGATCCACGATGAGGTTGAGCAGTGGGCTGAGACAAATCTTCATATGGCATCAAATCTAAAAAGGTTTCATATATATATATATATATATATTACATATTCATATATTTTTAGCTAAGATTATTTCTCTTTCTCTCTCTTCCAATTTGCTAACTCTATATTCTGCTCCGTTTTGTTTACTTTTTCTTCCTGTTATTACCTGTTACTCGGGTACCCGTTCCATACTTGTCAATAAACATTTGGACATCATGTTCAACATCAGTCACTTCAAGAGAAGTACGTATTCTTTCACAACATTGATCATCGACAATATACACACTCGACATCATGTTTGCGAATCTACATAATAATAGTGACAAAGTCAGATATAAATATATAAAGAACAAGAAAGTATAGCAACTTATTTCCTTTTTCATTATAAATATTTACCCCCATAAACTACTTCTTATAAAATTAATCCGTGCCTCTTCAAGACCTTGAAAGACATCACAAGAACCACGCCAATCAGCAATCCATTTTTCCGTTACATCATTAAATACATCAACCGATCGTTTATATTCTCGTTCTATTTTTCTTTAATGTGTTATCAAATCAATTCATATATATGAGATAGATGTTTATTTTTGGAAGGGGTTGAATCAAGAAGAGAGATAATAAAGCAAAGATTCGATAGAGAACTTACCCGCTGTTTCTATTGATTTCTTTTGTTCTTCTACATCTTGTTCAATCTGTTTATATTTATAAATTAGTTATAGAATTCTACTTCATATTAGTATACTGATCCACGTATATCTATACCTGTTCTACTTCATCAGGAGGCATTTCATTACGTCTCTCTTTCAAGTATTTTTCCATTCCTATCAATTTGGATTGTTCAGCGAAATATTGATCTTTAGCCTACAAATTTTATAAATATCATGTTAATTATCATAACCATACTTTGATTACATAACTCACAATCATTAATTTACATACACGAACAACATTTGCATAATTATTAACCCGCAGTTGTTTGGAATTCTCGATCTGCAATTCTTGCTATATAAAAATAATCAATAGAAATTTTCATTAGTTTTCCTCTCATATATTTTATACTTTTCTCTCGCATCCTATTTTCATATCATCTACCAAAAAAAAAATTATAAGCTTACAGCTTTTCGTTTTTCGTTATGATCTTTAATAAATCCAGTTAATGTACTTTGTAAATTTTGTCTAAGTTGTTGAGCCAAATCAACATGGGCACGAGCTGTAGTTTCAATAGCACTTGGAATATGAGATACTGATTCTGAAAGTGTTCCTTCTTCAGATTCACCCACCATCATCTGAGATAGTTTTAATAACTTTTCACCATATTCTTCTTCAATTTGTGCTCTACAATCATTAAGATTAAGTTGAGTTGTGTTGGTGAAAAGAAAAATCTTTATTTTTTAATTTTCATCGATGAAAAAAAAAAAAATGAAAGGGGAAAATCTTGTTTTAGAAAGAGGTTAGGTACCTGATCTCATATAATTTATTGATCTCGTCACAAGTTTCTCTTGACATTTTTAATTTGTCTATTATGACTTCAACTCCTTTGTCATTTTCATCCTAATATATAACACCAACACCGGGGGAAATTGTCTTTAGTATATTATGTTGAAGTGTCTTTTTAAATGTTGAAAAAAAAATAAGAACATTTCATTACCCAAAAACAATCGGCAAAACGTGCCATTATTTTGATGTGTAAAAACTAAGACAAAAAAAAAAAAGAAAAGATAAAGTGGAAAGAAAAAGAAGAACACACAAAAAAAAAGGGTCTAGCGCCAAGTAAAAAATATAATAATATGTTTAATATTTTCTTTAATCGCGTTAAGTAGTAATAGACTGGTTCTATATTTAGATCTTGAATCAATGCACACATATCTTCGAAGTTTCAGTAGATCTTTTCTTAAATTTAAAAATAATTTCTTGTGCTTCGTTTAATACTTGGCATTCTTTTCTGTTTCTATTGACGGTCTTCTAATTATATTCTATTATTATTATTATTATTATTATTATTATTATTCTTTTTTTAATATCGTAAAGTTTTTTCTTCGTAATTATTCTTTTCAAGAAGTCGAAAAAAGAAGTACAGTGACCGTGTGAATTAATGATCTAAAAATATATAAGTTTATATTTATATACTTGGCAGATTAATTATTATGATTATATCCAACAGTACATTTTCATCCCATTTACTACTGCAAAGTTATTTTTTGATCGTTCGATATATGCAGAAAGTTGGCCATCAATTTGATTTCAATCCATATTTACTATAATTTGATAATCTTACGATTGTGATGTAGTTCATTGGTTTTTATTGTTACATTGTATATATGTACGATAAAACTTAACAACAGATAATTACGTATATGCTTGATGCCAAAAATTATTTTTTTTTGATGTATAATATAATAGTATACCATAGCAACTTCTAATGATTCTTTTGTTTTATTTTCATTGCCTGATAAAATGAACATACCATTTATCATAATTTTATAATGGTTGACATAAATTTTCATCAATCCAGTGAAGTAACCTAGTAAATGTGACATGTGTAACGTTTACAATAAGAACATGCTGGTTACTGTACGTAACGGTATAAGTACTAAATAATTATCTTGCTTCCATTGTATCTACGCGACCATCAGCTTCAATTACCAGCAGTGTGTACTGGCAATATAACAGTAATATTGTTCTTGTTCTTATTTTACTACTTTGTGATTAGTATTCATACTATTCTTGAAGTTCTAAAACACACGTTTTAGTATTTTTATGTGAATAAGAAAGAGAGTTTTAATTTTAAATAAATTTAATATTTAAATATGTCCATGTAATCTATATATCTACAGTGACCGGCATGATGGTTCATTTTCTGAAAAAAGAATATCGTCGTATACTATTCTTCCAATCTTTTTATTCTATTTTCCAAAATAACTCTCTTCCCGAACTCTCTTAAAACTGATTGTTTATATGGTATGTGTGTTACCCGCTGTAATTTAGAATAGCATTGTTTTTACAACTAATAACAGGGATAAAAAAAACAACGACGATTTGTATTTAAATGTTACCAGAAATGGATCAAAGACTCTTTCGGGAATACAATGGAAGCTCTGATTCTTTCTTGCTTTTCTCATTAAAAAAAGGTAATGAATGTAGGTTGAGTGGAGAAATAAGGAAGACGATGGAGTTTGGTAATATTATTGATATATGCCCTCCTTTCAAGTATTATATATAGGGGTTGACCATATACTGTAATATGCATTTAGTATAAATAAAAAACCCCAAGTTATATATGCGTTTGATTTTTATTTTCTTACATAGTTAACAATAAGGTATGGCTATCATTTTTATCAAATGAAGCTTTTGAAAAGCTTGTCATTAAGTATTAGTCACTAAACATACTTGTCTATACAATAATAGTCATTATACTTATTAATAATTACATATCATAAAAACGAATAAATAATAGTTACTAACTAAAAGATTTACACAACCATGCATCAAAGAAAGGCCTAAACTAAATTTAAAAACTCCTTCTACTTTGAACTTTAAACATCTTTTTTCTTCCTTTATTTTTAAAACAACTTATCATAATGTCAGATTCTTCAATGAATAATAATAATAATAATACTAATAATAACAAACAATGGCCAATGTATCGACCTATTGCTCCTTCTATTTCTTCTGCTATACCCCAACCTTTATTTAAAGCGAATTGGGATGACAATGAAAAACGCAAACGTGATAACTTGAGTGGTGGTCCAAATATATCAAGTAAGAACCTTCTTTTTCTTCTTTTCTTTTAACCATTTTATATATGAATGTGGACAATGCTCTTCATTCTCCATTAATAAACTTAAAAAAGTATTAAATTCTTAATTATATTTTATAAAGTGCGTACAGGATCGATTGAAAGTGATGTTGATAGTATAAATGGTAAAAGAAAAAAAAAACCTGGCAGCTTATTTTCTCTCTGTTAAAAGTAATACAATCTAAAGATTAACACTTATTCTTAACTACTAAAAAATTTATTGGATATAACCAGGCAAACTAGGTGAAAATTCACAAGTAAGAGTTATTAGCTTTTCTTTTTGTGGTATTGACTTTCTTGAACTCTCATGATTTTATTCTTATTATTAGGCATTGACAGCTGAGCAAAAATTACGGCGTAAAGAACAAAATCGAGCAGCACAACGAGCATTCCGTGAACGTAAAGAGCGTTATGTGAAAGAACTGGAAACCAAAATTAAATTTATTGAGGATACCCATGCAACAAGTATGCAAACAGTTAAACATGAAAATGAAGATCTTCGACATGTTATCAAAAGAATGGAATCAGAACTTTTAGCAATCAAAGGTGCAGCAGCGGCTTATAATGAACAATTAAACCAATTACGTGAAGAAAAGGGGGTTGATATACCTTATTTTATATTACCTGATGTTATGATGCAAGAAGATGATGGAGAAGAACTACAACTACGGCAAGAAGAAGAGATGAAGAATGGTGATAATGAAGAAGGAATGGATACATCAGCTGATTGTAGTAGTATGGAAGAAACGATGTCTACAAGCATATCAACTGCACCACCGGCTGCAAAAAGAATTATGCGAGTAGCACCTTCTGCAGTTGCATGTATTCGAGACAAAGACGGTATTAGTTTTTGTGAACGATTAAAAGAAGAAGTTTGTTCATCCGCTTACGATCAGCTTTTATCAGAACCTTTATTTGACCCATCATCGGGCGATCTAAATGATGCAGTGACACGACATCCAGTACCTATTGCTGCAGGTATAGAAGGAGGAGAAAGTCAACAAACAAGAACAAATGATACAGTACGGCACGATTTTGACAGATTTATGGATTCAATGGCTGGAAGAGTCATGTTGGATCCTGCTACTCATGAAACCAAATTAATATCTTGTAATGAAGTTTGGGAACGATTATCAGAACATCCATACTTTGAACAATTTGATTTGGATTTATTATGTGAAGAATTAAAGAAAAAAGCAAAGTGTTCGCATGATGGTACTGTTTTGGAAGAAGAAGAATTATCTCAAGTATTACGTAAGATGGAAGCAAGCGTTGGTGCTGGAAGAGGAGCAGGAGAAGTAAGAGGAAGTGGAGGAGGTCCAGAACGATAACCTCTCCTCCCCACCAATCAAAATTATTTACTTCTCTATTTCTCAACCCCCTCTTTTTGTATCTTCCTAATCCCCCCTAATTATCTAATCAAAAGTCATTATCATCATTTTACAGGACAATTCATTTATTCATTTACAGAAAATTTCATATTAGTTAAAATTTTACCAACTTGTTTATCCCTACTCCTTTTTTCCCTCATTATTTTGTCTATTATATTATCTCTTAATTAATAATATTTCTTTATCTATCCTTATTATTCGAATTGATTTGCATAATATAAATAAAAAAAATGTATTGATAATTATACAAGTAAAAAAAAAAAGGTTGATTAATGATATATAATAAAGTAATTGTATGTGCATGGACCACCATGTAAATAGAGTAAACTTGTGGCTAGAACCTGTTTGTAATGCATAACCCTTAATAATACATATACCATCTATGTATATAGACGAAATACACTTAATTACCATAATAGTCAACCGGGTACGTTAAAAAGAAAATAATTCATCACAGGATCAGTATTACAAATATTTTGTTTCGTTTTTCTTATCACTCAAACAAAAAAAAAACCAATGGTAATAACAGTTTGACTAGTACAAAAAAAAAGTTTTATCTATTTCTGGAGTCTATTCCGTTGTTCGCGAAAGAAAAAAGTATCATATAAGTGTGAGAAGATGACGAAAAGATTGGTTCGAGGTCGTACCATGCACTGTGCCACCCCTTTATAAGCCTCTTCTATTTGTTTTTGTAGTTTACATGATGTAACAAGTTAATGCTTCAAAAATGTAGGTATAACCTCAATTGTGGCTACAAATAATAAAATAAACAAACAAAAAGTAACAATCATTATTTGTTATTATTATTATTAAAAGCTAATTTTTCAAGCTTCAAAGGTTTCTTTTTTCTCTTATTATTTACTTTCAATCCTCTAAACGATTATTACATATTACTATTGGCTTCTTTTCTTTTGAAAGAGAGATAGAGAGATACATCGAAGGAAGAAGAGTATCGAAATCTTTGAACCTTTTTTTTTATTATTACGTATTCTATACTCTTTTTTTGATTAAATAATAAAAGATGAATTATTATTGCTTACAACTTTATTACAGGTTTTATCTTGCAAAATATTTTTTTTCATTTGATACGTACATAATATTTAAAGTAAGATTGAATGGGGTTGAGGATTATGTTGATCATTTGATGATATAATGTCTTTTTCCTTATTACATTTTGGACAGGGTTTTGTAACACATAAACAAAAAAAAAAAGTTGAATTTTACAATAATAGAAGAAGAAGAAAGGTACAGAATTACAGTCGCTAACCAAAAAATGGTTTCAGGCTTTAATAAGAATGAACAATAAAAAAAAACCCACTGCACATCATTAATATGCTATATACAATCCCTTAACAGATAAATAAAATTGTTCGAGACTCTTGAGGAAACATGTACAGGGAGTCATAATGTCATTAATAATATTAAAAAAAAGTGATGTGATACGATCACCAACAAATACTTAAAAAGGTTGCATAGCTTATTAATCGTGTAAGAAATCGTACAGCTTATTAATATTATTAAACAATAATAAGCAACCTTATTTATTTATTAATTAGCAATAATAGAACATGAAGATAACAAGCGGATAGAAGTATTTATTGTTAAGATGCGTATTAAATCTACAAATATATACACAAATATTTGATAATATTTATGATTTTTTCAAGTGTAATGCATGATTTTTTGGTTGGATGCAAATCATCTTGTTCGGTTTTTTTTCATTCTCGGGAAGTTTATTCATTTTCTTTCTTCATGCTATGTATAATTTTGATAACAATACTGCACTCTATCTGGGTAATGTGGTGTTTGTGTGTGAATGGGAGAGAGAAACGAACGTGTGTTTTTATTATGTTTCAACCAAAAAGAGTCGAAAGTGGAATGCAGCTAAATAAACATGCCAAGAAAGTTTCTCTTAGTGCATAATAGGATTTAGTATTTTTCTCTCATAACTGTACAATAATATTAAATGAGGAGAAGAGAACACTGGGGGCTTATATGTAGTGGAGTTTCTTTTTTAGTTCATTTTGATACAAAAAAGATCGAAAATCCGTTTCCTCTTCTTTCTTCACTCCACCCTCTCTTTCTTTTTTTTAGCATCTCCTTTTCTTCTCTATTTTATTTTGTTTTCAAAAACCTTAAAAAGTGGAGAAAAAAATGCTTCAATTTGATAACAATAGATCACAGCATCATAAGCCTGCTTTTAAGCATCATCGACAATTTTATCAACAACAACAACAGCAGCAACAACAACAACAAGCTAATAATATATTTTGGCCGATGTATCCAAATGCCTCTTCTCCTACACTGTATCCATGTTATTATTATTGTCCACAAAACGGTATGATGATGATGGTCCCACAACCCGTCATGACCCCTATCTCGGAGCATCCTTCTATTCCTCCTTCTCTTCGTCAGCATATTAATAAAACTAATAGTCCACCATCGTCACAACCGAAAAAGCAACAACGGCAGCATTCGCAACGGCAACGGCGGCGCATAAATGATGACGATAATACCCCGCTTGCGTTACTTGCACAACATCAACCCCAGGTACGATCTCCAACGCCGCAACAGCAACAGTCAGCACTACCTCCTACTTTGCCGAATCTCCGTCATGCTAATAATAATAAAACTTCTCCTTTGGTGAAGCGTTCACCATCATCTTCTCCACATCAACAGCATCGAGTGATATCATCTCCCAGACAACAACAACAATATACACAACAATCACCCATGTCATCATTCTCTTCGTTGCCCTTACCACAACAACAATCTAGGTCACCATCACCACCACAGCAACAACAACGGTATAAGATACCACCATTAACATCCACATTACACCACCATCATCACCATCATCATTATCAACAACAACAACATCAACAACAATACTGTAATAATAATACCAATACCAATAATAATAATAATAGTAATAATAGTAATAATCAAGCATTGCCACCTCAGATACAATGTAATAATCAAGAATTTTCTCCGATAATACAACGTGGTCATCGTAAAAATCCGTCATCCGGAGAAGGAGGAGTATATGTTTATTACCAGCGACCACAAAGAAAAAATTCAGCTGCATCACAACCTACTCAACGTTCACCCCCTCAACGTTGGCCTAGCAATGCATCATCACCATCTAGAAATTCATCTGCTTTAATTCGATCCACATCATTACCTTCAACAACAAATGGATTACGAAAAAAACAAAAGGGTCATTCATCATCGTCCTCGCATACCACAACTGAAGAAGAAGAGGAAGAAGAATTATCGTCATCAAATATCAAAAGATCAACTAATAATAATAGTATTGTTACTAAAGCAAAACGATGGTTTTCATTAAATCGTGGAAAACAACAACAACGTTAAATTTGAGATACTTTCATACTAACTTCATATATATATATATATATATATATATGAAAATGACGTGATTGTTAGATCACAATGACATATCATTCTAAACAAACAGTTCACCATCAAGCACTTAGGACTCTTCCTTTTTACTTATTCATAATAATGTTGTATTTCATATATTACATTTTGTCTTAGAAGCAATTCCCTTTCCATAAAAATAAAACATACGTAAAACTTTTCTGTGTTATTATGAAAGCAATCGTTTTTCTTCCTTTCCTGCACATTAAGGGTATCTTATATCACTCCATCCTACGTTCCTCCCCCCCCCCCAATCTTCTCCCTTCTTTTTATTTTTCGTTTTGCTTTTGTTGTTGCCACCTGAACTTTATTGTAATTCCCCAAACAAACAAATAATGTAAAGCTCATCTGATTAAAATAAAAAATAAAAATAAACGGTTTGCATGTTTGTTTTTCTTTTGAATCAACATAATGCCGTATATATATAAATTTATATATTTATCTTATTTTTGGGTATGTACGTACTGTTATGTTTTATTAAAGAAAAAAAAATAAACTTGCTCAATACGAGATCTTTTCTTGATCCACACACCACAAAAAAAAAATCAGCTGTTTTTGGAAAGTGTACGTATCTATATGTATTAGTACCTGCATAGTATGTAATCTTTCAGAAGTTATTTTTATTACTACGTATAATTATTGGAATCAAGATATGATTGATACTATTGACAGAACAACAAGATGAGAAAAGTGTGATAAAAAGAGCGACTTTTTTTTTATTAGATGGGGTAATAATAATTATAATAAGAAAGAATTATTAAGAAGAGAAGAACAGAGGTGAAATAAAGTTTGTTTTTTTTTTGAAGTGAATCATCATGTACGGTGTTTATATATATATAAATTGATATTTTAATCTGTATATATGTATGATTTATATATATATATATATATATATATATACTTGAAACATTAATATGTTTAAAAGACTTTTAGAGGATATATATATATATATAATGGTCTATTACAGAACAACAAGAACGCATGCATGTGTGCGTATGTGTGTCAGGATATATTATGAGGGATAATTATTATGTATATCTGATATGGACATGATGATGTTACCTCACAAATATCAATTAGAATATTTTAAAACATATATGTGTATTCCTTTTAATTTCATGACGATGAGGATGAGATTGCCGTTGTTGCACTTTCAAATGTTATATCATCATTATCACTTGTTCTTTCTTCTACTTCTTCCATTTCCCTTGTAATTCCATTTTCATCCACTTCATCATCATCATCGTTTTCGTCATCCGATACAACATGATTATCATTATTCTGAATACTATCATTATGTAATTCAATTCCATCATCTTGACGATTTGAATCGATTAACCAACGACTACAGCAACAGAAAAAAAATATCAAGATGAATATACATATGTAATAAATAAAGTAAACTACGTAAAAAAAAGAGATAAAAAGCTTACATAAATCGTGGTGTCTCTAATAATCTTCGACCACCACTTGCTGGATCACGAGGCCAAATATCTTCAAAGAAATAATAAATGTGTCCCACCCCAATACCTAACAAATCACCCATAGGTAATTGGCCACTCAATAACAACGAGAATGCCAAAAGAACCCAAGGTAAATGAGGTGCGCTAAATACTACCAATCCCAAAAAATTTAATCGAACATAGGGGTTGCGTCTAGCCCAAATATAGACCATTGTAAATGCTAATGGAGACCCTAAAAATGGCATATAGGCGAAAGGCAAGATTGTCTATATGTATTATGTATATAAAGAATATAATTCATTTTCCATCAGCCAATCTTTCCCTTCCTTCTTTCATTCTTTTTTCAATAACAAATTTAAGATATTATGATGATTTACCGAACAAACAATAAGTGTTGTTGCCGAGAATAGTAAAAGCCAAACATAATCTGCTGGTTTATTACGAAAGAATCCTTCTTCCATCATGCGTGAATAACGCGCTCTAATGATAATAATCCAATAGTTTGTTACCATATTATATACATTCACATTTTTACATCTCCCCTTCTATAAGCAATTATAATAAAAACTTACAAGAAAAACATATGAAATAGAAAATCGATTGATAAAGGTCCAAAATATAAAAAATTTGTCACCAATCGCCACCACTATCAATATATGTCTCATAAGTTTACTATTCAACCATTCTTTGCCATTTTTATAAGAGATAATATTCAGTTATTGAGCTCTATATATAGTTTACCTGATAACCATGGATGATTCTGTCATAATTAAGCCAAAGTTGAAGTGGATGAACAAAACCAAGTTGCTATATATATCATTATATTAACAATGAACGAAGAAAAAAAAACATTTAGGATACTACATGAATTACACACCTTAAAAACTTATGCACGATAACATAAAAAATAAAGGAGAACTTACGACAGCGAGACTCGTTAAACAGGACGCAGTAATGTAGATGCGAGTAATTGGAGGAATGTCCGTGTACCATGTCTCGATGGGCGAAGGCATGACCAACGATCGTGTTCAGTGGCGTGTATTGTTGTTTACGTTGTTTTGTTATTCAAATGAATATTTTAAGAGAAAAGTGTGTGTATTCGTGCTTTTTTTTTTTTTTTTTTTGATAATATAAAAGAGGAAAAAAGGAAGAATTCCCAATTTAATAAAAAGGACAGACGAGTTCCTTTGCAGGAAAATTTAATTATGATTTCACACGTTTCACGTTATGAATGGTCAGTCATGAAATTATTTTGTAAGGTATTTCTATCATAGAGTAACAATAAATTATAATAAACTTTTATCTTATACTATCATGACTTACTTATTCGATTACAATGTATAAGGAGTAAAAGAGATTGGTACATCAATTATTTAGAAAATAAATACATAATAGAATATGAAAGATATGAAATGAAACACTTCTTTTTATTCCAGTCTTTGTATGTACTAATTTACTTAGATTATATTATACTTCATCAGTAGAATGGTGGTGATAATCTTTCTTATTTTTAAGCGAAACTATATACTAAATATATTCAACTTTCAGGCATTCTGATTGTTTGAGATTAAATGCGACAAGTCTCTTTTTTTTTCTAATACTGGGATTACATTCTATAATAATAAAGAAAACTTGCTGTTCTTCCCTTCTTCTTTTGATTTTTTCTTTTGCATTATTATACTCGAACGACAACGTATAATACATCAACATATGATCGGCTTTTTTAACGCTCCTATCTTCTTTTTACTTTATATCGAGAAACAGTTGAAATCATTACATTAGTATCATCCAGTTATTTACATTCAACGACGACTTTCTCCTTCAGAGTCATCTACATATAAAACATTTACAACAAAAAATATGAATGAGTACTATCATCGGTGGAGCTCTTTATATTGTAATTGGTGCATCATGTATTGTAGCTTGATATACAGCTTTAAAAAAAACCTGTGACATTATAGAAAATATATTTGGTAAGACATCTTTTGTATCGCTACTCTTATTTTAACCACTGTACTGCATGTGTCTTCGCGTCATAAATACGAATAAACTAATGATAAATCAAGAAGTGGCAATGGCTTTGTGTGAAACTACAACAACACCCATTCTTTTTATTACCGATAGTTACGGTTTTACGTACGTGAAGGAAATCTAAATTATTATCTATATACACCGTTGGGGTATGTGTAAAATAACATCTACATATTGTTATTGAGGATATTTAGGTAGATAAAGCTGCCAATAATCATAATCATGGGATAAATATATTACGTACTTTCTATATTGTTCTCCAAAACAAACCCAGTTAAAAGCTGGTTTCTTTAGATATCTCTTTGGAATCAGCACCTATTTTAGCTATCCCAGGGTCTGTATGTAATGTTTTATTTGATTATTTGTCTTATCGCATGCTGTGGGATATATGTGGAATAACATACATTATAGAAAGAAAAATATCGAAAATTTATCGATGGTACAGTATTGGTGTAATTGATTATCGAGTATTCGCTACTTCCGTCCGGTGTGTTACATTGGATGATACAGATAGGATGACAACGAACGGTGGATGGTAAGTAATATTATTATAATTTTACAGTATATACTTGGATTAAAAAAATAGTAGTAGAATTACAGCGTTTCTGCTCAGAGATGATTACTCATATTAGATAATAAAGCCAACTGTTTTGAGATGTTCTTTGGTTGTACGTACGTAGTAACTAGCAACGGTTCATATTATAGGGCATATATAAATTATTGAATAACCTCTATTGGAGTGAAAAGCGAGGAGCTACCCACAAAGCTCGATTCGATGAATAATGGAAAGGTGATATGGTGACGTAGCATTAGAACACGCTGAACTATTTGTTGATTCAATTGATGCTATTATACATGTGGCACAGTAGACTTCTTCCAATTAAAAACCCCGTGTTCTGCAACTTTTTTGAAGGAATTGCCACATTGAAAATACCGGGAGGTCTATTGTGCGAAGAAGATATGCTTTGAAAACTGTGGCCTGGCTTTTGAGATTTGTACTCCAAACTACAAACAACATTCGATGAATTATATAGATAACGTGATAATAATGGGTCTTGAAAATATGTTTCATCACGATAATTATAAAAAAAAGACTTCTTTCACGCATATCAATTTTCTTATCTACTTACTGTATATTATGCAATGTATCGTCTGTCAAGAATCTTGATGAATGTATCGTTCATTCTATTTCCTTTTATTTATCATCATTGTAAATCAACCGATGATTCTCATCATTTCTATTCATACCATTGTTTCTTCCCTACTCTTTGTTTTTATTCATTATTATTATTATCATTATTTGTTGTTCTCACATTCATTAAGTCATGATATGTAAATTTTTTTAACAACTAATTTCACTTCACGACCACGCGTTTTCGTGTCTCAATTTAAATCGGATTTAGCTTTTCAATTTTCGCGTTCCTTTTTTTTTTTTTTTTTTTTTTTTTTTTGACTCCTACAGAAAAAAAAAATCATAACCAAAGCAAGAAAGAGAGACGTGTTCATAAACCATACATAATATATATATAAGAAAGAGGCGCGTTGCATAATAGTAATAATAATAATAATAATATCACATGGTTCTCATTACAGAATCTTATTTTTCAAGAGCTTTTGAAAGAATAAAGCAAGACTCTGTTGAAGGCAATTGTGTTCTCTTTGTTGCTTCTGATGTTGATGCTATTTGTGCTTGTAAAATCTTTCAGGTACAACATATATCCTTTTTACGAAAACCAAGTTGTTATTCTACTACTAAAATTTTATATACAGTCCATTCTTAAAGCAGATCTGATTCAGCATAAATTAGTTCCTGTTTCAGGTCACCAAGATCTGGAAAAAGCAAGTAAAGACATTGTTGCAGACGATCCAGACGTGAGTCTTTTTTTTTTCTCTTCTTTCTATATATAAAACCAAAATTGTAAAATATATGAGTATAAGAAAGTAATGAAGAATATTAATTTATATTGGCTTTTATTTTGGATAATCATTATAGCTTCGAACAATTATTATGTTAAATTGTGGCGCGCCATTAGAAGTGTTTGAGTTATTTGGAAATCGAGAAGAAGTAAAAATCTATGTTATTGATAGTCATCGTCCTTTTAACCTAGACAGCTGTTTACCAGAAAGCAAGAATGTTTTAATATTTGAAGACGCTTCCGAAAAATCAAAATTGAATGAGTATATGGATGCTTATGAAGATATCATGGTAATAAAGAAATATGCATACATAAAAATAGCATTGAGGAATTTCTTGCTTATAATGGATATATATTTATTATAGGTGGATGAAGATGATAATAACAGTGAAATGGATGATTCAAATGATGAAGAAGATGATAATAATGATGATCGACCACGACAAAGACGACGATTAACAGAAAAAGGAGACGACGGGGTAAAATAGTAATAAGAATATTTGGATGAAATAGCGGACGAGAGGTGGATGAAATGGGGAAATCTGATGTGAAATTAATTACTTTCATGTTTTTTTTTTTTTGGTTTAAAGCTATCGCGTTCAGAACGGCGGCGAAAACGTCAACGTCAAAGACGATTATTAACAGAATACTATGAGTCCGGTGTCTATCATGCCAATTCTACCGCAGGACAAGTATATGCATTAGCAACACAACTTGCTCGAACAAACAATGATCTATTATGGTATATATATATATATGTATATTAAACAATGAAGGTGCAGATGTCAATATATATTTATATATTTTGCTTGGTACTAAAATTAAATAATAATATTAATAGGTTAGCGATTATTGGTATCACATCTCAATATATCTTTGAACGAATTGATACGGACAAATATTTAAAATACATATCACTATTAAATGATGATGTGGCGCGATTCAACTTAATACACGGTGAAGGAGCTAAGCGAACGGGTGATAGTAGCATACAAACAGAAGAAGATTTTCGGTTCATGCTGTTTCGACATTGGAGTTTACAAGATAGCATGTATCATTCTGGTTATGTAGCAAGTAAACTCGGCCTTTGGAAAGAATTTGGGCGCAGGCGCCTTCTCAACATGTTTGCAAAAATGGGGTAAGAAACATAAAACTATACCGGGAGGATAAAATATGTATGTACAGCATGATATATATTAAAAAGGCTATGTCTATAAAATATATAGGTTTTCAATACAACAATGCGAACAAGTTTATACCCACATGGATATTAATCTTAAAGAGATCCTTCGAAATAAAATTGAAACAGTAGCACCACTTTATGGACTAACGGATATATGTTTCCCAAGCTTTGCGCGTACATTTGGATGGAAACAAAGATTTTCAGCAAGTGATGCTGTTTATTCTTTGGTAACATTACTGGAAACAAGTCCTGAATCTGCAATTCGTCTTGGTGAAGATGTATTATGGAATAAAGATGAGGATTGGGATGCATTAGAAGAAGCAACAGATAATATTGGAGAAGGATTATCTAGTATTCGAAGGCGATGGTGGATGCGGAATTTTTATACTGTATATGATTCTATGGATAGGTAAATAAAAATACAGTAAGAACATATTATTAATATATCAAGAAAAACTAAAAATGATGAAACGAAAAAAAAATTATTATTTTTATAGTGCTGAAGAATTAGAACGAGGTGTGAAATTATGTATGAAAGTACAGCGTGCAGTGGTTCGACAAAGCACAGCTGTTTTAGAGAAAAGAGCAGTTCGAGTAATTAAAAATTTTCGTACAGTGGTTATGCGAGATGGTCCTGATTTACCATTATTTCAACATCCACTCACTTTATCCAAACTTGCATTGTTTCTTACTGATGCCTATCGGGTAACGTATCTTAAGATGATGATTATTTATTATCGATAGTACTACTAATAATGATAATAAGATGTTCTAACCGAGTTGTTTTTTTGTATCTATGTATTCTTAGGAACATGGTAATAGAAATTTACCGTTCGTTATTGCATCTTACGATGAAGAACATGAATCATTTTTAGTGGTAGCTACAACAGGTGCACCAACGTTTGGAGACGTTCGAAAAAAGTGAGTGGTTCTTTGTTTCAATTTAGGAGATACCATAATGCTTGACTCATAAACAATCAAGTAAACTAACAAAACGTTTTGACTTTTAATATAGCCCTTTTGGCATGGCATTTCAAAAGGCAGCCGAACGAACACAAGCACGGATTTCATTTGATAGTTTCGAAACATCTGTACTGCAAATTCATAAGAATGATTTGGATCTCTTTATTGAAAATTTATTTGTTGCTGCCTAAAACAAACAAAGCATTTTTATATCTTTTAATACATTCACTCTATCATTTGACCTCTCTTTCTCTCACCACGTTACCTAAGCCCTACTATTCATTCACTTATTCATTTTTTTGCATTTTTGTTTTCATGTTTTGTTTTTCATGAAAATAATAATAATAATAATAACAATCATAATAAAGAGCATTAATTAAAACATACCATGAGTATTGCTATTTATATTATAAAATGTCAGTGGTGTAGTTTATATAAGTATTCCAGCGGTGCGTGTTTTTTCAGATGAAATTTGGAATTTTTTTTGTGATTTTTTTGTAAGATTATTCACTATATGTTTTTCTATGAAAAAAAAAAACATTTAATAATTTTTTTTGTATAGATTTTCACTGTATGCTTTTGCATAAAAAAATGCCACTTTATCATATTTTTTTTGTATAGCTTTTCGCTGTGCGTTTTGCATAAAAAATATTACGAATACCATTATTTATAACTACTCAATAATAAGTCAGTCTTTTTTTATTGGCATTTCGATTTATATGATGTGATAGACATCTCTCCAAGTCTGGAATAAATGTAAAAAAAACATGTTTACGAAAAAAACCGACTCTTTTTCCTTGTGCTCCTAACTGTGTATTCTTCTCAAATCAATTGGGGACAGAACAGCATGAATCTTTGAAAAAAATTGCACCCTTATTTCATGACATCATAATATCATGCTCCGCAGCTACGTTTCCGATAGCTCGGAGCAACTCAACAAGGGCGTTGAAATGATTTGTTAGATGTTTAACATTCTATTTTATCTTGTACTACCTTTTATAAGGTTGTTACTCATAGAATTCTGATGTTTGAAATGAAGGCAAATCGTACTACTGCGTACTTATAATAAAGTTATACAAAGCTAAAATATAAGAATGAAGTATAATAGAATTATATGTCAAGTAAGCTTTTTTTTACTACGATAATGTGACATTTTTCTCTGAAGAGGTCAAGCTGTGAAATTGCAAACGCTCTTTACAAATAGATATAATTATACATATGCAGTAATTTATTTTCAGTTACAATATATACACGTCATCTTATGACATAAAAAAAATACTTTCAGTCTACACAGGGAAAGAAGAATACTTTTTGATGGGAATGAGAAAAAGAAGGAAAAAGAAGAATACAAAAGTATATCACAAAAAAAAATAAAGAGGTATATGAAATATTAAACTGTGCGGTGTTAATAATAATAAGTAATAATAATAGTTTTGCATAAATTATTAACGTAATATAAAGGAAAAACGATCAGTCGTTGTATCATCATTAAAGGATTTGCCAAAAATTGTGTTGTGTAATAGAGAAGGGGAGTAGTACACATTTGTTCTTGCTATTATCATTTTCATTGAAATCTAAAGATTGTATTCGTAACCATTCTTGAACTCGGCAACCAAATCTTCAATAGCAGCCCAGGTTCCGAATATCATAGCAACCAAACCAAACACAAGAATTAAAAAATTCCATGCCAACTCGATCGGGTTTTTGTTACGGAATCCAGTCAACTTCCAATAAAACAAAACTGGCAGAATAAATACAATGGAAGCGTTGGCAAATGCACCAATCAATGACATAAGCAAACCAAAGAATGGTATCAAAATTCCAACAGCTGTAACAAAGATCATAACACTTGTGCGAAACACAGCACGAATGATGAATTCCTTGGTTTTCCCCCACTTTTCGACATTGATATTTAACATATCTTCCACTTCCAACGCAAAGGATACCAACAAAATAGGACACGAGACTATAACATTGATTGTTACCAAAACTATTGCAACAGTACGTGCAGGACCATCTGGTGTACTGTTGTAACTAGGGTTGAGAACATTGACACCGTAAACATAGTAACCAGAAATAGCAAGCAGAAGATAAAATACAGAGCAGGTACCCAGAGAAGCGATGATGACTTTGGGCCAATTTTTGGGTTTCTTCATTGAACCTTCGACGGTAGTATAAACGGTGTTAGAACCTGCACTGAATGCAATTGTAGAAAGGGCAATTGGAAATCCCTCCCAGACGACATTATCATGGTGATTATCAAGTTGATTCGGAGCATCAATACCAGTGAGAATGACAGTAATTAAAATCTATATATATATATACGTACATTTTCATTATTAACTCAAACCACTATATTATTATGTATAAGAAAGAGAATAAAACACTTACAGTGACAATCATAGCGACCATACCAAATGCGCTCACCCATGCAATGTTGTTCATTGTCTTGATAAAAATATAAGGAATCGCAACAATTACTGCAAAAATAATCGTCCAGGCTAAAGTTCCAATTTCACCAGCTGTGCCAGCACAGAGTTGGTTTAAATTTTGAGCTGCAAGTACCAAATAAAGAACAGGTGTACCAAGAATAACCCAAGTAATAAAGAAGAACGAGAGCCAGCCTCCAACTTTACCAAATGCTTCATTTCCAAGTTCTTTATAAGAATTCAATCTTCGATTTTTGCCTCTGTACATAGCTGGTTGTAAAATCACACCACCGTACTATTATATATATGTCATATTTGTTAGAATAGTCTATAACTTCTTTAACAATACGTATAATAAAACGGATACTTACGGTAGACATGATCAACGCTCCAATAATTAATGCCACGGCACCCCAACCACCTTGACTCAGTGCCTAAATAACGAAAAAAAATTAATTTTATCATTGCCAAGTCTGTATGAGTTACATTATAAATTAGATAGCCAATTATTACCGATGGGAGGCCTAGCATGCCCGTTCCCAAAGTCAGACACACCAAGTTGTAATATCCGTTGAACGACGATCCGCCGTTGGATCGATCAATGTCGTATACACCTTTATACATTACTTTGCCTACATAGTATATATACCAAAAAATAATTTAAAATTATGATTATAATATGGAATTATCTTATAGTTATAATTATATTTACTATGGTACTTACCCAATTCACTATCATCTATAGAAGAGCTGCTATTACTTGAAATGTCACCAACAGCTTTAGTTATTTTTATATCCGTCATCTTTTCCTTCAAAAGAAAAAGCTATCTAAAAATGGAAAAAAAATGGATGTATATATGAAAGAAGAGTTACAAAAGATGAAATCTAATAAAATCAAATGATATTCTAATTTATACAAGATCGAACAGATGAACTTGATGGGTTTCGCGTGCATCGATTATTTAGAGTTAAATGTTACCACGCACATTAAATTTACAACATATAAAGAAAGTTTCTTTTTTAAAGTTACAGTGTAAACTCGCAAAATGCTTATCGCCATCTCTAAATATATATATTGTGTGCGTGTGTCTTTTTTATTGATAATTGAACTTCCTCTTGTAGGACATCTTTACAGAAAAATTTTCCCATGATATCATCGCATTTGTCGGGAAAAGAAATCATTCTGCGAGTTCTGTCACAAATGATGTATATCATAATTAGATAAGTAAGTCATGTGATCAATATATAATTTCTTAACAGATCGATAGTGATTCTGGTCGTAAAACACATGACATAGGCATTTCTTTTAATTATATACCTGAAAAACTATTGGTCTCTCTTAATTTTACAAGAGTTTATTATGTATTAATAAATGGGTTACTACGTATTTTTTATATTTACTTGGATTTGATATTTAGCCTCTGTCATCAGAAATTTATGAGAAAAAAACTACTGTTATATTCCTGGTAATTTTTTTTCCAAAATCAAAGATTCTGTAAAGTGATACAGAATAATATATAATAGTAATTTTATCATGTGGGTACAATAAGATTAAAAAACTTGTCAGGATTTAAATGCAAGTACTTTATCTTAGGGTAAATCACACTTTTTGAAATAAGAAAGAAAAAGGGGAAAGTAGTATAATGTCGCCTTTTTTCTCTTCAAAGAAACATAACCTCATGGAAACTTCATTGCTATATTACTATACACAAACAGTATCGGTATTACTATCCTAAACCTAAATCAAATACATACATATATATATATACTAACAGCACGACATGGTATTAAAATAAAAATCAAGCCAATAGGTAGCCTTGGTATATGGCTTTCCGAGAATCCTAATCTTCTTAATCATCTTAGCTTTAAGAATTAGAATCGCAGCAGTTCCAGAAGTAATACGCAGCATAAAACCGTTTGTTTTTTGTTTGAAACAGGGTCGTAGTTATTGTTATAAAGATTAATTATTTACTTTGACAAGTGATCAAAAGTGAATAATCATCTTTTCAGTTTATACAAACTGAAATAAAAGTGAGAAGCTTAAAAAAGTGCGTTCGGAGTAAACAAGACAGACAAGCAAAATGTTCGATGAGCAATACAGCACTTTTTATATTAGAACTGACGTTAATATGTTTCCGGCAATGATGAGAGGTCACCATTGTGTGCATAATATAGAACAAGAAATTGGAAGAAGGTATCTCTACTGTATCTATAGTACTTGAAAGCAACAGGTATGTATATGTTCCATCCTTTATGTTCATACATATTTTACACCAAAATAAAAAATTGTGAAGCTCGATGGCTTGTACAGACAAATACGTATTAAACATTTACGATATACATATAATAGAAAAAACAGTAATTTTCGAACTTTGTATCACCTTTTCTGCATAAATATGAAGAGAACAGAATCTCAGAAAATATGTACAATTGTTATATCCTCTTCAAACAATTGATCAGGCTACAGCAATTGATCACGCAAAAAATATATTTAATAATGCTCATGACACCCTTTTTATTTGAAATTTGCCGAACAATACAGTACCAACATGAGTGATAATACACTATGAACATATGTAGTTGACTAAGACGTAATAAAAAAGGCATTATTTTACTTCGCTAGCAATGGTTTTGGAGGTTCAACTTTATCATTCGAAGTTAAAAAATCCAGTTATTTTATTTCTGTCCAAAATCACGTTTGTCCCCCTTTACCTTTCTGCTTTTTTTGTTAATTTACAAGATGATGCATATGTTTGATTTAAAGCACAAAAAAAAAGAGTAATAAAAAAACAGCCACTGACATGTACACTTGCTATCAAGTTGATTTGGTTACCATGGCAAAATCACAATGGGAAAAAATGATATTTTTCATATTCTGATAATCAAATATACAAAGAAAGTGAGAGAGGAAAAATAGTTATATGGGTTGATAAAGTTTTAAAAGGTTGGGGAGGGTCCTATTACATGATACTTTTTTTTTCACTTTTTATTTTATTATTATTTGAATTACGCCCGAAGAGCTCGTCTATCTTCCTTAGTTTGAGCCTTGAAACCAGTCTTAATAGCAGAGACGGATCGAGTAGAACCACAAGATTCACACTGAACAAAGTACAAACGATTATCCTTACTCAAAATTGTATCAGGAGATTTACAAGTTTTACATGTAACGTATTCCACTATTTATATTCCAAATATTAAAAAAAAGTTAGTAAGAATATTTTAGATATTTATAAATGTGTATCTCTTTCTTTTTTCTTTTCAAGCACACTTTTTGTATATTAAACAAAGAAAAAAAGTACTTACCAATATATCGTCGCAATACATTTTCGATTTGCTTTTGTTGCCATCGACCCTTCATAACAAGACGCTGGGAGCCATCAACTGAACCATTAGTACCCAATTCAGCAAACAAGAATTGAATAACGTGTTCAGGTTGACGATGGAGTCTAGGAAAGAATTGTAAATTAGTTTTTAGGTATACATATGAAATGAAATTGATCATTGACTTGTGTGGAAAATGCATACCTTTTACAAATATCAGCAACGTTAGCAAAGATAGTCTTTTTATTACCTTCACGATGGATCGAAGGAGGAACGATAGTATAACGCTTCTTCTCACCAGCAAGCTCAGGGTTGTTTTGTCTCAAAATCTTGAAAACACGGCCAAGTAATTCATCATAAGTATAATCACGATCACTCTTTAACCATGCTTCTTCACTACCATCCTTCTTTGCTTTGTCATCTTCAGCTTCACCAGTTTCACCTTCTTGTTCTGCTAATTCAGCTTCGAATTCTGCCATGTTTTTCTTCTTCTTTTTCTTCTTCTTCAAAGCACCAAAGTCCAAATCTTCGTCATTGCCTTCTGCAGGTGTACTGTCACCTTCACCGGCATCCTGATTTGTTTATTATTATTATTATCATTATTTGTATGTCGGTTAGTTGTTGTTTTTTATTTTTGTTGCTAAATTTATGTTACTGTTATTATTAATAAATATATGTATATATACCTCAACGGTTTTAGATTTCTTCTTCTTTTTCTTTTTTAAATCAGCAAACATGGCGTCAGGATCAGCACTAACATCGTCGTCTTGAGCGGCTATATATATAAATAAATATGTTATTATTGGGCTCTTTAATTTAAATTATTATTCTATTTCTAATTTAATAATTAACATATAACACTTACGAGCATCTTGTGCTTCACCAGCATCTTTGGATTCGTCAGCTGCAACAGCATCGTCAAAATCGACTTTCTTCTTTGACTTTTTCTTTTTCTTAAGTTTGGAGAAATCGGGCTAGTTTACAAACAACAAATAAATTCAATTAGCAATTTTTTTTTTAAAAAAAAATGTTTTTAACAGTGTCGTTGTTATTTTTCTTCTTTTTAATTAATAAAAAAAAGCTGTTGTTATTGGTAACGATTAAATTACTTCTTCTTCCTCGATTTGGTCAACTACAGGTTTATTTTCCTTTTCGTCAGACATTTTTTCGTTACAAAAAGAAGGTCTTTACAAAAAAAAAGTTGGCGCAATTTTTTAAAGTAAACGTCAGAAATAGTGAATCATTTTACTCCGATCACTTGACCTGTGTTGTGAAGCCACTTCAGTGGATCATATGGTATAGTTGTATCCATGTTATTATATTTGATAGTTATTTTTGTTTATTTTCTTTACTTTTTGAATATAATAAAAATAGAAAAATTAGGAAGTCTGCTTGTTCTGCAAACAACATGTTAATGAATAATTTCTTGCTACTTCCTACACTACATCACATAGCGCAGAAATTGATTAAGCCCAACCAAATGAGAACATACAGGTACTAAACTAAAATTTACTTGATTATTTTAAAATATCAGCAGCTGAATAAAATTGAAAATTTCACTGTATGTTATCATTCGGAACAAGCTATTCCTAATGAAAGTGTTGGAGATACGATGCTTGAAATAGAAAGCACCAGTATGGAAACTTTACAGAACGAGCGTACTGGACAACAAGAACAGCAGCAATGTTAATAATAATAATAATAATAATATTGGTAATGATAGTTCATCAAATTACCAACAAAACAACAACCAAGAAGAATCCCCTTGGCTTTGTTCGAGAATATCTATTGAACACAAAAAAGAAGTTGACAAAAAATAAAATCATGTTGTATAAGGAACATATAGATGTCTGAAAGAAAAACAAGAAAAAAAAAACCTCTGCATCTGTAGTACCCAGAGCATCTACTAGACAAAGCGTCTATCTTTTCAACTCATAAAGCCTTTACTGATAACATGAGCAAGATATGAGGCTACAGTAATCAAGAGAGAAAGAGTTTCGTGCATCGATATGTATTAAAAAATACTATTTCAATTTGGGAAGAGGATCAGTGTATGATCAGTAAAAAAGATTATTCATTTACAGCAATGATTTTATATACGTATACGTATATACCATTTTACAAACGTACAAACGGACTGCTATCTAATGTTAAAGTTACTTGTGCTGTGGCAGAGAAGAAGTATTTTACTATAATATTTTTTATTCTACTACGAATTGATCCAGTTCCTTCATACTTTGTCGTAATGATGTTATAATAATCACATTCTTGTTATAGACTTTATAACCCCAATCTAGTAAACCGAGATTTTTCAGTTAGATTTTTCAGATCTATAATCACCAATAATTTGATTTAAGGTTATTATTTCTCTGTTTGTTCCTAGTAGATCAAAACATTGGACAACGATGAACCATGATGGTGTAGGCAGCCATAATATTGCTCTCAGCGGTGTATGCGGTATTATAGCAAAGGATGGACTACCATTACCTCATTTGGTAGAAGTGGAAGTCCCAAGAAAACATAATTTAAAGAAAATTATTACATTGCAGTTACATCAATTGGCACGTATATACTCTTTTATATGTAAAATAATATAAAATGATATATTAAAGTTTCAAGGCAATTAATTAAAATGACATAAAGGTTCCCAACAGCGACGACAGAATTTTATTTTTTACCAACTCCCTAGTCATGTTTCATAGCTACTTCACTGATTATAATGGAATTGCTTCGAAACAATATGTATATTATATCGGTTGTCCCCATTACTTTTAAATGTTTGATAACTCGTTTTTTATATATATTTAAAATACACCAAGATATTATCTGGTGACAATGAATAATATGAAGAGCATAATTTGAAAAAAAATGTGTTTATTATGGTTCTTGTTTTTTTTCTATCTTTTGTATAAGAAATAAAAATGATCAACTATTGTTGACTGCAGTTTATGCCAGGGCCCCCACGCTCATCATCACTATCATCCTCATCATAAGCATTATTTTTTGATTGTCCTGAAGCACCGAAAGCTTCCAAATCACCGGGAATCAAAGCACACTCATCCACGATATCATAAGTTGCGCTGGAGACTGAATCAGGACGAGGTGCAGGCAAAATCTTGGCCAAAGCAGCAACATTATCAGGAGTAGCGAAATAGTCTTCAGGGAATTCAACATCAAATTGGATATACAAGTCACCATGTGTGTCTGACCGTCTGTAGATAGGCATACCCTCATTGGGTACTCGTTTCACCATGCCAGGCTTGATTACCTGTCCTGCAGGATGTTCAATTTGAATACCTCGTCCATCCAAATGTTTTACAACCACCTTGTTAAATCCACATAATGCTTCAGTAAGTGAAATCTTGACATGGCATAACAAGTCATCGCCACGTCGCTCGAATTTGGGGTGTTCTTTTTGTTGCAATATCAAGTTGACATCCCCTGGTTCAATTCCTGGCTGTTTACAGTAAAAACAAATATATTAATATTTGATATAAACGTAATACACAATACACATAGGGGTGCTCTATAAGCATAGGTGTTGTTGATACATTACCTCTTGATCGCCTTCACCTTTCATGCTAATCTTTTGACCGTCCACCATACCCTTCTCAATATAGACATCCAAATACTTCTTTTCTGTTGTCACTTTTTTTCCTCGACAACGTTTACAACGATCTTTGACAATTTTACCGGTGCTATTACATTCTTCACAAGGGACTTGCATTTGTTGTACCATACCCATACCAAGTTGTCGCATGGCAACACCAAAACCACGGCCATCACAGGATGTACATTTCTTTGTAGCACCTGTTTTACCTCCTCGACCACTACATGTAGTACAGATGACATTCTTTTCCAATGCAAGCTTGGTTCGTTTGCCATTATATAAATCTTCCAAAGAAACTGAAAGAGGATATTTCATATTTTCACCTTTTCGGGGTCCTCTTGGTGCACCTCCAAATCCTGCACCTCCAAATCCTCCTCCGAAACTTGCACCACCACCACCACCTCCGAACAAGTTGGCAAATAAGTCATCAGCGGACATGCCACCAAAGCCACCATCACCACCACCAGGTCCACCTTCACCAAATTGATCGTAATGTGCGCGTCGTTCAGGATCAGACAAGACTTCATATGCGTGGGATATTTCTTTGAACTACAATAAAAAAAATATACCCCCAGAAATATATATACCCACACCAAACCCCGTTAGACATTTATATATTAAAAACATATCTTTTCCAAGAAATTTATAATATTACTTACCCGTTCTCCTTCATCAGGATTTTTATCAGGATGATATTTCATAGCCTAACAAAAATAATAAATAATACAGACCCACATACACATGTATATATATGCATACAATATTAAAAACAACATTCCTTGACCAATAAAAATATATATCATACCAGCAAAGTGCGGGGTGAATATTTGTTTATTTATTATTATTACTTATACATACCAACTTTTTATATGCCTATTATACAATTCATTCACATTTTTTGTTAAGAACACATAAAATTGAAGAAAAAAAATAAGAGAGAAAGAAAAAGAAAATATAATGGGGAATAAAAGCAAATTGGTTCGACAATCTATACCCTTCGAATCTCATGGTCGGTTGCAGTTGTTTCGATATCAAGTGTTTCATAATACGTAGCTTCTATTGCCATTTTGTTTTAAAAACTTGTAAAAAATAGTAAATAAAAGTAAATAAAGAAACTAAAGGCAGGACAGAAAGAAACAAGAATTACAGAAATGGGGAATTTTTGATTTGATTATTTGTGACTTTAGATTGCTGGTTCCAGTTGCCGCTCTTCCTCCACGGGATGTCGGTCGAACTTCTTAGTTGACGCTAATGCCGCCGATGGTATTTTGGATGGTGGTGATTGAACTTTTTTCAATTTACCAAAGATATCATTGATTCTCGCTAATTCAGATTCTGCCGGTGATGGTGGAGGAGCAGATTGAGTGATATGACGAGGCGGTGGAGATATTTCACGAACAGGACGTTGTTCTTGCTCCTGTTCGTTTTGTAGGAAAAGCATTCGTTTTTGTTGCTCTTGCTCTTGTTCTTCTAATTCAGCCAATTCCTTTTCCAGATCTTCATCATCTTCTTCAATATTCAATCGATTCGCTTGATCTACACCATCAACAATAGCATCCTCTACCTCTTTTTGATCTTGGAATGCTTGTTGTACATTAAGCATTGCTTCATCCACTGTATCCACTGATAAATTTTGGTTTGACAATATGCTTCGTAATGCATCCGCTCCAATATTAAATGCTTGTACCACCTGTATAATGATTTTTATCAGTCTCTCTTTCTCCAATTTATAATACGTTCTACAATAAGCGTATAAAATATATGTCCATTTATATACCTGGAGATCATTTTGCGAAGCCTCAATCTTCATTAAAAGAGTTTCCATAGTTTCAAGCGATTTTAATCGACGATCAAGTATTTCTAATAAATGCTTCTTCTTTTTAAATGCGTATAATGCTTGTGACTTACGGCCTTCTGCATAATGCTCTTTAGCTGATAGGGTATACCTAAGAAATTATTATATTAATTTGTTATTAGAAAGTATCTGTATTGAATTGTCAGAAATTTCTTTGTAACTACTTACTCTTCGGCTTTCTGTTGTAGCTCATCTACTTGTGAATGTAAAGCTGAACATGTTGTTCGAATACTAACAATCGCGCGATCTTGTTGATCAATAGTCGTCGCTTGCATACCCACTTGGTTTTTATATGGGAATTTAATAACCTAATATTTATTAACAGAAAGTATATATCATCAACTAAGTTGCTTTTCTTATAGATGTTATATCCCCATATGGATGGAGAAAATGAAACAAAGGTTCTTTACCACATGTGTTGCACCGTATCCCTGAACATCATCTGCAAGCGCAACACCTAATTCAGAATGCATATATCGTAACAATAGCCAAATATCTCCATCTGTCAATGATCGTTCACCGTCTGTTCCATAACGTGATCGAAAATCATTGAATGTTAATAGTGTACTAGCTGACGAATTAGTTGATGGTTCTTCAATATATGATCGTAAAATCCCTTTAGCAATTTCCTTAATCGTTGGAATGACAACATAGCTCTCGTCATCAGCATGACTTCCATAATAAGATGGAAGTAACCATTGCTGTGATTTTTGCATAAACCATGAATACCATGAGGATGATTTTGTTGTAGGTAAAGCGTAAACTTCGTTGAATTGTTTTAACGTTATAATATCACCACTCTGAATCATTTCATTCTATTTATTTATGATATCAATAGTAAAAGTATATATAACATTAATTAAAAGTTTTATGTTATCACAATTAGATAAACATAAAGCGAAAAAAAAAAGAGAGATCTTCTTCCTTACAACAACAGAATCCAAGGCTAACGGTTTACCAATCCCGGGTCGTAAGAATTGATCAGGCAATTCATTGGCATTAAATACTAAACGATAATTATTGGATCCGAGTAAACCTTGCATATTGCAATCCAAGATTAATGATTTCCAGTAACTCACATTAGCATCATAACCATACTGATTCAGAATGGCAAGTTTGGAGAAATCGGAGTAAAGTGACGTTAATCTTTTTGTTGGATTATTTAAATCAAAGTCGATATATTGGCATGAAAGGTATGCTTGTAATCGCGAATTTCGTTTGGATGCCATTCTATTTTCTTTTCTTTTCGTTTCGTTTTCGTTTATTGATTTATAGTATTATTTATGCTGATAAAAGGATAATGGCTGCTCGAAAAAAGAAAGATAAAGTATCAAGTGCGACTCGCGTTATCTGTTTTTGCTGCATTATACTATACCGGTCATTAAAAAAAATGAGATCTTCATTAAACGACTGGCTATATGATAAATTCTACTTAAGGATCAATAACATACTTGTTTCGCTAACAATGAATAATGATAAGGTACTTCAAAGATAGTGAATATGTTTTTTTAACTTATGTGCAAGATAATGCAAATAGTGTTTTAATAATATTTTATGACTGTACATGTATATTACATATATTATTATCAAATCTCCTTTCACTACTTAATTTACTATTGTTTCCAAAATCTGTTTTTTTTTTACGAAGCAGGTCTCATTAAGTAGCAAACTGTATGATCTTTTTAATTATTATCTAGCTTTTTCACATGTTATGCAAACTATTGTTAACTTTAATAGTAGTATGTATGAAATGACTTGATGATAATAATCAACGGAAATCAATATACTTTAATGTTATTTATTGAAAGAGCTAGCTTTTTATCTATCTATATATCCTTTCTCTTTTTTATATTCAAGTTTGATAATGGAAGTATGTATGTCTTTTTTTAGTTTTTTTTTTTTTTTTTCGGCCGACAAATCAGTTTTGAGCAGAGCAGTTACATGATCATAAAAGCTGTCGCGTTCGTTGGGGACAATGACTATTAATATTAATTATGGACACCCAAAATCCACATATAGAATGTATATGATCGATTATAAAGCATCAGTTCGAATGTATGATTGTAGTGTGAGAAACCGTTCGAGAAAACAACAGTAATTCTCCTCATATATAGCTGAAGTATGCTATTTTTTTTTTTTGATGAGGATGAAGCGACGTCAATAAAAGTTTGGCTAAATAGTCACCAATAATTAAATAGTTATACGATATTTAATTACAAGTCATCAAATTATACCGTCTGCAACGATGTCTACGGTTTCGGTTTTTTTATCATCAACTCAACTGCACTTTCTGCCACAAGTTTGGTCGGTTACAGCATACAGCGTCTCTATACGTAAGTTCTAAAAATACGTATTGCGCATACTTTTGTAACGTGGAATTCATAATACATAGGCATAATGTCTATATAAATTTCCAAACCCATTATGTGCGTCTTTTAGTAGTGTAGCTTCATCTACTACAATTAACTTACAAGCTGATACATGATAAAAGCTATAATAGTGAGAATGCTACGAACGTCTGATTTTGCCTTTTTTGCCATTCTTATCGAAAGTAATACACCAATAATCTGATCAAGATGGCAACATGTGAATACCCCCCGTAGAAGACAAAATGATGATCTATTTGCCATGAAAGTATTTGGTGCGTTCTTACATGTAATGACCAGTCTGTTTGATAGTATATGTTTGAGTGAAAATGGTACTAACCGAAATATATAGAAAGTAATTATATACTGCAATTGAAACTTTTATTATTATATATATACGTAATACTGGTACGTGTATGGATTTTTTTTCTGACCATCCTCTACTGCTTCTTGATTCACTGACACAGTAATATTATAATGCGGTGCTAATTGTTAGCCTCCATCTTGCATATTGTTCCCCAGACCTTAATTTCCACCATCATTTATTCAAGGAAAATATTTTTTTTACTGGTCGTCATCAAATTAGCAGAGCCAAAGTAGGCATATGATGTCAAGGATTCTCACAAAAAGATTAAGTTGATAAACCTGCATGAACTCCGCTGCAATTTCGCGTGGGAATAAATATCCATATGCGAACTAGCATATTTCCCATCCTTCTTCTTTTTTATTAAAACGCGTTTTATAAATTGAAATATATTAAAGGTATAATATTTCATAATAATCAGATTCTTTAATTGAAAACACCATGAAATACAACGAGTAATTATATTGATGTTAACTATTGATTAAAACGAATCGTAACATACAACACACAAGGTAAATCTTTACAGAAGTGTCGGAGGAATTAGTCTTGAATTTGGACCTATCCAATCATTCATTTACCTACCTTGTCGTCATAAAAATGCTCAATTTCATGAATACATATACATACAATAAAAAATGTATAATATTCTTTGATACTTACTATATATTGCGTTGAAATGTTTTACTTTAACCACAGAATGTTGGTTGTTCAAGCTTAGTACTGGGTCATGAGAATATTAATGCGTAGAACAAATCCAATTAACATAAATATAATTTGCCTTTTTCTGTCTAATCACTTCTAATATAGAAAAGGTTAATGGTAGATAAAGTTTTCTCACGGCTGTAACACCATCTCCACATGAACCACAAAAGGATATTTTTCTTTTGGTTGACATTAGTCAAGAAATAGAATAAAATATACGTATGGTGAATTAGCGATAAATGAGAAATGACATATTAGCTATTTTTTTTTATAAAAGTGCTATAAACATAAGAAAAAGAAGAAAGAAAGATAACTTAAAAAATAGAACTTTTACAAAGTCCAAGGACCTGGTATGATCATTTTTTGTGATATGGTCTATTCTCCGATGTGTGTTTTCTTGTCGCTCAGCAACAGAACCCTACGTAAATAGTATTTATGATCCATATTTTCGTTTTGTATAAACACAGTCATCCTATTTACCCCACACAAATAAAATTAGATCACATAATTGTTTCAAACCCCTCAATAGTAGATTAATAATAAGTTGATTCTTAATGTGGGGAAAGATGCAAACAAAAAAAAAAAGAAATAGTACGTTTCACTGATTTATAAAAATGTACCAACTAATTGAGGTCTCAAACGTTTGGTTCTTATTTTATTTTACTATAATAATGACATTCCACTATTTTCACCCGCTTCCTCTGTTCTTCTGTATTATTTATCGCTATATTAGGCAAGATCTTTTTTTTTTGTGTTTCGTCCTTAACCTACATCAATTATAATTTTGAAAGGCCCGTATCTTTCATTCTATTCTTACTTTTTTTTTTACCCCAATATATTGTTTCGTTGCTTGTTAAATATAGATATTCGGAGCACAGAATTCTTTTCTTTTATCTAGTTGGGACGCTTTTACGTATAACATCTTGTGCCTTTTTTCTTTTCTTTTTCTCTTGGGTCCTATTTTATTGTATCAGTATCATACTCGTTTCTCTGTCGTTTTTTTTGATAATTTAATGTCTAGTATCAAACTTGCAAAGACAAGTGATGTCGTTAGCACATCTACAAATGGTAGTATACATGGTATGTTGACGTGGCATTCCAATCGTTGATAATCATTGTTTCCATTACGTATTTATTATTAATGTTCTTACTATAATTATAATACAACATTTGTAGACTATGAATTTGGACGAGGAGGGTATGATGTTGATCGGACAAATGGGGCTTCATCATGGTACGCATATTTCAACATTGTTTGTCTGATTGCTGGAACTGGCATGTTGGGTCTTCCATTGGTAAGCATATTCATTTCGTTTTCTATAGGATAAATAATAGATATAGATAAAGAAGAATGTATATTCCTCACTGATATAATATATTTTCCTAGGCTCTCAAAAAAGGTGGCTGGGCTGGCCTCGTAATGTTAATTTTAGCATGGTGGATGTCAAGTGTAAGCCAAAATAAAATATCAACCTATTCAACCCTGTTATTATTATACACTCTTCTATATACAAGTTCTAACTAGCTATCTTTTTTTTCGTAATACATTTTTAGTATACAGGCGTTATCATGCAAAAGTGTATGTACAAAGGCAAGAATCGACGATTGGCATCCTATAAAGAAATTGCTACTGAATCTTTTGGAGCAATTGGAGGTAATTATATGCTTTACAGTATATAAAATTGAATTAAGTAAAATATCTTATATGTAGAAATAGATACGTATGGTTTTAATAAATTGTATGTTGTATTAATTTTTTCTTTTTTTTTGGTACTCAAAGGCTGGGTTAGTTTTTTTTTCACCACTTGGATATATCTTGGTACCCCTGTTCTTTACTTAGTCCTTGCTGCCCAAAACTTAAATCAACTTTGTGCAGGAACAGCTGGTGAAATTGGTAACCTTGCATGGACCATTATCTGGTGCACTGTTGTTGGAATTCCATTTTTGTTTGCGAAGTCATTGAATAACGTAGCTTGGACCAGTTTCACAGGTCTATTTGCCGTCATGGTTACAGTAAGTTTTTATCTATATTTTTTATCAATTATAGCGTATATATTAACAATATTCTACCTTTACATTTGTATATAAAACATATTCTATTCATCACTCAAACCAATTATTACTAACAATAGATACTGATTACTATTATCCTTGCTGGTATTGATGCGCCAAATCACACGGACAGTCATAAAGACAACATTATCTGGGAAGGCTTTCCTGTCGCACTTGCAACAATGTCTTTTAGCTTTGGAGCCAACGTCGTCTACCCAAACATTGAGGGAGGAATGAAAAGGCCTCAACAATGGCGTATGGTGCTTGTAAGTGCCATGTGTCTTTGCGCAATAATGTATATTGCCATATCCGTTTGTGGTTACTATATTTATGGTACGGATGTTGTTAGTCCCATCTACAATAGTGTACCTTCAAGCCCTGCACGTATCGTTGCTATCGTTTTGATTACCATTAACTCCGTTGTTTCTGCCCCCATTTTATTAATCTCCTTTGCGCTAGATGTTGAAGATATGCTTAATATTACTATCGAGCGTTACGGTAGCAAAATCAAAGAATTCTTGGTGCGAGCCGCTTTACGGAGCTCGCTCATAGTTTTTGTAGGCGCTATTGGTATCTTGATTCCATTTTTTGATTTACTCATGTCTTTATTGGGTGCATTTTCCAATTGTGCTATTGTTTTTGTTTTCCCTGTCTTGTTTTATTGGCGTCTCACTGGGTTCCGTAACAAATCATTTTATGAACTTGGTTGGAATTTCCTGATTATTTTGGTGGGACTTGTTGGCTTGATCTTTGGTACCAAGACTGCAATAGAAGATCTTATAGCTGCCTTCTCAGACGGTTATGATTATCAAATTTAATGGTCTCGTTATATTTCTTTTGTGACCTTCACTATCTTTCTATTATATAGTTGTAAATTTTATTTCACACATGTTTGTCGTTATTCATAAGCAATACTTATACTTTTTTTATTTATTTCAACACGCTCGTATCTTTTTTTTTTGTTTTTTTTGCTGTAGCTTATCATTTTTTTTTTTCATTTTTTTCCATTGCCTTTAAATGTTACATATACAAATTTTCTTTTTTTTCTAAAGCTACATACTAAAGAAAAAATAATAATGAGAGTAAAAGTATCGATTTTTCATTACTTGGTAATAATTATTAATAAACTATTATAGTACATAAATCAAGTTCTTGGGAATTTGTTTATAAAATTAATGTCATAAGGAATTATGAAACACATCGTGTGTTATACAAAGTATTTAATACTTATATAATAAACCATGTCGGCCATATTTTTTGGTAATAGTAATATTGGTATCAGCAGCGCTTAATCCCTCACTTGCTAAAGAAAGGGAAAAATGCTATCTTGCGCACCAAACTCAAGGATTTCAGGAATTGGTTTTTGTCTCATCTGTAATAATCTACCTCGAAGATACATAAAAGCGTGGAAAAGTGTGATCTTTTATTAATAAGTATTGTACTGTTACTTGCTTAATTTTTGTCAAAAGCAATTAGAATGAAACATATTGATCTGGAAAAAGGATTCAGCGGAATAAACTTATAGTATGCCTAAGAGAATGACACACACTTACACTCTTGGAACCACAAAGGGAGATAGATGAAGCGTCATAATTACATACGTAAACTCCAAGTGTGGATTTTTATTTTCTAACACAACTATTAATATAGGTATATTAAGAGGTAACTCAGTTACCACATCTTCTTTTCCCAAAAAATAAACAGTCATTATTCAACAATTGGCTGCAATATTGTGAACCTAATAATCGTGTGAATCTTTCTTTGGGAGGTGGAAGGTAAAGGAAAGTTCAAAGTTTTTTTTTGGGTTGCAGAAGGTGAAGAGAAATTTAACACTTCTTTTTTCTTACCATATGTCATATGCTGTCTGCTGCTGTTGAGATCAATATCAATCACTCTGCTTTTTTTTATCCCATTAGATACACATCGGTTAATATATACAAAATGTACTCCTTGGTAGAAACGTGTTTTATAAGAAAAAAATAGTTTAACGGACATTATTGTTTTTAGTTTTTGTAATAATCTTTTTGATAACTTTATTTTAGTTTTAGTTGCGGAAATCTATATCAATGTAAAGAACTATCCTACGAGACTTACATGACACTTTATAGAGAAGGTCGTGTGAATCGGGAATAAGATCTGTATTTTCTGAGAAAAAAATCCTTCAAAATTTCTCCCCTTCATATAGTAGCCCGTTTTTCATATCTCTGTGCTTGCTTCATTAGGTAAGATCGCTGTTTACCAACTATTATCACCGGCAACAAATAGTTCTACAAATGAAAATGCTTTCCAATGTTTTTTTAATTATTCTAGATCAGACAGTCGTTTTTATGGTTCAAATATAGTTTAAAAACCTTATCTATATATTTGGCCGTGTTATTTTATTTTATCTTAACTTTTACTTTCTGTGCTTTCTCCACTTCTCTTCCTTATATTTTTTTTATTGTATTTGTTTACTAGTAATCAATGACAGATACAAAACATGAAAAAGCAGGTGTGGATTTTAAGCCCGATTTTTTATCAATAACCTCACAAAATAACACAGGTACTTAAAATGTTATAATGTTAATAGATAACGTACACTTTTTCATATTCAAAAGAATCGATAATTTGGTTTTTATTATTATACTTATCGAAATATTTAAATATTGTATAAATAGATTCTGAATGTGGCAAAAATGAATATGATGTGGATCGTACAAACGGTGGAAGCTCATTTTATGCTTATTTTAATGTCGTGTGTTTAGTTGCGGGTACAGGGATGCTGGGTCTGCCATTGGTAAATTATGAGATATATATAATCTGGTATATTAAAAAATATATTAAAAATGAACAATTTACTAATATAAATAATATATAATTTCTAGGCACTTAAAAAAGGTGGCTGGGCAAGTTTACTTATGATTTTATTAGCCTGGTGGATGTCATGTGTAAGTAATATTGATTTTTTATATATAATAATCTTTTTCAACTTCATAGTTACCATTATAAGTAACATCATTCTTTTATTAATATTACTTGGGATATAAAGTATACTGCCATTATTATACAGAAATGTATGTATAAGGGAAAAGAACGACGTCTGGCTTCATTCAAAGAAATTGCCACTGAAGCGTTTGGACGTATTGGAGGTACGTATTGAATTTCATTTATATTACTTAAGAAGCACCTTTTATAAAAATAACAAGACATTGACTAATACGTAAATGATTTTTTTTTTCATTAGGATACATTTCCTTTTTTTTTACTACCTGGATTTATCTTGGTACACCGATTCTTTACTTGGTTCTTGCTGCCCAAAATTTGAATCAAATCTGCGCTGGCACAGCTGGTGAAATCGGTCGTCTTCCATGGACAATTATTTGGTGTGTTTTTGATGGAATAGTATTGATTTTCATTAAATCAACAAATAATGTAGCGTGGACTAGCGCACTTGGTATGGTGGCGATCATGGCGACTGTAAGTATAGCTTATATTTCTGTTATCTTGACACAATGGTTTTACTCTCCCTTAATTTTATAATATAAAGTTTATCTTATCTGTTAACTAATATACAATAACTATTCTGGGCTACTTTTATCCATCTGTCTTTTAAATGCAACAGATTTTAATCACAATTGTACTAGCTGGTATTGATGCACCTAATCAAATGAATACTCACCATGATAATGTCATTTGGGATGGTTTCCCTATTGCCCTTGCCACAATATCGTTTAGTTTTAGCGGTAATGTTGTATATCCTAATGTAGAAGGTGTTATGAAAAATCCAAAGCACTGGCCAATTACCATAGTTGGTGGCCTCAGCACCTGTGCCATAATGTATTTGGCTATTGCAGTTTGTGGCTACTATATCTACGGCACCGATGTCATTAATCCTGTCTACAACAGTACACCCGATGGTATTGCTAAAACTATTGCAATTCTCTTGATTACTGTCAACGTTATTGTTTCTGCTCCAATTTTTTTGGCATCATTTGCACTTGACGTTGAAAATATGCTTAACGTCACTGTCGAGAGATGGGGAAAAACCAAAGAGTTTCTCATCCGTACTGCATTGAGAACTGCCATTATGGTTTTTGTGGGAGCTGTTGGAATCTTGATTCCATTCTTTGATTTATTGATGTCCTTGATTGGAGCCTTTGCTAATTGTGGTGTCATTTTAATACTTCCTGTTTTGTTTTACTACCGTTTGACTGGGTTTCGCAACAAAAACATTATTTTACATTTTTGGCACTTTTTAATCGTGCTCGTTGGACTAGTCGGTTTGATCTTTGGTACATGGACTGCTATTGAAGACTTGATTAATGCATTTGGGGACGGCTACGAATACGAAATTTAGACTTTTTAAATAACACTAGCGTTACCATTATGTTTACTATATGTTATTTTTTACTGTTATTATTATATCAATTATCTATTACTTTACAACCCAAACCATTTTTTGTATATAATTACTATATAGAAACTTCTCAATACTTATATATAAAGCGTATAAACAAAAATAAAGTGTTTATTTTTTTTTGACATAGCGTCATTATTTTTTTGATTATGTATTTTAGTAATAAACCGTAACCTTGTTTGTTGGTTTGTTTTTGCACATGTGAGAGCGTAACATTCTTTTTATCCTCAAAGATATTGTACGTGCCCTTCATGGAATAAAAGTTGGCCTAGAAACTTGAACATCAATTTAAGCCCACGTATATATTATTAAAGAATAATATAATGAACAAACGAATGTACAGTGAGTATTCGCTAAACCGGTACTCAATATATGTGAGGATTTGTACCGGTTTAGCGAATTGAAACGCGGCTGGTACTAATATGTAGAATATACTGGAAAAATAACTATAATTAAATTAAAATGTACAGATAAGATGAAAAAAATGATAGTTCATATAATCTAGCTTTGCTACTATAAGCTGATCTTTTAGTAATAAAAATGACAATAGTGTACTCATCAAATAGTGATAATGAACCAGAGATTGGATTTACCACAAAGTGTGTTTAATATCATGGACCATGGTTAGCAGTTGAATAAAGAAGCAAAAATAAATTGTATCAACAACATAATTACATATTCAATGGTAATGAACAAGTACATGACAAAGTTGAAAATAAGTACGTACGTACGCAGATGAGGAGAAAGAAAAAAGCGTCTGTGTGAAGTTGGCGAAAAAGGGACACTGTTATCAACAAGATGTTGAGAAGCTTTTTTTTTTACGACAAGAATGATTTGTGTATTTTAATTGCTACGGAAACAAAGTAGCCAACTGAAGAAAAAAAAGGGAAGAGCTGAGATGACTTTAAAAGAAAGCTGCATTACTGATTTTACAATAAAAAGACTAGTATTATATTATATAAAATAAAATAATACTATTATAAACCCGGTAAATATTTGGGAAAGCTCACCGGATACCAATTTAACGAATCACCGGTATTTTACTAAGTATATAAAAAATATTTGAGAGATACTACCGGTTTAGCGAATACTCACTGTACTATTGAAGCACTTCGTAAAAATATATAAGAAATAATACACTATTTATATTAGTTGTATTTGAATAATAAATTATGTAAAAAAGAATAGGAGTTTAAGTTTGGGAGTTCTTATACTGTAATGGTATTTATTTTCAATTTAATTTACAAAAAGAAATCTTATAAGTCTACGAGGGTTTAGACTATGGTCAATTAAACTAATGTCGGGCCAATTATCAATTATTTATAAAGTAAAGATAGAACTATAGAACTGAAGTAAAGCTTTATTTGAATTAATAGTATGTGGTATATCTACACTATTAGCAAAAACAAAAATATATCTTTGCTGAGACAGAAAGGTGTCCTTACTATGGCAGAAAAACGCCTTTGCTAAATGACATAAATGTACCATTTCGTGAGCCAATTAGATCACTTTGGCTATATGTAATAATATCAGTATAAAGATAGTAATAATTTAATAATAATACGTAATATAAAGATAACAAAATAAATAATATCTTCGACATAATCTTTCTTTCAGTTTTTATATGTTACAATGTGTTAAATAATGTATAATAGACACTTTTACACGAATATCGTCAATTTTTACATAATACCATGTATACGTAGCTTGATCTGTATAACCAATGTTATATATATATATATATATATATATATATATGTATAGTGCTGAATTGTTAAAATATGTAAATATACCCATTGCATTCTTCATGCGTATGATTATACACCTTCTTTCTTCCATTATATAAAGCTTGTTGATCCAATGTATACTCTAAATCTCCAACCATTTTCGACTATCGTAATACTTGGCAACTTAAATTCGAATGTATATAGTAATTAAACTGCATTATTATCGAACAGTGATCAACCCAGCCTTCTTAGCCAGCCATTTCTTGACAGTAGTGCGTATGCATCTATCCGAATAATAGTCTACTATAAACCTTCTACGTATCGTCTCGCGCTAATATGAAGAAGACCATAAACTAGCAGAGATTCCATTAAAACTAGTCACCTAAAATAAAAATAAAGAATACGTAAAAAAAAATAAGCTGCATTTTTTTTCCAAGCATACCTTGTCATTAATAGACCATTACAAGAAAACGATACGCTGTTATCATATACGTAAAAGAAAGACAAAATTAAAAAATAAGCAGAGGACATGATGTCGTGTATAATATCAATAAACAAAAGAGTTGCGCTTTTTTTGTGGCATTTGAAAAAGTAATTTGACAGTTTCCTATTTTAAATCTAGTCTATCTTTTTATTTCTCATTTCGTCAATAGCATTTATTGATCTGCTTGTCATTTTACTATATGTTTACTATTTCTCATCTCTTTATTTTCTTTATACTTTCTGAAGCTGAAACGTTTATTTTATTACTACATAACTAATTTTCAGTTTGTGTAGCTCTAAAAACTACTTACTAACTGTTGGGCACAAGCTTAACTCATATTTCTATGAGAAACATTAGTTGCTTTGACTCCCGTTTCATACAGTTATCTATTTCAACTTATGTCTATCGATAACCTATGGGGTCTTACTGTTTGATAATATTATTTTGACCTACTGCGTGTATGTAGATTTGGCTACAATAACAATGTAGGTGTTATTATAAAATATTTTTTTTAATAAACCTTTAAAATCAAAATGTTCGTTCGCATACGTATTAAACATTTACACATGATTTTTTTTTTACAATCAATAATAACTTCATATTTCGAGAGAAAACATTTGGTTGCTATTTATACGGTACATGTTTTGAAAAAGACTCATATAAAACCTAGATGAGTTTGGTAAAAGATAATTTATTTGACAAACGCTTTCATGCACCGCATGGAATGTCTAACAAGGGGAAAAGGGGTAACACATACATTAGTAAAAATAATAACAATAACATAATAATAATAAAGTAAAGAAGGTAGATAAAGTAGTAGGTAATACAAAAAGAATGTCTTCTTTTACAGGATAAATATTATATACATATATATGTATTTATAACACATAACGAAAATCAGGGTGACGATCACCAGCCAATTCTTCACCACCGTATTTAAATATTTCATACTCTTTTTGTTCTTGTGTCAATTTCTCACGTCGCTTGTTTTCACGTGCCAAGATAAAACGCAATACAAGATCTGTAACCGTTTGTGCTGCAAGACAACAGAATGCAATGGTATTACCTCCAAAATATAAAGGCTCATCGTAATAAATTTGACCACCAATAGCGCCACCAATTGTGCCAACTGCAACAATGGCACCCGAAGCAAGAGCACGTCGAGTCAAACCCGAAAAGTTGTTATTAAACCAAGCGACCTTGATTGGAACATTAGCATACTATTATTTTTATACATGATGAAAAAAAAAGTTGCTTGTATTAGTATTTGTTTGCTCAAAACTAACTATAAAAAATTATATAAAGAAAAACTTACTACAGACATAGTAACAACACAAGCAGCAAAGTACCGTGCGCCAATTTGAGCTTGGTCAATGAACATAAGCATCAAAAACCCGACTAACCCAACACAATTGATAGCTACCATATGATAGCAACGATCAAAGTATCGGTCTAAGAAATTAATGGGTAGACTTTAGCATTTTATTTTAAATTTCATATCGAACAACAAATATAGAAGACTCACCAGAACTCCACCCAGCAATGTTGGTTCCAATAAACGCCAAAACATAAGGAGGGACTGTCAGTGCTTGAGACTGAGCCTTGTCCCATTGACCCATTCCAGAGATAATTGAAGGCAAAAACAACGTAACACCTTGTAAAGCACTGGTACCCGTAATATAGATAAACATAAACGTATATGTCTTGTAATCTGTAAATACAGATGCAGCTCGTGCCCAAGACCATGAATGATCGTTAGCAGCACCTTGATCTATATAGATAATAGTAATGATAATAACATTTAATATTTTTTCATTGAATTAATTATATGACGTAAAATATCACCTATGGAATTTCCAATTCTATTGTCATTTTTCTTTATTTTTACCTGTTTCAAGGCGAGAAATTTCGATTTCTTGTTCTTCCTTTGAAAGAAACTTGGCAGTTTCTGGGCTATTAGGCAAATACAATGCAGCAAGACCAGCAAGTAGTACAGATGGTGCACCTTCGATAATAAATAGCCTGTTTACAAATAAAATAAATAGAAAATAATGGATACTTAGAAAATAGCCGTTTTCGGTTATATTTTTTTCTACTCATAAAATCAGAAGAGGTCATGTTACCATTGCCATGTGCTCAGCTCATGTGTTGGGATTTTCGAAATACCATAAGCAATAAGTCCCCCAAAGGCACCAGCTAAAGAACTGAAGGACCAAAAGTAGCTGACACGTTGGCCGTATTCTTTCCGTTTGTACCAAACAGATAAAAAGTATCTGAATAACAATAATGCCCAGCACGTAATTAGTATATAGTCTATTAAACCCCTCCCTTGACTTGTTGCAGTATGATGATCCGTCGTTTGAATGTTATTTATTTTTTCTTCCTTCTTTTTCCCAATAATACTTCTACTTACAAAACACCAGGAAAAAATCCTAAAATACACCATCACGTTTTTTTTACATATTAATAACCATCACATTTGAATTGTTATCGTCATACATACACAGTATGGTATTGCGCAGAATTATATGTAATGTACATATCACGCTGATGATGACATAATAGAAAACACTTACCAGCCTCCATGATACCCAACATAAGACGACAAATAATTAGACCGGTAAAGTTTTTGACTCCTGCCATAGCCATAGCAATGGAGCCCCAGGAAAAGGTCAATAAAGCCAACCAATAGGATGGTTTCCATCGTTTCATGATAACGTTAGATGGCAAGTCGAAAATAATGTAACCAAAATAAAAGATTGATAAACACCACTGAAATTGACTGGTAGTCAAATTCAAGTCTTCAAGCAAGCCACCCAGCTTGGCATTACCAATGTTGGATCTGATAATATAAAGTGCTCAATGTTAATATAATTATATACACGCTTGTTGCTCTAAAAAACGAGACTGAGAACTCCTTTATTACCGATCTAAATACGCCATTAGGTAAAGTAAACATAAAATTGGCAATAGGCGCATATCAAGTTTGCTAACATTAACAATAATTGGTGTTAGTATCATCGTCATCATTATTTTTAATAATAAACAATCACTCCATTGATCAAGGTACATACCGTAGTAATCTTTTTTCTAGTTGTTGATTAGCAACATGTTTTTCATCCGCAATCGATTCCTGGTCTACTGGTGGTGATGTAGAAGTATCATTTACTTCTTTACTTTTATTATCTTCTGACATCATCTTGCTTATACAATAACAAGTTAAAAATGAAAAAAAAAAAAGAATTGAAAAAGAAATAAGAGAAACTAGTAGAGAGAAAAGTAGAAAGTGAAAGATGAAAAAATAAAAGTGGATCTTAAACGAGTTTATATTTTTTTTTATTTACGGTGTGAGTGTGTATGATGATGTACTATGTGTATGTGAGAAGTAAAGTTGTGTGAAAAAATAGAAAAACAGGTACCAATAGTCAGTAACGATTCTATAGTAAGTACCACTAACATGCTCCGGGCTGTTCTTTTTGATAATTTATCTCAGCTTACTATACAGCAGTAAGTACCTTATTTAATATTGAACACGGGAAATCCGTCGTATCTCTTAATGCACTTGGGAAATTAATTATATGCACAACACCGATAATAATAATAATAATAATCATTTGTATAAGAAGCGTGGGAGCCTGATTAAAAACACCAAATCAAAATTATATAGTATTTTAAAATGTCATAGTAGCAAAACTGCATTTTTTCATTATTACTTTTGTTCGTGATAAGACATCGATTCTTTTTTTTTTTTTTTTGATCCGCTTATATCTTCCGTCTTAATAAGTAAAAAATGACGGTATGTTTATGGGAGAATTTTTCTTTTTTTAACTTTAATTATTTCTTTTTCCGATTTCATCATAATACTTCCTTTTCCACATTTAGGTATATATCGGGAAATTTATCGAGATGTCAATTCATTAGCATTTCTCACACACAAGCTTTACCAACTTTTTTTTTCCATCTTCGTTACGTACGAAGAATAACAGCAAAACAGAAAACGAGGAAGAGACGGGCAGATTAAGAACTCTAATGCTGACAAATATTAACGATTAACCAATAAAACAGAGATAATAGATCAATCACTTTACTTTTAAAGAGAAAAAAAGAGATTCTACTACGTACCAAAGTTCTTTTAATACTTCGACCAAATAAGGAATGTTTCGCTCATAACCAAAAAAGGCATATAACAACTTTCTTTTCTCCATATTTGTCGCCCCAAATTTTTCTCTCTCCTTTTTTTTCATTTTTTTAACTCTTCAAGCTTTTTATTCCTCAAACATTATACTTTTTTCTTACTCTTGTCGCAAAAATATTCAAGATGACACAATGGGATGTTATTGTTGTTGGTGGTGGTAATGCTGGTTATGCTTCTGCCATTGCTGCTAAGCAAGCCGGTGCGGGCCGCGTTCTCTTGATTGAAAAATCCAGCGAGACCGCTTATCCTGGAGGAAATAGCTATTTTACTGCAGGTACAAGCATCTACCAACTCCTTGGTTTTTTCTAAAATAATGGAAATGTGCGAAAAAGAACAAACTAACTTACATGCATATTTTGTTTATAATAATTTTTAAAGGTGCATTTCGCACGGTCTTTAGTGGCCTTGATGACCTGCTGCCTATTTTACATAATGTGGATTCCGAAACAGCTAAGATTGTCGATATGGATCCATATACTTCTCAAGACTTTATGGATGATTTAATGCGTGTAACTGGTGGTCGTGCTGATCCTAAATTAGCTAATGTTCTTGTCAACAACAGTCGTGAAACTATTGACTGGCTCGATAAAGTGGGTATTCAATTTCGCTTATCATTTAATCGTCAAGCTTACAAGGTCGAAGGGCGTTACAAGTTTTGGGGTGGTATGGTCTTGAGCGTGGTGGATGGTGGCAAAGGTATGATCAAACAATATCATGAAGCTGCCCTTCGTCATAACGTGACTGTACAATATGGTACCACTTTGACCAGAATGATAACGGATCAAGTATCTAATAAGGTCCAAGGTGTTGAAGTACTCTTACAACATTCCAGTGGCTCTACAACCAAACAAATGCTCACATCCAACGCCGTTATTTTGACTTGTGGTGGGTTTGAAGCCAGTCCATCGATGCGCGCACAATATTTGGGCAAAAATTGGGATTTGGCCCATGTTCGTGGTACTCCTTACAATACAGGTGATGGTCATGTTATTGCTCAGCGTGATGTATATGCTAAAACTGCTGGTGGATATAGCTCTTGCCATGCTACATGTTGGGACGCCAATACCAATCCACATAAAGGTGATACAGTTCTGACAAATCAATTCACTAAGAGTGGATATCCTTTGGGTATTATGGTTAACCGAGATGGTCAACGGTTTGTTGATGAAGGAATGGATTTCCGTAATTACACATATGCCTTTTTTGGTAAAGAAATTATGAATCAACCTGGTAGTGTTGCATTTCAAATTTGGGATGCCAAGTCCTTGTCTTGGTTACGTGAAGAAGAATATGCGGACAGTGTGGTTGAAAAAGTAGTTGCCAATTCTATTGAAGAACTAGCCGAAAAATTAGCTGCTCCTGATCAAAAGGGTTCGTGGAAGGCTACTTTAACAAGTGAAAAAACTTTGGTGGATACGATCCGAGAATATAATGATGCTGTTACAGCTCACCGACGCCAATATCCAAATCTTAAGTGGGATCCAGCCATAAAGGATGGATTATCGACCCAATCCTCTGAAAAACAACTCAAGCTACCTAAATCTAATTGGGCCTTATCTCTTGATCGAGCTCCATTTGTTGCAGTTAAGATCACCACAGGTAACGTGAATTCTTCTTTTATTGTTGTACATATACGATTTTTTTTTCTAATTCTCTTTTTTTCTCACATATAAATAAATTATACAGGTATTACTTTTACATTTGGTGGATTAGCTGTTGATCCGCAAACCGCCGCTGTTCTCGACACAAGCTCTCAACCGATTGGCAATCTGTACGCTGCTGGTGAAATTGTAGGAGGTGCTTTCTATGACAATTATCCTGGTGGAAGGTTAGTTCAATATCTTTTTTATTCCTTTCATTTTTCTCTATTTTTTGATTATTTTATTTTCTCATAATTAATATATTGTCACAAACAACGCTATTTCTATAATTTTAGTGGTCTCATGCTTGGATCAATTCTTGGTCGGAAAGCTGGTACTTCAGCTGCAAACATTTCGGCAATTCGGCATAAATCGAGTAGACTTTAAAGGGAAAAATATAATGTAGTATACTTTACTCAATTAAGAAATTTTATGAAGTTTAATAAAAGAACATTTTGCCCTTTTGAGTAATGTGGGGTTTTTTGAGTGTCCTTCCAAATATGAAAATAAGTTTTACATGGCCCTGTCGCACATAGCACTTCTCCGCCCGCGGAATCATATAATTTCTTTTGTCCCTGAATTTTTGCCATTAAACACTTATTTTTTATGCTTTACTTATTTTGAGAACACTGTAATTGATATAGAAACCACTCCACGGGAGAAGATAACCTACTTTATTTTTCTTCCCCTCCACGAAAAATCATTCGTCTTTTTTGAACTTTATTGTTCGTAATCAACCCCATAGATATGGGCTAATTCCGATCTTTGATTTGAAATAAAAAATCGGTTCAGACCGATTATATTATGTAATCTGCATAAAATTCTCCCGTATTTTTCCCCCCTGACAACAATGGCTGCAATAAGAGAAAAATGCGTCATTGGTACATTGTAAACTGGTTTATCTTCTACGTATTATAATAGCAACTAGCTTGGTGTGTTAACTCCAAGACTTGATAATAATTGAGAGCACGAATAAAATGATATTATGGTTGAATCATAAAACATCAACTTTTATTATTGAAAACAACTATCTTATAATTGCTGTATAGTCACAGTTTTCGGGAAACAATAATAAAATCTATTTTGATGGTGACCATTGTTGCCAACGATGGATTGAAGAAAAACTTGATGTTTTATATTCTAAAGTCTTTGTCATTATCTCATAAAGAACAATTATTTGCAATTAATGATGAATTTGGATCAAATTCTTTTACTCAAACCCTTGTTTGCGCTACGTATTGTAGTAAAATGAAAATTAGCGAACAACTTGTTCCAAAGAGAAAAGTCTTTATTAAATTATGTATTGTGATGAAATCATATAACAGTACAGCAGCTGAAAAATTAGAACTATTTTATATATGCTGGTATAAATGATAAAAAATAATAATTGCTCAGTAATAAAGATTATTGATAGGGGTATGCTTTCTTAGATTGGAAAAAAAAATTATGTAGCGGATAACATAGGTTCGGGGCAAGCGTAAATAATTTTACGACTTTTCAAATACAAAGTACGTAGTAAAGCATTAACATATAATATGTACGTATATATAACTTGGCATATTACTGCTAGTATAGATTAGGAGAGAAAGTAATTGTCAGAAGTCGTTATTATATTTAAGGGAGTTTCTGAATTACTGTACATAGAGTAGAATGATACTTCTTTGTTTTTTTTTATCAAATATTCTTTACGTATGGATCTGGTTTAGAATACAAATTTATTGGTTTAACAAAAAACAAAAGTATTCATAGGGTACCAATGAATGGAAAAAAAGTAATAATATAAGCCCACAGCAAATACTCACATACTTCTGATTTGTTAACTTCAATTCTCAGTATCTTCAGAAAATTTTGATTTATGGGAAGCAGAACCCAACTATAAACTTCTTATATCAGATGTTCTCTCGTTAACTTTTACGCACGTTGTTTTTCTTCGAACTTTTGAAAATGAACCATTGAAATTAGTCAAAAACTATTGTAGCTACATTAAATAGCTTGTAGTTGAACTTATACGGCAACCCCATCAACCCTCATACATAAATATATTACTAGAAAGATATACGTATCTGTACATATGAACATTGGAATAGAGCATGTATATGTCTTAATGGCCATAGAATTTTTAAATAGTAGATTTTCTCCTGCCTCTTTGCTAATACATATAAATTACACACTGTTTTTCTCTTGTCGCTGTTGTTATTCATTTATCCATTCTTATGTACGTATCGTTGGCTATGTTCATGAAAACGCAAACTCAAACTCAAGCAATTTTCTTTACGTTTTATTTCTGAAAAAAGCGTTATATGAACTGTGTATACAGTTTTGCAAGTAAACAAATAACTGATCTTCAAAAGAGTTAGCACAATATACGTATCCGGGTAAAATTATTTTTATAGCAGAACAATTCCAGGCTAGAATACTTATTTTTGTTTTTACTTATATCATCTTATTACTCTTCAACCAAATATTTTTTTTTCATCTGCATGAGACTCTGATTTATCTAAAGGTTATTATCTTTGCTTTCTCAAAAAAAGACGAAACTAGTATATTTGATGTTAATATTTGTATGCTACGTAATGTTATTTTTAATGAAATGTTTCGAAAAGACTGGTATTGTTTTGTATCTATTGCCTGATGTATCGATAATACAGTATCTAATAAGTAGTAAGTAAAATTTTAATTTCAACATGTCCGTCAATAAAACGGCATACAAACTAGATTATATTTTTTTACTATGAATAAAAATCTTTTTGTTTTCGACTATATCTCGTCAATAAATACAGAAAGCTTGCTAGAACTTAATGTAACTTCTCACTATATATTCATGGATAAGCTTTAGAATTTAAATTAGTAGTCTTTTTCTTATTTGTATAATAATCTGGCAAACCATGTATACTTCAATTGATTCTGTTAGCTTGATACGTACTCAATTATTAAACAGACAATAAAGGTATAATTATATATGACGACAGCTATTGTGTAAGAAATTGGTGTCAAGATGTTTCACTATGAAAGCAGTAGTATTTTAAAATATTTGATACGTAGTACAATCAATACAATGTTGTTAAAAGTGTTGTCCGTTAATTATTGCTATTAATAAAATAACAAACGAGTGTACCGCATAAACATGTGTTATTTTCTATTGACAACTTTTAACGGTGAACCCACTATGATTTTTGGTATTCTTGTGAAAATAAACGTGTTCTTACTTCTAAGGTTACAACAGCAACAGCGGTACTTTCTCATCCACTAGATTATATATTTACCTTGTTGTGATCATTTGAAATAATAAATAACAGGAGTTCTTCTTTTGGAGTTTGGCAACAGTTATAATTACATTTTCTATTACTATTACTATTACGAAACGAAAACAGACAGACACTACCGCATATCATGTAATTTGTTCCGGAGAGATCTATAATTTAACCCAATTGTATTCCATTCAAGGTATACCTATATATTGTTCATGCAGAAAACAAAAAAAAGAGGGTTTTTTTTATTATTTTATTTGAGTCAAACCAAAAAAGGAAAAGTGCTGCGTATATTTATTTTTAAAATAAATACCATAGACTGGAGAAACAAAGAGCAAAAAAAAAAGAGAGATAAAAGAATAAACCAATGACAAAGCAATAAAACTTGTGATTACAGCTTTATTTTATCACCTTTTACAACGAGCAGTTATAAAGCAAGGGTGTTATTATTAAATGAAAAACATAGCAGCGATCAATTCTTCTTGTTGTAAACAAGTTGTCGTATGCTTGGATGTGAAGGTTCATATGGTAACACTATTCTTTCTCGACAGCTACCATTAGTATTACCATAGTACAAAGAGGTCAAAGACTATGAAAGATGCTGATTTTATAACGTAATAAATAATAATTATAATAAAATATATCTATCCATGGTCAATGTAATGCTGCGGAAATAATAATAGTAAAATAAAAAGACCTTTACAATTACAACCAATGCGCATTTTTGAAACAAAATAAACAACATTTTTCTTTTTAAACACGTATATATAAGTATTTCTCTCTTTCTCTTTCATTCTTCTTCCTTTTTCCATTTTCTTCTTTTTTCTTTTCTACTAAAAACCATTCTTTTTCTTTTGTTAACTTTTTTTTACGTTTTATCATTTTCTTATCACTTTTAGCAAATCCCATCATGGCCCGACTTAAAAATCGACTGCATAGGGGTACAACTAGTTCATCCCGAGGTGGTCAACAGCAACAGCAAGGTGGTAATAGTAACATTGGTGATAATATTACATCAAACTTACCCACTTATTCTTCCAGTCAAGAAAGACCAACATTACATGGTCGTCAATCCACTCATTCTTCTTCGACATTGCCAAATGTCAATGTCACCATGCCCATTAATAATGCCGGTCATGACAACAATAATGACCCATTACCACGACGATCAGCTCGTATCCGAGAACGTTCTGCTGAAACTAACAGGGAAGACGAGGAAGAAGTTGACCAACTTCAACAAGAACATCGCCAACAAGAAGCACCTGGAGAACCAATGGATCTTGAATCTGTTACAACCCGTACTGCCACCGCTACTCCAGGTCCCGATTCTCCCGGTTCAATTACAGCAAGCCGACGTGGTGGAACACGACATGGTGTTCAAACTGAAAATGAAGATAGTCGTTTTGTCTTGCGTTGGTAAGAATAATAATAATAATAATAAATTTACGCGTGTATATTATATACATATATATATCTATTGTAAATAATTCTGTGTTTGATAAATTAAAGACTAACATAAAAATTATTATTACTATAATTATTATTATCGTCATATATGCTACTAGGGTCCAAGATAACTATCAATACGAACAAGATCATAATGTACCACGTAGCGGCATGTATGAACATTATCGAACAACGTGCGAACGATATAACATGAACCCTGTCAATTCTGCTACTTTTGGCAAGCTTATTCGACATATTTTCGCAAACATCACTACACGCCGTTTAGGTACAAGAGGGCAATCTCGATATCACTATTGTGGTATTCGTCGTCGGACTGGTCCTCTGCCCAGTAGTCTAGCTTCTCAACAAATATCATCTTCATCGTCATCAGCAATAATGGGACGACGACAACAACAACAACAGCAGCAGCAGCAGCAGCAGCAAAAGCAAACCTTTGCTGAGCCATCTTCAATGGCATCTACTGCCATTGGTGAAAATAGCACTCGACCATCTTCTTCATCATCATCGTCATCCCAACAACAACCAACGGTTGTTAATGTACCATTTTATCAACCCTTAATATCAAAACGAGGTCGAGCAACAAGTGCAACCCCGTATCATCATCATTCCAGGGCTAGTGCCTCATCAAGAGCATCACCAGGTGACAGCAGGTTTGTATTTATATTTTGTAGCTGTTGATACATAATCCTGTATGATACATCAATTTCATTTTTATAATTTTTGATTATCACTCAAATAAATATATACTTTATTTTGATATATCAATAGTCCTATAGCTATGGAAGGTACTGTTAACACATCAACTTCTTCCGCTGCTGCTGAAGTACAAGTATCTTCTCGTACAAGATCTTTCTTAATGTCTTCTTCATCTGGCACAACGTTACCTTCTTATCGTGGCGCCAATGAATTCATTAATATTTCAAGTACCGGTGAACAAACTGCACCACCTTCTTCGTATGCGTATCCCAACATCTATTCTTCGTCTTCTGGCATGCCATTATCAAGTAGTAGTAGCGTTATTGGAGAACATTCATCCTTATCAGCAAGTATTCCTCCTCCTCTTAAACGACATCGAACTAGTAATGAGCAACAACGTACTCAACAACAAGATATTCGTTTGCCATCTTTTGCTTTATCCACTTTTGCAGAGCAAAGTGATGTTATGATGGAGTTTGCTAATGTATACGAACAACATTGTATGGAAATCTTGAGTATGATTCGAATAGGTCAATTACGAAGCGTAAGTATTTATGCTATTACCATTATATATATTTTTTTAAAAAAAAATTACCTTGATAACCATGATAATTGATTAAGAAAACCAAAACAATATACATTTGTATGTTACTTTCATATTTTTTTTTTTGCATTGAATATATGTATAGATTTATGGTAGCTTGGTTGGCTTTTATCAAATGTTGCCTGACCGTTTTCGAACTCTAATTGATGACCATCCAGAAACTGTTGAAGCAATCTGGCGTTGGGATTGTGCATTATATGATTCCATTATTATCAGTATGTTACCAACAGTTCAATCTCCCTTAAGCTACGAAATGAATCGAGGTTTACGTGAATATACTCGAGAATTAGAAAGTTATTTAGCTCAATCTTTGGATGGATATCCAGATGTACTTCGAGAACGAAAGCAAACTGGTAAAAAATTAATCACATTATAAATTTTACTGTGATGATATTAACAAATTCAAAGATAAAGAAAAACTCATTAGATGTATATACATATATATTTTGATATTATTATGATTAGTTGCTCGAATGTTTATTTCCAAGTTTCGTCGTCACTTAAAGCTTAATCAAATGGCTCAGGCTGCAGCTGCACTATTACGTCGTCCAAATACTCTTGAGCCCATGCTGAACGATTGGAAACGAGTTGATATTCCGTCTATCCTTGATCAGGCCCTTTGGGTATGCGATTGTAGCGGAACTAAAGTTGAAAAAATAAGTAAGTTGTTATCCTAATAATGATTATTTTTTATACATAGTATACAAGTCTTTTAAATTACTAAATTCTTTATTACATATATATATATATATATATAATAGTGATTGATGACGTTGGTCATCTTCTTCAAGCAGAATCCAATCTTGATAGTTGGATTACATGGATGAAAAATGTAGTTGATCTTTACATGACAGATCATCAGCAATTGGCTGTAAGTATAATACACATGTAATAGATAATAAACAGAAAAAGAGATACTGTTGTTAACATAAACACAATATATATAATGTAGAATGGTAATCTCGGTTACTTTCTTTTTCATGCCAAGCAGTGTGTTCTTAAATGGTCTACGTACACTTCATTGATCCTCAAGGATATGACTTTGAGTGGTGCAAAAAGTATCGGTATATATATGAATTATTTTTTTTTTTTTGTATTATAATAATAATAACAGCAGAAGCAACAGAAACTAAAAAATGTAAACTATATTTTAGATCAATTTAGAATTTTGGTGCTCTTTTTCGATGACATGATGCAATTTTTGGTTGAATCCCGAGTTGCAAAAGCTATACCACTTTTACCACTTCAACGTCAAGATCCATCAATAACCCATCACCACAATCGAGGATCTTCTTATCAAGATCAAACTCTGGGAAATTCTTCTGCTAATCGTAGTGGACAAAATACTTCTTATAATGCGTCATCCTCGACGATGCTTGAAACTCCACCACCTTCTACTTCGGCATCTTCTCGTCAAGATATCCATTCACAGCAGCAACAACAAGAAACTCAATCTTCTTAAGTTGATACAACTACTCAATAATTTGCTTAAAAAAATCTACTTCATATGTTATCTTATCTAGCTTATGTACTTGATCCAAAAAAAAAAAGAAAAAAAAACCGATATTTTCTCTTATCCCCCTTACCTATAATCTATATTTTCTTTCTTTGCGTCTCCAATACAAATTATAGTAAATAAATATAAATAAGCCAATATCAAAAATGGTTTGTACTACGTGAAAAAAATGCACCAATATAATACTTCGACTGCAAGTTGTAAATAGTATATTATCCAATTAATAGAAAAGAAGACTAATATCAGTTGGAACTTCTCATCGTTGTCCTTAAAGACAAAAATTTAAGAATACGTAGAGTGTGCTCAAACCACTGATTAAACTCATTTAAACAGATTAGCTTTGTAGTTCCTAATTCAAATTTTCAAAGTCACCATAAAAAAAGCTTTGGTGACTTATGACAGCTTTATGTGCTTTTTGGCGATGATTTCACTTATCACCGAAAGTCTCAAAAAGTCTCAAAAAGTCGCTAAAACCTATGTGGTACAACGCGCTCATTCAATCCCTAGTGACACGTCACTTCAGGACAGAAGCCCAACAATTTTTGCTGTTATCATAGCTGCATTATTCATTTAATAAAACCCGTTTTTTATTTTTATTTTGTATATATGATTTTATGACACTAAATTATTATTGGTGATGAAACGACATGGTTTTATAAATGAAGCATTCTGGGAGCTTCTTGATGACGTATTGTTTTGAATGAAAAAAAAATATACATATATATTAATATACGTATTGAATAATTTTATTTGTAATATAATTGAATTGGACATACAGAAACTACTAGCTAAAGACAACAATAAAAACAAAACATCTACCATCTATTTATCTATGTATCTATATACCTAGCCATCTTAGGCTAGCTAGCTATTTTTCAAAAATACATAAAAAAACATACCTGATAAAACTTAGTATTTTTAAATACTTTGCGAATTTATTATCTACTAGAATGTCATGTTTTTAATATCGTTTATTAATGTAGCTGTGTTGAATAAAGAGTACTTACCTTGTTAGTTAGCGATAGAATTACTAAAATAAACGATAAAAAAAAAGTTAGTAACTGTATTTTATTACTACAAAATTTTATGGCAGGATCTCCCCATATTGCTAAAAGTAGTAATTACTAACAAGAAGTTAAATTCTTGAACTTACAAAGATCATTTTTAAGCCTAAGAACATATAAAGAGCCGTTGACATGATTTTTTGATAGCATTTATTCCTAGTAATTAAAAGACCTTATTAGAAAACATTACGAAATTTTGAACAAAGACGTAATTAGTATTGACTGTTACGGCTGAGAAGAAAAAAAGAAAACAAGAGTAGTAAAAGAAAATGTTAGCAAAACAAATTTAGCGGACGATATAAAATTATAAAAAATGCAAAGGTAAGAAAGAACATTAGTAAAATAATTGACACATCGTTATAAGAAAGAGAATAGTACATATAACAACGTTTGAATAATATGTAAAAAAAAAAAAAAACTAGTTTGAGTAACCTTTATCAATTTTGAAGCTCTTTATCATTGGCAACAGTTTAGCAAGTGTAGACAATCTTAACAAACTTAGTATTGCAGTGGTTTAAGCTGCCTGCCTATATTACATGTATGATAAATAGGGGAAGAACAAAAAGACTTGTACCACTAGTAACAAAAAGTCATCAAAAGCTACCACAAGGCATCAGAAGTCATCAAACCTTAATATCTTTTTATGATGAATGCTTTATTCAAATGACCATTAAGTAACTCGTATACTTTTGCAATGTCGGAAGGTTGACTATTTGTATATGTCTTAGTTATCCCCTGCGTCAGAGATAATATTGAATTCATCAAGTCCAAGGGACAAAGTGCCTGAGAGATTTATAACCTCTTATTAACTATTACCACTTCAAACATCAGCTGTAGCGATCGTGCTTTTCAAGATATTCCATTGATTGTATTTTATAAAAGTAGAATATGTAAGTTAGTATCGATATCTCTTGCTTCATAATGCTTTGACGTATTTATATATTATATATAAATGTATACATATTTGATTCTTCTGTTTAACACAACTCAAGGACGTTCTGACTTTATGATCCGTTGTCGCTTGTTAATGTTTATCTGCTTACTAGTGAACGTTTCCATATTTTTTTTATTGTTGTTCTTTGACCATCAGTGATTTTGAAATATTAAAAAAAATCCAATCACTCAAAAGAGTATGACGTAAAAAAAACGATGTAGTGTATTAACTAACATTTTGATGTAAAATACAAATTTGTTTTTTTCTTGTAAAATCAAATCATATACTCAATGTGATTGCTGACAAAGATTTAGTCAAGGATACTTAGCAAGTTGGAGGTACAAAAGGAAGAGGGGATACTAGTATAGTTTATTTAGTTGTATATCTTAAAATCTTAAAAAAGAAAATAAAGCGCGACTTCGGGAGCCTGTACGACTTTTCATTATGCAGCGCGGGATTTCATTATGGGGATATCCCCCTTGTTTTATCAATTTTTACTTTATGATTTTATTGGATCTGAAATACATTATCGCCGAATTATCTACTTTTATTGTATATAATTTTTTGTACGACCTCCATATTTAGTAAAACGCGCGCTTTTTCCACGCATACTCTTTTTTTTTATTATTATTTCTTGGAAACTTTTGTGAGAAAGTGTAAAGTGTATGTTTTTATGCTATATCACTTTCTCGTGACTATCACTACAGTTTCATTACTGATCTTTTCATGTGCCTCTGGTAAATAAAATGTTAAAAAAAGTCTGAACAGTAATCATTAAAGCTTATTTCCTTTTTTTTTATTAAAAATAGCAGAGGACATTGGAAGTAGTTTATATCCTTACATTTATACTAATCTAAATAATTGGCCTTGTGTAAGACTTTTGAATGCCACGAATACTATTGGTTGCCATGGTAATGACTACGTAACACATCAATTAAGTAGTGAAATATATATACCTAAAGATTAAAAAGGGTATAAACTAACATTTAAAATGAAATGAAAAACATAAATTACATATGTAGCGCCAAAGACAGGCAGTGGTGTACTTTACCATGTAAAGTCTCAAAACCAAATGGATGATTTTGTTGCTGGTCAATTTGGATCGTCGGATACCTATGGCATTGTTCTTGGTTACAATTTACTTACAAGGTAATAAAAAAAAGGGGGGGGGGGAACTCCAAGTGTGGATATGTCAGATAAATTAGTCTATATTTCGTTTTAACAAAAAAAAAAAATAGAGATAATATCAATGCATTACAATCAACGGGACGAGTCAATGGATTAATTGTTTTATTAAGAGAAGCCATGAACCAAAATGATTTTCAAAACTTACATTCACCTGAAGAAAATTGTCCCAATTGTCAATTTGGACTTTATGCTGACGATGATGATCCATATAATTGGAACCCACAGGTAAATTTTTCTTTTTCTTTTTTTTTATGATTACATTTTTATAGGTAAGGCAATAAAGAAAAAGAGACTCAACTTTTAATTTAAAATTTTCAGGGACAAAATTTATTAGAAAGTGAATTCGAAATACCCATTTTTGGCATAAACCCTGTCAATAAAATATCCACACAAATATATAATTTTGTTATGAAAGTATGTTTTTTTCTCAAGTTACTATTCATTCCTACTCTCACTTCTTATATATAATACTAATGCATAGTGACAATTAATTGTTATAATTAATTTGTATATAGACTGTAGAATACAATGAAGAAAAAGGTTATGATAATTATCCATTACAAGCAGTTGATTTTGAGTTATTCATGTGGGCAGCCATGAATTCTGAAACATGTCTTCGACGTGGATGGTGTGAAGCTATTGGCGGATTATCTGTTTATTCAACTCCATCTGTGGATATCCAGGCCGATGACAAAAAAACCATTGTCATGTTAACTGCTGGAATGGATAGTAGATCCCTTTTCCACGACTTGACAAATGGTGCTGGACATGATGTTTCTGGATTAGTAGGAATTCTTGCTGCTGCAGAAGCATTGAGTCGTGTTGATACAACCAATCTACCTAAGCATATTTTATATACTGCATTTTCAGCAGAATCATGGGGTTATGCAGGATCACAACGTTTTGTACAAGATATATCTCAACCATTTACATGTACTAATGAGTCGCGTGCCGTTACTTGTCCTTATGGCTCAAATGCCCCGTGTACAAATCCATGTGTTCGAACACTAGATTTTAAACGAATTAATTTTGATCAAATTGATTCCATTATTGAATTGGGTTCAATCTCAATGACAACAAATGGTGAATATTGGGCTCATGTAGATGATATTAAAACAAGTGAATCATTAGTAGCATCATTACAGCAACAACAAAATACAATAAATTCGAATGCATCCATATTTTCAATTCACCCAGCATATGAAGATAATGTTCAACGTAAATTACCACCTGGAAGTAGTACGATGAGTTTTTTGAAACAAAAACAAAATATACCAGCAGTAGTAATTACAGATTTTCAAAAAGAACTTGGAAGGTAACTTATTAAGAAGAGAGTGGATGAGTAGGTTATATATTTTTTCTCATTCCTCATCTATACGTATTCATGTAAATACGTCTATAACTATCACATGTAGTTTGTACAACAGCGATTTGGATGATACCTTAAAAGGATTAGATCTATCATCTATCTGTCAATTAGCTACCACTACAGCAAAAACAACGTATCTGCAGGCACAAGGTAACACGAGCGTAGCTGAACAGATTACTGCCAATTGCACATTGGTTGAATCTTTGATGGATTGTTTAGTCTCCAATTTTTCTTGTTCTTTTATGCAAAATTATTTCAATGGTAAAGTAATCAAAAGACAAATATCATATGTATAATATATGTTTTTCAAGAATTACTCACGGCTCATTGAATCAATCCATCATATAAATATTTTATTTATTTAGTTTCAGGCATTACTCGTATAAGTCATTATTCTTCTATATTCAGTTTTCGTAATCCACAACCACAACTCCTACCACGATTTGTTTTTACATTTCTTGCAGATGTAACAAGTCGTTCTTCACCAACATTATCATCTTGTGCTACTATTCAAGATTGTAATCAAGGAGAATACTGTATTAAAAAACAATGTGTTCAAACATTTACAAATTATCATGATGCATATGGAACTGGATTAAAATATGATGAATCTAGTGGAAAAGTTCTTATTATTGATTCTACAAAATCAACTTGGACAGAAAGCACGTAAGTATATATTAGTAGTAAAAATCATTTCTTAAATATTATGTACGTCATACCCCCCCAATTGATTTATTAATTATTTTAATGTCTATTCTAGATGGAATACACCCGTATTTCGAACTTTCTTAGTAACATCAAAAACACAACAAGCAATAGAATTGGTTGTTGGTGTTTTATGGACAGTAATTAGTATAGTAACTGTTTTTTATGGAAAACGATATTTTAAAAAGACATTTAAAATTGAATAAAAAGAAGAATCTGAAACAAAAAATTATTGTTTTCAGGCTAGTATAATTGAATCCAACACAGACTTTTTTCCAAGCGTGTTTAACATCAACACCTACTAATGACACTAAATTAGATCTGTTACTACGACGCGAATTAATAGGAAAAACTCAATAAATTACCTCAATAAGCTGTGCGTAGTATTAGTTTTTATCATATATGCTAGATATCGTGCCGATAAGTTATTCTTAGTCATTTAATCATAACATTTTTCCACCTGAATAAGGGTTGAATAAGATTACATTCAAAACGAAAATAACGTAGTAATATGAAAATAACTTACAGAACATGCACAAGATGGATTTTAGAAAAATATCATATTATAGATAATGATTCCTTTATAAAAAAAAGAATATATCAGACGTATGTGTTTATATAACAAAACAAATAAAACTTCACAATATATATAAAATTAAAGATATAATGAATAATGGAAATATAATTGTAACTTTTAAAATATATATGATAGAAGCATTATTTTAATTATATAGTTTTTGAATCTGTAAGCTATTTTCAGATATGTTTATAATGATAAATGGAAAAAGATGTCCTGTACATCAGTATACATGAAACTAACACCAGCTTTATACAAAGTGGTTACGTAAGACGTCAGCATGATTTCATGTTTATATTTATCTATACTATTGTGTGTATACTAAGTGTAGCGATTTTATCAATATATATATTTTTTCACTTCTTTGTTTATATACTCTAATAAAAATAAGAACTCTTATCTATAATACCTCTCCTTTTCTTCTTTTTTTTTTACATTAAACAGTATGCTATAATTCTATTTGTGATGTACTTTTTTTTCGAAGTTACTACTGACGACTTATCTCTCATTCGCATAGCTTAATCCAAAATTCTTTTTTTTTTTAAAAAAAAAGGGGGGGGGAGAAAGTTAAGTGTAGGGTACATAAGGTCATTCTAGGCCAAGAGGTGAGTTATATTTGAACTGTATATATTTGGAATGGTTATATGTAAAAATATGCACATGTATTTCATGGTACATCATTTACTAATCATGATATATGATTTAATTAACAGCCACCAAAGTCTTGCAAGTTTGAAGGTACAATAAGACCAACACCATTATCATCAACAGCTGCCACTAAAAAGGAAGATGGTGAAGAGCAACGTCAATATCAACGTCAATTCCGATTGACTGGTATTGACCGAGCCATCGTAATCGACACATTTCAAGCTGGTCTTCCGAATTATCACCACGATTAAATGATGATTTTGGAAAAGTCATCAAACCATGCAAAAGCAGTCAAGGATATCCGAAAGTATGAAAACTCTCTTGATCAACGCCGTACTTTTTCACATAATGTCCTCCCACCCATTTAAGAAAAGTTGATGCGCAGTAATCCTGATGCTGATATACCTGGTACATGATTGGCAGATCGCTTAAAAAGTCACAAAGACTATGACTGATTAGAAATATTCAAGGCAGCTGGATACAAATCCATAGAAGCACATTGTCGTTTGGAAGTCTCTACATTGAAAAAGTGCGTGGTGTCCAGTCGACTGATAATCATAATAATAACGGTGACAATGATGACGATAATATAGAAGAAGAAAGGAGGAAGAGGAAGGTGATTGAAACAATGACGTTCTCGTTACGAAGCATTGTGCGGCCAAAAATGGAATTCAAAATGTTTTTGAAAACGAACAACGCTGAGTAAGAAGATGCAAGTACTGGCAGTGACAAGCCATTGGTACACTCAACCCCCGGTTGACGCACACCTGTGATACTTGATTTTTTGTTGCAGAATCGAAGTCTTGAACAAGTAAGACTTGATATATATTTAAATACAACATCTCATCGATTATTCTTTGCTGGTACTTTAGGTATTTCCATATTTGGATAATGATTCATAAGAATACTATACACAATTATTAAATTATAGTATAGTTTACTCCCGATTAGCCCAACTCGTCCAAAAACCTTGATGCAAGTTGCAAGTTGTGATTCCATTAAGTATTTCTAACATTTCCAAAAACAAAGGGTGCATGACTGGGATATTTGCAAAAGCGGGAGGTGCAAAAACAGGGGCTGACTGTGATTGTAGGTGTGGCAGCGACAGTGACGACTACAATAACATCTCAAGTTATTGAAACAATAAAATCTTATCTGAAGTATTCAGTGTCTGATCGATCATCGTTATCATGATCATCATCAGCTCCAATGACAACTATGGACACACAACTAATAATAACAAACTATATCCGACCACCCAAAGCACTCAAATATACAGCCAAGCAGTTACTTTTTCATCTAAACATGAAAAACGACATGAACGGTTTAAACAAAAGCTAGGACCCAGTTGGCGAGATCAAAATTCATTGGAAAGGGTTGTGTCATTTGAACTGTACAAGGCAGCAACCAGTAGAATTAAAAAACACAAACGAGGTGCTGCGAACTCCAAATTGATCAAGCAACTGGATGCTCCTGAACATGACCATGTATATAGCACCAACGAGCACATAAGTAGTCGTACTTGCTCGGTTTGTCATAGTCCTACCAAGCATCAAAAAAATTAGACGGTACAACAAAATAATACCTGTCAACGAGACCCTTTAAGATGCACCAATCCACACTATTATCCTGTTCATAAGTCAAGTACATTCAACCATAATAAAGCTAGAGGATTCAACATTGCGGTTTCTAGATTATCAAAAGCTTGATCTTCTACAAATACATCGATTCCTCCTTTCTCCTGTTGTACATCTCCATGTGTACAGAGGGACCCCGTTAATTTCATATCCGTTAACTTTCACATCCTCATTAATCTCACAGAAATTTAGGGAATGGAAAAATTGAGAAATTGTTTGGTTTTGGTTCTCATTTGTCTTCCGCCTGAAGCTGAATTTAAAACAGTTTTGCTTTTGTATTATTCCTAGTTGATCCCCCGCATTTTCGTTCATGTAATACAAATTGTCTTTTTACCCTTTGATGTGATAGTTTTTGGTGGCAGGGGCGAACCATCGCCATGTGAAAACTAACTAAGCAAGAAGTTTAAAATGCCGAGAAAATAAAAAGGTGCTCCAGCTGCTTTTTATAACTCACTTTCTTCTCTTCTTTCTTCCTTTATATCTGAAACAATGTTGAGAACTGCTGCTCGTTCGTTCGGTTTGGCTACTCGTGCCATGCCCAAGAGGTATTTATTATTATTATTATTATTATTACTATTATATGTTAAAGTCATTGCTCTTTCTCTCTCTCTTTCCTTCTCTCCATTAACAACTCTGTTCATATTCTGACATGCCAATATTCTTTCAATTCCAAATATGTAAAAATAAAAGATCATTCACCCACTCTGCCATTGCTCGTAATGCAACTGCTTCGCTTCAAACTTTCACTGAAGAAGAGCTTATGCTTAAGGATGTTGGTAAATATAATTTAAAAAATTGGGAAAGGGCGCGTATTGTGTATAAGATGATTTGAGAGGTATTACTGGTCAATAAAGAAACAAGGGGGTGTTTGGTGGGTGTGAAAGTTCTTACCTAGTAATAACTAGTGTTCGATATTCTAATTCACCTTTCTTTTTTTTTAAAAAAAAAAAGTATCAAAGTTTGCCAATGATGTTATCAAGCCAAAAGTATTACAAATGGATGAAGCTGAAGTAATGGATAAGTCTGTTGTCCAAGGTCTTTTCGATCAAGGTGTAAGTTATTTTGTCATTTATTCAAGTAACAAAACAAAAATCGGGGAAAAGTTTCACTAACGTCATAAATAATTTTTATTTTAATAGCTTATGGGGGTTGAAACTGAAGCTGAATATGATGGTTCCAACTGTTCATTCACCTCTGCTATTATCGTTATTGAAGAATTAGCAAAGATCGACCCTTCTGTATCTGTTATGTGTGATGTTCAAAACACTTTGGTTGGTACTTTGGTTCGTAAATATGGTAATGAAGATATCAAGAAGCGTTTCTTGCCTCGCTTGGCTACCAATACTGTCGGTTCTTTCTGTCTTTCTGAAGCTGGTTCTGGTTCTGATGCTTTTGCTTTACAAACCCGTGCTGTTGATAATGGTGATCATTATGTTTTGAATGGTTCCAAGATGTGGATCACTAACTCGGGTGAAGCTGATATCTTTTTGGTCTTTGCTAACTTGTAAGTAGAAAGCAATAGATATATATTATTCAAATTTAAGCGTGGGAAAAAAGAATAATAATAACATTACTTCTATTATTGTTAGGGATCCCTCCAAGGGTTATAAGGGTATTACCTGTTTCGTTGTTGAAAAGGAAATGGGTGTCGAAATTGCAAAGAAGGAAAGTAAATTGGGTATTCGTGCATCCTCTACTTGCGTTTTGAACTTTGATGATATCAAGGTTCCCAAGGAAAACGTCTTGGGTGAAGTTGGTAAGGGTTACAAGTATGCCATCGAAATCTTGAATGAAGGCCGTATCGGTATTGCTGCTCAAATGTTGGGTATTGCTCAAGGTGCTTATGATATCGCTTTGCCTTACTTGTTCCAACGTAAGCAATTCAATACTCACATTGGTGATTTCCAAGGCATGCAACATCAATATGCTCAAAGTAAGTAATTATTTCATTTAATCGTAAAGAAAAGAAAGAAAATGGAAATGGTAAATAAACAATTATTATTATTATTATTATTATATAGTCGCTATGGAAATTGAAGCTGCTCGTTTATTAACCTATAACGCTGCTCGTATGAAGGAAGAAGGTCGTAACTTTATTAAGGAAGCCGCTATGGCTAAATTGTATGCTTCTCAAATCGCAGAAAAGGCTGCAAGCAAAGCCATCGAATGGTGTGGTGGTGTTGGTTTCACTCGTGAACTTGGTGTTGAAAAATTCTACCGTGATGCCAAGATTGGTGCTATCTATGAAGGAACTAGCAATATTCAACTTCAAACCATTGCTAAGCTTGTCTCCAGCCAATATAAATAATTCTTTTTTTTTCGATATATTATTAATTAATAATAATAATTGAATAGATGTACCTAACAATTTTTTGGTTTTTTGCTCACTTTTGTTATAAAATATTTATATATATATCTTCCTTTCATTGATAATGATGATCATAAAAAATAATAATAATAAAAAAGAATAGTTGTATTATATACGTATCTTTTGATTTTGTTTATTTATTTTTATATGTCATTAATAATATATATTGGTAATGTTTTTTTCCTAATATTCCAAAATATATATCTACATGGGGATCTAATACGTAATGGCCTTATTAGTTTATCCTAAGTAAGCTAAATAAATAAAAAGTGGGGTTAAAATACAGCTTAATGCAATGGAAAACGGACTTATAATTAAGCACTTGAGACTTGAAAACCATGCTCCAAAAAGTTTTACCATTGACAAGTGTTTCTTAGAAGGTGTCCTTCATATGTATTACTCTTTGCTTTGTATTTAATTTTTTACTACTATTATAAGGTTATTAACAGTTTCGATATGAAAAGAATATAAAAAACTTTTCTTAGCCCCTATCTATCGTGTTCTGGATGGATTAGAGACTGTTGTACGTGATGAATTGTCAGCTACAGTATTTACTTTCACCATTGGATCAATTTACAACGAATCCACCTAGTAATTTTATAGTTCAAAACATGTTTAATAAGTACCATCCTATTATTATCAAATAAGATTATTACGTAGAAAAAATATTCAAGACTTAAATGACATCAAATGACTTTGAAAGGGTCTATATATAAGTTTGTTTTAACCGCCCTGATTCCACAACTTTTGACTCATTTTCAAGGCGTAAAAAAAATATTTTTTAAAAATATTTAATAATTTTCCAACAATTAGGGCATATTGTTTATATTATGTTGTACTTCCACGGTTCGAACTATTTTTAATCTTCTATTATCAAAATTACCGTATCGAGTAAATAATAAGAAATGCTACTACAAAAGGGAAAAGAAATAATAACTAAAAGCGAACGTTATGTCCTCCTCGCTCTGACATTATTGAGCGACTAAGTGTAACTTTCTCTTTTCACTAGTATTTTTTTTTTTTGCAAAGACGACGTAATTCTTCCCGTATCCATTCTGCGTTAAGTAAAAAAAATAGAAAGACAAAATGATATATTTTTTACCGCTTAACCTTTCTTTATCTGTAAAGTATATTCATTGTTTACAATAATATATAAACACAAATTCCCATAATATTCATAACAAATTTTCATTTTCAACCCAAACTTTTTGATGTGTTATATCAAAAAGCTTAAAATTGATTACTATGATGTAATCACTATATCTTTTTACTGCACTTTGGTCGGCACATTAAGTATTTTGTCTTCAGCTAAAGCGACCCTACACTTGCAGAAAAATTCAAGCAGAAACGCATGCTCAAAGTATCCCTCACAACACTAGTAGTTCAACATAATTCTCTTTTCTTCTCTTTAATTTCAACTTTTTCTTATTTAATCACTTTTAACTCATAAAATAAATTTTCTTCAACAAAAAATATGAAGTATTCAATAGCAAAAAGAAAAAAAAAGTCTTTTCTTTACGTAATATTTATATCGTATATAATTTATACAAGAAAGAAGGCCAGAAATTGACCTTTGTTATTTTTTTTCCTCTCTATCATTACAAAGTAGTCTCTTGATGGCAATAATAAGATCACCTGACAATATAAAATGCATAACAACAAAATTTGGGTGCCTGGTTACACAGAGTTTTCAAATGATTATACGTACGCCCTCTAAAAACGGCATTTCTAATTTCATAATATTAACTTTTCCCCCCAAAATCCAAAAATATTGGCTGAGGAAGAGTGTGTGGTTTCTTTTTATATATACACTCTGCTAATTTTAAACAAATAAAGAAATCATGAACAAGTAATAATCTGGTTTTTTTTTTATAAGTCCACAACTCTTTTTCTTCTATTTTTCTGCATCTCGTATTATTACTTTTTTTGGAGGGCTCTTTTTTTTCTTTCTTTTATTACCATTCATCAAATATTGTATATTTAATTGAATAATGTATAGGGCAGACATGACTACTACGTTAAATACAGTTTTCACACAATTTAAAGGTAAACAAAATAAAATAAAATTATTGGGAAACCAAATCACTTTTTTCTTTTTTTTTTAAGAATAATTTTGTTTATCAACCTAAATTTGTAATGTCATTGTTATATATAGAAAACCCTGTCAACTGGGCTTTGGCAGCAGTAAGTAACAAGGGATGAAAAGATTATAGATAAAACAAAATGTATGTGTGTTTATATATGTAATTATTTATGTTTATTTATGTTTGTTTTATAGGTATTAGCTTACGTTATTCGTTCTTACGCACAATCAAGCAAACCTAGTGCTATTCCTGCTAAACATCCTGATGTTATTGTGTTTAATAATTATACTCCCAAGACTTTGTTACCATTTGATGGTACAGGTGAGGATGGACGTGTATTAATGGGTGTCAATGGTAGTGTTTACGATGTAACTCGTGGTCGTAATTTTTATGGACCTGGTAAATATATACATCTTTTTTTTTTCATTTCTTTTTTAAATCTTATAATGATATGAAACCAAACCGATAATACTTTATATATAAATAGGTGGTCCTTATGCAAACTTTGCTGGTCATGATGCTTCTAGAGGATTAGCAAAGAATTCATTTGATATGGATATGATTACTGACCCTTCATTGGCTATTGATAAGTTGGAAGATTTAGCACCTGATGAATGGGAATCTTTACGTGAATGGGAACAACATTTTGCTGCAAAGTATTTGTTAGTTGGTAAACTTGTTGAAAACGAATAAACTTGTATATCCTTTTTTACCCTTCACCCTACCACCCCTCATATCTCCATTTTTATTTCTCTTTTCATTATTTCTATCTCTCTCTTTCTTTAAATCAAGATAATATTAATAATAATTCAATGTTATATGTTATTGTATAATATATTTATGTAAGATCAAAGAAAAAAAAAGCTTTTTTTCTTAAATTTTTGTAGTATTGTATTGTGGTAAGTGAATGGTATCTAAAACATGCAATTTGTATGTATTTGGGAGGGGGATGGTTACTATTGTGTGAGCAAGTGATGTTATATAAAATATATAATATGATAAGTAATCGATGACAGTAATGGTAATCCTTGTTAATGTAAATAGTAATTGCTAATTATGCTATATGTATTGTTGTTATTGTATTTTATATATATATAAATATACTTTGATTATATAAGACCTTCTTCCACTTGTAATTTAAACCAATCCACAGTTTCTTGTAATCCTTGTCTTACAGCAAATCTAGGTTTCCATCCCAAGTACTTTAATGCTCTACTAATATCAGGTTTACGCTTCTTTGGATCATCCATAGCAGCAGGTAATATTTTAATATTAACATTATCAGGACCGACCGATGAGTTAGCAACTTGTTCTCGAATAATATCTGCAAAGTTTTTGATGGTATATTCTTCTGGATTACCCAAATTGACTGGGTCCATATAGTTTTTGTTCATTAAGAGAATTAATCCATCTACAAGATCATGAACATATTGGAATGATCGTGTTTGTTGTCCATCACCATATAAAGTTAGGGGTTCTCCTTTTAATGCTTGCATGATAAAATTACTCACAACTCGACCATCAGCTGGCGACATACGTGGACCTAAACGTAAAAAATAAATAATAATTAGCAAAATAGATAATAATAATAATAGCTCACATGATAAGTTTTAGTGATTGGTTATTAATATAAACTTACCAAATGTACTAAATAATTTCCCAAATTATTTTGTTGTTGTGTTAGAAAGAAAGAGAGTAAAATATATTCATAAAAAAAAAAATTCTTAAATAGATACTTGCTTGAATATCCGTGCAACACGCACATCTACATCATTTTGTCTCATATACGCATACGTTAATGTTTCTGCAATTCGTTTTCCTTCATCATAACATGCTCGTGGTCCAATTGGATTTACATGACCCCAATAAGTTTCTTTTTGAGGATGTTCTTCTGGGTCACCATAAATCTCTATTATCATTTTTTTATAATGTTATTATTCATCTCTTTCTCTGTTTTCTAGATCCATTTTTTTTATTCTCTTATAAACGAATTTATAAATATACACACACAAAACAAAACAAAACAAAAATTACTTTACCAGAAGTTGAAGTCAATAAGAATCGAGCTTTTGTACGTTTTGCCAAACCAAGCATATTAATGGTTCCCATCACACTTGTTTTAACTGTCTTTGTTGGATTATATTGATAATGTGGTGGAGAAGCTGGGCAAGCCAAGTGATAAATTTGTGACACTTCAATCATGAAAGGATCCACCACATCGTGACGAATCAATTCAAAATGAGGGTGACCAATCCAATGTTGTACATTACGTTTTGCTCCAGTAAAGAAATTGTCCAATACTATAACTTCATGACCCATCAACATTAAACGGTCAACCAAATGTGATCCAACAAATCCAGCACCTCCTGTCACAAGAATTCTTTTACGTTCAGAAGGTCGTAAACGTCTTACAGGTGGGTAAGAATGGTTACTTCTATATGTGACACTACCGTCCTCATGATTGATTTCCCTATCGCTAATTTCTTTGGGTATATATAATTCACGTAAAGTGTCTAAATCAAATTGAGAACCAACAGAACCATGGCCTACAGTTGCTACTAACTCTTCTTCTCTTTCCTCTTCAGAAATAGCCGATGTTGTTGTTTTTGTTGTCGAATGTTGGTTGTGGTGGTTTTCTTCTTTGGGAGTTGTATCAGTACTAGTCATTTTTTTTTTTGGGCGGGTAAAGTTTGTAACTAAAGAGGCAGAAAGAAAGAGAAAAAAGTATAAAAAAAAAGAGAGAGAGAGAGAGAGAGAAAGAGAGAAAGAGAGAAAGAATAAAAGTATAATATAGATAAAGAGATAGAGAAAGAAGTCAAAAAATAAAATAACGGGTAATCGGCAGGTAAGCTCAATTATGTTTTTTAATAAAACGTTGAACACAAAGAAAGAAAGAAGCAAAAGGAAAGGAAGAAAAGGAAGAAAAGGGAGATGTTTCAAAAGAAAAATCAATGCAAAAAAAAAAACTTTTTTTCCCGCTAAAAAAATGATTTTAATAAATTAAATCATTCCTTATCTTCTTTCTCTTTTGTACCTTTAATATATAACATTCCCTACCCTAGAATAAGTTACGTATTCACTCTTTTTTTTTTATTTACAATTAAAACCTTTTTATCTTAAAATAAGGAATATAAATCATTATTGCCACCACTACCACTACCACTATAATATATATATATATATATATATTAAACATTTTCACCGCCATGACAATGCATAATATTCCCTTTTTTGATAATTATTCTCCCTTTTTCATAGGTTAAAGCTAATGCCCTCCTCTATTTCAAATAGTTATCATCTATAATATAATATAATACTTCTCGTCAATAACATCTCTTAATAACAATATAAAATCCAAAGTTTTGTTTTCAATAATCACCAAGTAGTCAACAACTACTCTTAATCGTAGTAATAGCCATGTTTTGAGAATGTATAAAAAAGATAAAAGCATGTTCTTGGCAAGTTGACCATAAATCATTCCGATACATGTCCGTATTGATGATATACATGTAAATATCTTAGCTTCGTTATCATCATTAGTATTATTGATTGCTAAAAGTACTACTTTACTTTAACTATTTCACTTTTTAATAATATACAATATTTTCTTGTATTAAGTAAACGAATATCTTTTATTATTTCAAAAAATAATAGTTTTCATCAACGAATTGAATAAAAAAACCTATATTTATTTTTGTTGCCAAGTTACAACTTTTTTTCTTTCTAATGTCTGAGCACGAATTTTCGATCCCTCTCTCATAGCAACACCGAGGAAAGGGTAATTATATGGTCAACTGACAAGAAGTTTCGCTTTTCTTTTTTTTTTTTTCATCATTGAAACATTTCCTATTTTTCATTTAAAGAGTATAGCAAAAAAAAAAAATGTCTGACAACTGGCGAACTATTGATATTGACCAATACGATGAAGATGCATATACTGAAGATGAAATTCTTGCTGAATTTGAGTCTGGTATTTCACCTCAAGAAGCTGATTCTACTGCACAAACGCGAAGTACTGATGTACGAAACTTTCTTACAAAGTTCGTAATATTTTCCTCATTTAATTAATTTATGAAAGATTATCATTATATATATAAATAAGAAAATAAGTATATTAAATAGTTTATATATATTTATATATATAGAGGTGATTTGAATAATGCCTTACTTCGTGCACTTGAAGATCCTCCTTATGGTCGTCAACTTGCTCAAGCCAAGGTAAAATAAAAATATATTTATATCATATTTAAAAAAAAATTACAAAAGAACAAAAAACAAAAAAAAAGAGTCTAATAATAACAATAATATATGTTATTAGCAAACGAGTACACAAACTTTATTAGAAGTTTTAAACTTATTCCGTGCTGATGATATTACTAATATTATTAGCACTTTAAGTATTGATCAAAAGGATTTATTGATGAAATATTTATATGCAGGTCTTGCAAAGCCTGAATTATATAACTCAGGTGTAGTATTGACATGGCATGAAAAGGTTTGTATATTTGAATGATAATGATATATTTATATTATTGAAAAGAAAATTATTAAATGGTTTATCTATTTATTATTATTTAGTTGGTCGATGCTGCTGGTACCGGTTGTATTGTTCGTGTCATGTCTGATAAACGTACTATCTTTTAGATAACAAAAACGATAATAGTAATATAAAATGATCTATATTATAAAAACATAAAGCACAAATATCCCCCACCTCCCATTCAATACGAAAAAGAAATGATATTTATATAAATGTATAATAATATTACATTTGATTTTCTTTTTTTTTTTTTACTTTATTTATTGAGTTCTTTTTTTTTTATCCTAATTTTAAGCGGAAACCAGCCGATTCCGATTGTCCCGCAAATAATGTTCCAGCCAAACCAGTATCATCTTCTTCATCAAGTCCTGCATGACCTGCTTGTGGTGCAGATGGGCTATAAACCTTTTTCCTATTAAAAAAAGAATTTAAATGTTATTATAAGGGATTATATATGATAGAAAGAGAAAAACAAACAAACTTACTTTTCACCTGAACCTTTGGATGGCCAAGTTGGGAATAGTGCTGGATCTTTAGGTAATGGACTTTCACTATAGTACAATTAAAACGGGTTATTAATAAAAGAATATCACTTCAACCGTCTTTTGACAATGATAAAAAAAAAGTTACCTAAAGTATGGATGTTGTAATGCTTCATCTGCTGTAATTCTTTTCTTTGGATCATATGTCAATAACCTTGATAATAAATCCATACCAGTTTCTGTTAAATAAGGAAATTTACTTCGTAAAGTACTAAATCTATTATTTCAAGTATAATAAAGAAAGACGATGAGCCTTATAATTTATTTCAAAAATCTATCTATCTGTGTGTATTTATGATACTTACGGTTGCCAGTTATCTAATGCAATATTTTTTACATGTGGTAAATCTGAAAATCCAGGCCATTGTTTTTCATTTGGAACACCAAGTAATTTAAAAATCTATTGATATATGAAGAAATAATTTCATTTATATGTAAATATATAAAATAATATAACTTACTGATTATTATTTTACCTTGTCAACTTGATCAATTTCACTTCGCCCTTGAATAAGTGGTTCATTATTGACCAATTCAGCAAAAATACATCCAATAGACCACATATCAACAGCTGTTGTATATTCTTTTCCTCCAAGTAATAATTCAGGAGCTCTATACCATAATGTCACAACCAGCTGTGTCATATTACCCAATGGACTGCCATATTTCCTTGCTAATCCAAAATCAGCTACTTTTATCTCTCCCCGATTATTTAATAACAAGTTACTTGTTTTTAAATCTCTATGGATCATCCAATTGTCATGTAATAATGCTACAGCAGATAATAATTGTAGCATAAGTGTTTTTACTTCAGATTGTAAAAAAGGTGTTCTCATATCCGTCATTAATGTCTTGAGATCATGTTCAATAAAATCCATTACAATAAATACTCTAATAACAATTAATAATTTCAATGATAAAATTTTATTAGTTACATTTCTTATAATCATGCATATAAATAATAGCTATCATTATAAATATTAGATGATGATCATACTAAACATATGTATATAGAACTTACTTGTCTAAATCATTGCCCATAACTATTTCACGAACATTTACAATATTTGGATGTTTTGCGTTCATTAATGTATATATTTCTCGTAAACTAGTAACAGGAAATCCATTCTTTTCTTTTTCCAATTTAAGTTTTTTAAGTGCAACGATATCACCCGTTTCACGGTCTCGAGCACGAAATACAACACCATAAGATCCTTCTTCAATATGATTCAATCGTTCATAACAATCAACATGTCGGCATTCAGCTAAAAATGTAGGTTGTTTAAATGCTTTTGTTGTTGTTTCTATAGGTTGTTGATATTGATGAATAACAGAAGATTGTGCTGTTGTTGGAGCTGGTGATAGTCGACGATCAGATTGTTGTTGCTGTTGTTGAATAGAAGGCGATGCAGAAGATTTAGATTTGATTGGTCTTTTTACTCGTTTTGTCTGTGGTTTTTTCTCTTGTTCTTCTTCGTCTGATTCCCATTTTGATTTCTTTATGGTTGACATTTTTTTTGTTTTAGTTGAGTTTTGGGGTCTCTCATAATAGAGAGGTCAAAAAAAAATATGCCTTCGACATATCGGAGTAAGTTGGGCACTGTGGCAACAAAACGTCTTCGATTTTTATAAAAAAACGCATGATGATTATCTATTTAAATTTTTCCCTAAGTCTGAAAGCAATAGATTTCAATCTTCTTTATTTTCAAGTATTTTTACTTACTTTTACTATTATACTAATTATAAAAATATATAGCTAGGAGTATATTCAACATAAAGAAGATTAATCACCATCAATATAATATTTTATTTATTTAAATCTATTAAGTGTTCACTCTCTCTACTACATTGGATGATATATCTACATTTCCTTTTAATTTAAAGTACTGTATAAACAAGTACGTATTACAAAAATATTCAAACCTGGTATAGATATTTATATATCTATGTAAATAATTCATATGAATAGAACGGAACATTTTACACAGTGTTATTTATACTATTAGTAATGCTCGAAATGTGTCATTGCTTGTGACACTGTAATAGTAATAGTAATAGTAATAGTAATAATAACAATAACAATAATGATAATGTTGGTATAAAAATGTTTTTATTTTTTATACGTTACAAAAGACTGAAGCCCTCACCTATAAAGATTAAAACTGTGAAATATCCACTCCCGCCAAATTGAAAACCTCGCGTTCCGCAACTTTTTTGAAGGAAATGCCAAATTGAAATAACCGGGGATCTGTTGTATACAAGGTTCAAGTCTTACGAAGTATGCTATTTATGGGAGAAAGCTTTGTTTGAGATTGTAGTCGTTTATATATGCTAGCATAAATGAATGATAATTTTTTCTTTATTAAGAACTAAAGTCCTCAAAGTCTTTTCATAATACAACTAAAAAATTCGATATTCATACGTACATAGATTATTTGTAATAATAAAAGTATACTAGTTCAAATAAAATTAGATATATAATATAATGTATGTTAAAAGCATAAGGCTTTTTTTCTGTGTTTCTTTTTCCTGCATTAACTGTATAAAAAATTTGAACAATCATCTTCCTTTATTATTGTATATTTCAATGAAGAAATGAATACTTCTTTATCACTACTTATTAATTTTATAAACTTCGTGCATACATTTTGAGATTACCGTTTAGTTTAGATTGATATTAGACCATAGATGGAATTTATGGTAAACTGTGTCTGTATTCCAAAGTCAAAGAAGATATTAAATAGGAATTAATCGATTGATTTTCTTTTTTTAATCCATTGGATAGAACTATCTTTATAATAAAAATAAAAGGTGGAAACAAAGCTTTTCACTCTCTGATATAAAAACAATAATAATAAAACACTCTATAATTGCCATCAGTAGGAATAATCATGAATATGCTGTCCCATACCTTTTAAATACAATGACTTTTTCTTCAATACAATTATATATAACCCAGTAGAGTATATTTTTATTTTTATTTTTATTTTTACGTACTCGTTATTTTAACCATGTCGCGTCTCACTGAATACACCAACAAACTATACAAACTATTTTAAAACAAAGTTACTATAACAGTATATTCTTTTTATAGCAACAAGATGAAAAGCTTAAGGTACATTATGTTTTTTTTAGATGACCTGCATAACATTTTTTTTTCAAAGATAAGCGCGTGCAAAAAAAAAAAAAAAGAAGGGGAGTAGATTTGAAAATAATGTTCTTTATAATGATCCATTATTCCATTAAAGAATGATATTTTTCATTGTAAAAAGAGACATGTTTTATTTTTAAAAGTAAAAACAAAGTTTATTTTATTGTCCTGCGCGACTAAATAATGAAGGGTAAACTTTTTTAAGTGGATCTTTATGCAAAGTAAAGCATAGTATTGTGTGTGTCACCATGGCAAGATCGCTAAAATTATTATTCCCTTTGTTTTTAATTGTCTACATCATATAAAAAAAAGTAAGCTTTACAAAGGCATTGCTGCATGAAAAAGGATGTTACCATTGTATCGGATTTAAAAAAAAAAGTATAAAAAGGGTCGTTTTTCAGAGCTTTTTTTTTTCTTTTTCTTCTCTTTTTTTTTCTTTACACCAGCAACAACCAACACGGTAAGTACTACTTTTCTATCTTTCTTCCCCCAATAGATCATGTATCTATTTTCTTTTACATTTTTTCCCTCCATCTATTTTTTTTCTTTTTTACGGCTTTATTATACATGTTATTATTTTTGACGAGGTTTATTCTTACTCTTATTTTTTTTATGCTTTTTAAGGAAACGCCGCAGCAATCACGTGAGGACGACAAACGACGCGACGAGCGATACCACGAACGATACCACGGACGATACCACGAACGATACCACGGACGATACCACGAACGATACCACGAACGATACCACGAACGATACCACGGACGATACCACGGACGATACCACGAACGATATCACGAACGATACCACGAACGATACCACGGACGATACCACGAACGATATCACGAACGATACCACGGACGATACCACGAACGATATCACGAACGATACCACGGACGATACCACGCGACGATACCACGAACGATACGACGCGACGATCTCCTTGGAAAGGTAAGTATTTAAACTCTTTACTATCTTCGGATAGTAAAGGGGGCCGATGATCCAGTCATCGACTGGGGAGGTCGGGTTCTGACGCAATGCCACCTCCACGTGGTAGGACCTGTCCACGTAGCTTTTTTTTTTTTTCGAAAAAAAAAAGTTGCGGCCAAGAGCATTGCAATTTTTATAATAAATATTTTATCATAATGTGTTTGTGAATCATTGGATTTTTGCTTAGAATGATTTCTTTCGTTATTTTTATTTTATTATTTTTCTTTTATGGTCTTAAAAATGTATTGTCGCCTCTTATAATAATTTATATGTTCATATAAAGTAATGTTGTAAAACCTAAGATGTAAATTTTATTACTGGTTATCATGGCATAATGATCCGAGAGATTTTAGTTGATAAGATTCCCAATGATTGGATCAACAGCATATGCAAACAGTAGCTAGGGAGGTGGAATATTTGTATTGATCTATTGAATATATAACTACAAAAAAAGTTTTCTTTTTCTTTCTGACTTTACAGTGGTGCACATACATATACAATCCAACTAAAATAAATCGTCTACGTAGCTAAACAAAATAATAACTTTTTTTTGTAGATGACAACAGCGAAACTAATAAGTTCGCATGACAATCCATTATTACAGTTACCCGCACTGGTAACGTAAAATCAACCTTGCTACAAATGCCAAGAACACAACAAAATAATTGAGTATCCAAGAAACCAAGTACGTACGTAGAATATATAACAATCAATAAAACAATAAACAGCATTCCCTTGAACTGCGTGCATGCAGATGGTCTTTTTAAAAAATTGCAAAAACAGCACTATCACTTTTTCAGAAGCTACTGTTAAAAAATCATTCCCTTAATACTGAAAATGTTGCCTTCATTGAAAAAAGAAATGTTTTTTCCGCCACTTTTTAACCAAATCACTCTATATAAAGAAGCATGAAACTTTATTAGCACGTGATCCTGATGCATTTAAAGATGAAATAATTTACCATCCAGTTTCATTGAGGTGTCTAATACAATTCTACCTATATGTTCTTTTATACCAGTTATTGTATAACATGGTAAATATTTATAACTAAATGTTCAACTATTGAACAGCAAGAGTTCAAGTTTCCAAGTTTAAAAAATTAATCCAGTATGTATGATAGATTACATTTTACTAGAGCATACATGTACTATCAGCTCACAGACCGTTGAGAAGTTGAAGACGTATTTCCCTGTTTTTTTTTTTCTTTCTTATTCCCATTAGAAACAAACCCATATTTGTTAGTTATTAGCAAGATACTCTCATGATCATCTTTCTGTGATATATATCTCTTCAGGAACATACATATTCCAAACTATTTTTCAATCGTTGCTAAGTTCATAAACCCATTCTTTTAAGAATTCATATAACTTGAATATAGTTTATTCTCGTGTCATAGTGTAGATATGGGCTCACTATTGTTATTTCATAATATGCTTCGATATATGATCAGTATTACATGACGATCATGTTTGTTACTCTTGGTAAAGTACAATAAATTTACGCAGCAATTTAAAACGAGGAAATATATTACATGAAGAGCATGGTTACGCAAGGAATCGATCTTACAAATGTGTAAGAATAGAGATACTCTTTTATAGACATACAATAGTCGAAAAGTTAGTTCTCCAACTGTATGCATCATGATCGACAATCATCAAATAATCATGATCAATGAGATACAAAAAAAAATAGAACCACACCATTGAAAGTTGGTTTTTATTATCTTTCAATCACTTGATCATCATTGTCATAATAATCATCCAATTGTTTTTTAAAAAATAAGCAATAAAACCATAGTTATATAGTAGTTGAAGATCATTTCAATACATATTTTTAGTTTGATAGGCAAGAAAAGGACCATGTTTATTGATTATTTTATAGCGAGTAATTTTAATTTAGTCCTCCCAAATATTATTATTGCTCGGCTATTATAAACCATACCACAAATAACATATATACATACATAATTTCCCCTTATATACCATGTAAGGGATAATAGAATCTGGTAATAGATTGTATATACTCTACCTCCATCATCATTATTGCCATGACATATGTAACATAGTTACAAGTAAATCATCCTCAAAATCCATACCCTGTAAATTTCCCATATTACACAAACCCTTTCTTGGTTATTTGATAATATTTTCCTATTCCCATTCCTTTTGTAATATCCAAAACCAAATTCTCATCATAAAGCATCAAATATAAAACAAAATCAAAGACAATAATAAATAAATAATATCGAAAGTGAAAAGTGTAATAAGTTCGTTTCTTTATTAAATGAGCTTATATACGCTATATAAACGTATAATTGCACACCGAACACATCCAACGAACAAAAACAAGGAGGGGCGAGTAGTTTATTTCAACTGTTAAAAAAAAGAACATTATATTAGATAAAACCGAATCATATAAAAAACCACATATCAAAATAATGTAATTCATTTTTACCTTCTTCTTGGGACGGAGTTGGTTGGAGTGACCACACTTTCTCTTGCGACAGTTGGTAGCACGAGGAGGGAGACGAGCATAGCACTTACGGCAAATGTTCTTCTCACAGTTGTACTTGGAGGCCAAAGCCTTCAAAGAAGGTTCGATGATACCACCACGGAGACGGAGCACCAAGTGAAGAGTGGATTCCTTTTGGATGTTGTAGTCCGAAAGAGTACGGCCATCTTCCAATTGCTTACCAGCGAAAATCAAACGTTGCTGGTCTGGGGGAATACCTTCCTTGTCTTGGATCTTGGTCTTGACATTTTCAATAGTGTCAGAGCTGTTTTATTAACGTTTTATTGTTGTATATATTTATAGGTGTACAATTTATGTATATCCAATAATGTTGTGTATATGTGTGTGTTTTTGTATGTCATTATAAAACGATGTGTATTGTTTAAAAATAAAAATAAAAAAGAAACAGTTAAAAACCAAAATGTTCTATAACAATTGTATAATAACACAAAGTTTTGTGTTGCATTTTCACATTCTTTTTTTTTTCAAAGAGAAAAATAAAAAATAATTATTTCGTACCTTTCGACCTCAAGAGTGATGGTCTTACCGGTGAGGGTCTTGACAAAGATTTGCATTCTAAATCGAAATGAAAAGAAGTGTTTCGTTTAGATGGATGGATGGATGGATATGTCGATGGATGGATATTTTTGCTTTAATATCTTTCAATTGATATTTTACCTGACCGAAAAGAGGGGGAACTAACTATTGCGCCTGCCACTTCCCGAAATTGTTTCCACTGATCCTCTCTCCCCCCGCTGAACCCATTTTTGGATCGGAGGTAAATTATTCATGTCCTTTAAAAATAATCCAGTAAATATTTCTTTATCAACTATTTCTAAATTATAAAGAAGGGTTTTATGACCTACTCTTTTGTTAAAATAAACAATGTAATCGATTTGTCATTATCTTATATATCTAATCAAAAACCATATAAATAAGAACATTTATTTAAACACTCAATCCAAAGTCACTATTGAAAATGCTTGAAACATTTATGATACTATTGTTTATTGTTATCATGATATTTAATAACATATATACATATATGCACAATTCATTTATTATATTGTTATATGATAAGATAATACATTTTATAATGCCAAAAAATTTAATAATAAAAAGAAAGAAGAAAGAATAGATTTAATAAAAGAAAAGGGTTATGTAAAGAATATACAAAGAAAAGAGAGAAAAAAAACTAAAACATGACAGTATCACGTAATGCAAATCGTGGAATTTTACGATAATCGCCTTCTTTACCTAATCGCCATAAATAAACATCTAATTCTCCTTCATTCATACGTGTCACAGAAGAAACAGATGAATCACCTTGATTTGCCAATTTTACAATATCTTCACAAGCTACAATGGATGCAGCACGAAGTATAGTTGCTCTTGTTTCACCCATATCTTGACCATCTTGAATATCCTTTTGCCAATTCTCTGGAATTTCCAAGACACCTAAATGGATCAATAACGTAGGGACAACATTATCAGCGAATACAGTAAGTTGATCTATATCTTCAAAATCAAATCGATCCGGTTGTTGGTCATGGAAAAACATCCATAAGTGATAAACGAGAATTTGTGCTTTTTTCAATATATATACGATTTGATTATCATTCAGAGTATAGGTATCACGAAGTCCAGGAAGTGCTTTGACAAGATGCTCAACCAGTTTGGATGCAGATGGTTTTTGACCGGGAACAGGTTTAGTTACATCCAAAATAAATGTGGATAGATCCTTGTAGTTGTGCTGTTTAAGAAATTCGCCCGTAGTGTTCAATACAGAAACAATACCATCTGCTAATGGTTTCAATTCGGTTGGTTCAGTCATAGTGATGAATGGCATATCCTTTGGTTTCACTTCACGATCAATAGGAAATTGAAAGATTTCGGATACTTTGAATGCTGTCATGGAACTAAATGTTTCTGCATCCATCGGTGTACCACCAATATGAAATGACATAGCCCCAAAACGAATGGTATCAAAAGCACTATTAATTATTCAATACTTAAGTTAGTTTTTCTATATTTATTTTTTGCATAATAATGAAAAGGAGTTGTAGCTAGTTTCTCTTTTTTTTTTCTTACCCTCGTCCAGCAAGTTCGTGCAAAGGAACCCGATAACCACTTCCAAAGTTCAATAAATCGATTAAGGCAATAAAGTTTAATTCTTCAGCAAGACTTGAAAACTTGAGAGGCATACGCATGGGGGTATCAATAGACAATTCCTCAAAACGATGTTTGTCAAGGTTTTTGAGAAATGAATTAATTCCATTACTTGAAACCTACAGCGCGTAAAGAAAAAAAGTTTAAAATTAGTTCAAAAAAAAAAAAGCCATTTTGAATCTCGTAAACTAAATAAATAACTTTATAGAAAACTAACCTTGACGGGACTATTCTCTGTAAGATCTCGACACGACGATCGTACTGCTTGAAGGTAATCGCCTTGTGGAAGTGTCATGATAATTTTATAAGTATAGCTCAAATAAAAAAAAAAGACTGTAACCGTGATTTTAAAAAAACCCCCGCTTTATATATGCAAATGTTTTCTTACTGCGGATTTATTTAGAACATATAGTTATACTTGCTACACCTCATAAACAGATCACGCTGCTCATTATATCTTTTATATAGTAACTACTCTCACATTTTTATTATCTTGTGTTATGTTATATAATTGGACAAAAACATCTACAAAATATGTCTATCTTTTTCAAGAAGACTGTAAAAACGATGATATAATTATTACTCAACTTATTGGATCTGTTTTGGATCTGTATTATCCATAAAGTCAAATATATTTAAGTATTATATTATTTGTAAGTTAGTGTTATGGCCACTGGGTTGGAAAGCTTCACATAGATGCGTAATAATCTATTTCAAATATCACTCCACGTCATGATTAAATCAAGCATTATTATTATTATATTGAATATATCAGTCACAATAAGTAAAATCTAGTCATGACTTTTTATAAGAAAGAGACTGTAATATATAGCTTCATAACAAGTAACTTCAAAGAATGTCTTTATAATCACAGTTGTAAATAGAAAACGATGCTACCCAGGAGTTTCCAAAAATAAGAAATTAACTTATACATTTTTAAGCATAGGGCTACTTCAGTATACAGATGTCCCGAAGGACAGAAATAATTTGTCCCTGGGTTCCGAGGGGTTTGGGTCGCACAGTACATGGGGGCGTCAACCAAAGGTTTTGACAACATGCTTACAAATTTTAACATCCTTCAGAAAAAAACAATAGCAATAAGAAATGAAGCATAAAAAATGGCAACTATTATGTTATATGAGTTACAGTTCTTTTAAGTACTATTACTATTATTTAATATTAAACAAATCAATGAAAGATATCTTGAATTATTATTATTATCGTTGAGCCTCAATAATATAAAACTCATTACCACCTTTCCTAATACTATACCGTTAGAACATTTTCTATATCTTTCCAGCCCAATACGTGATAGATATAAAGCAGTTGCGGACCAATACATAATAGAATGTTATTTTTACATGGGCTATTTTATATAATATTACATCTGATAGACAGGCTTCCATCCACACGTTACAGCTAGCCATGTTTGTTTTTCTTTCTATCCTTATTCTTTTATGAATTTCTTAACATTTCCATTGTTCTTATACTTTTTATTCGAATTCGTTACTGAAAGAGAAGTTGGCACTGAAATCGATCTCATTCTCAATGTATATGACGGGATATATATTTCTGGTTTGGTTAGATCACGTGCCCGCGTTTTTTTGACGCGAAATTAAGGGGGGGATTTTTTTTTAAATTCCCTCTTTCGGCGTAACTTACACTTATTTTTTTTCTTTTACCCTTTTGCTTTTTCAACACCAAGAACAAAAAAAAAATGGCATCAGAAGAATCAAATACACAACAAACACAACAAAAACAAGAACGTGCATTAGGCACAACAACACTTCCTATTGCTCGAGTCAAACGTCTTATTAAAGAAGATAAAGAAGTATCTTTGATCAATGCTGAAGCCACATTTTGCGTTGCTTATGCAACAGTAAGTTTCTTTTTTTGTCTTGGTACTCATCGATCGAATCAATATTATGAGGAAAAAAAGAAAATTAAAATATTAAAATATTTAAATTTATGAAAATAAAAAACGATATTATTTTAGGAATTGTTTATGGAATATCTTGTTAAAGAAGGATTTACACGAGCACGAAAAGAAAAACGAAAAACTGTATACTATAAAGATCTTGGTAAGAACTGAGTTGTCTAAATTTTAAATAATAAAGTCATATATTGTTTAATAGTAACAAAGAATTTACTAACAAATTTAATTCTTTAAAACAATATCAAAAGCATCTTCTGTAAGTGAAGTAGAACAATTTGAATTTTTAGAAGATGTTATTCCACATACAATGACTCTTAAAGCGGCTTTGGAACGACGAAAAGATACATTGGATGAAGGGGCAGAATCATCAGAGCCTGCAAGAAAGAAATCAAAATTGGATAAAAATACAAAAAAATCTAATGATAATAATGGAGTAGAACAAGAGGAAGAAGAGGAAGAAGATGAAGATGAAGACGAACAAATTTCTGAACAAGATCCACAATTATCATGAACATAAAAAGAGTTTCTTTTTTTTTTACTAGTACTTTTTATTATTAATATTATTTGCTGTTGCTGTTGTTGCTGTTGTTGTTGGTCCTTGATTTTTTTTATATATTATTATTATTAATTATCCAATTGAAAATTTGGTACTTCTTTGGATGCTTTCCACAAAACATGATCAGCCTTTTTAAACTTCTTTTGTTCTCGAAGATAAGAGATATACATTTGGTAGATTTCTGTAATTAAACAATTATAATTATTTAGTTTTCATTTTCTTTTACTTTATTACATAACGTAGATATATATTCTTTTTTTACCTTCTTTATGATTATTAAGTCGAGTTGCCATTTCATATAAATATTCTACTGAATTACTATCATTTTCTTCCTTTTCAATTGAAAGACATTTTTGATAAAATCCATAAGTAGGATAAAAGTTTTGAATAATTTTCTTGTAAACAATTCTTGCTCCAAGAATACCCTTGGCTTTCTTTGCCCAATCTATATAACTACATAAAACTAAATCTTTAATTTGACTTCGATCATCTGGACCAGTAGAAAGAGATGGTAATAACATGGTTACTTGTTCAGCAGCATGCTAATAATAATAATAATAATAATATAATTAATGGTTGCGTTATATTTTAATCATATCATTCATTTTCCATCCTCAATTTGAGTAAAACATTTTTGTTATTCCCAAGTTCAAAATAAAATCTTACCATATATAATTTATCGAGATTTTCCGCAGCGTCTTCTTGGTTACCCATAGCAACTGCTGTTTTCCATCTATTATCAAGACTAGTCATATAAAAGTCCCACAAATCAATTGATTCAGGACATTTTTTCAAAGCTTCTTGGAATAATTTTTCTTCAGAATCTATTTTATATTTGGTTTTGTTAGCATAAAATAAAAATAAAAAACCAATTCCATTTAATAATTCCTCTTTGCATGTAATTTATGTATATATATATATATATATATATATATATATATCTGCCATTTTTATCTTACCATCATCACTACCACAAAGTAAAATTCTCTTATTCCATAAGTCAGAAGAATTTGGATATTGTTCAACAGCCTTTGTTACAACGGATTTTGCTGAAAAGTAAAAAAAATAAAGAATTAATATAATTATAAAATGGTATAATTGTATTCCCGCCCATCACTTTTACCTTTTTCTTCATCATATTCCAATAAGGAATCAATATGGTTTTTAGATAATACAGCAGATGAAACATCCATTTTTCGTGCCAATTTAAATGCACGTTGTAATACTTTTGATAAATATAATTTCTATAATAACATATATAAATATGAATAAATTATTATTATTATTATTGGTTTTATCTTGAGTATCCTCTGATTTTAAACTTACGAGATTCTCTTCAAATGTAAAGTTATGTTGTCCAAGTAAAAATTCTGTATAGAGTTCAAACATTTCTGAAGTGGGTACTTCCTAATATAAAAAAAATAAATATATCAAAGATATGAGTTAATAAACTATCTTATCATCACCACTCTGCCCAAAAATGCATTATAATACCTGAACTGCTTGGTTAAAATCTTCCACACAAGCTTTAATAGCAGGAATGAAAGCAGGTTCACCTGTTCCAATGTATCTCGAGGTATCATTCTCTGATGATTGTTTAACTTTAGAGAATAAGTGTCGTTGAGCAAGATAAGATCGAGCAATAGGATTTGATTGCATATCTCGTTGAATTGTTTCATATACATGGTTAATACCCTCTTCTGAGTCTGAGAACATACGGTAGATGTCTACAAACTTAGTTCGGAAATCCAAATCATTTGGTATAGCTATATACATTTAATTTGCCTATCATTAACCATCTTACAATTTTTTTTCAAAAAGAAATGGTATATATAGTATATTCATCCTTACCTTCAATGGCATTATCATAAACAATTTTTGCAAGTAAACCGTTCAAAATTGGGTTAACACCTTCTTTTAAAGCTTCAGCTGCAGATGCTTCCATTTTCTTAACTGTTTTACGTTCACTACTTTCTTCATTCCAATTTTCAACATCTTCGCCTGTAATTGTTGGAAGTCGAATTGTGTTCTCATCACTTTCATCCACATCCATAGCACGCTCTTCTTCCTCTTTTCGTTGTTGTTCTAATGATTGATCGTCTACACCAAGGATACGTCGTCGTAATTTAATTTTTTCAATATATAATAATTCAAGACGAAAGTATTCATGCCATAAATCTTCTTTATCAGCGTTAAGTCGTAGACCACGTTGCATTAAGACTATAATGAAAAAAAATGACGAAGAAAAAAAAAGCGTTAGGTAGATCCATAATAAATATTTGCATTTTTTTTTTTGATATACACTTTGCTTTTATTTTACCTCGTGCTGCAGACGGATTGGCATTGTCTTCAAATTCCCAAGAGGATGCTAAGATCCATAATTCAGCTTTTCGTGGATGATGTTGAAGAGCACTAAATATATATAAAGTGTATCCAAGTTAATTTATTATTAACTTTCCAGGTCTATCCATCATCACCATAAATTCAAATTATCCAATTGTATTCTTATTTTATTTACCTTACGAAAATACCACTTAATACATTATTAGCTTGACTTCGCTTTGCATAATCAACATATTGAATCCATAATGATACATCACCATTAAATTTAACAAGTGCACGTTTAAATAAACCATTAATTCTTTGTTTGATAGCATATTCTGTAACCCGTGATTTATCATCGTCTTCTTTTGCTAATTCTATATATTTAATTATAGATGGTTTAAGTAAAAAATTAAAGAAAGATAAGATTTTGCCCTCTCCCAACAAATTTAATGATCTTGTGTATAATTATAAATATCTAACCTGCAATACGGGCTTTTCGCTTTTTCCGTAACATATCAAGATTCATTTCATATTCAATATATCGTAAAAAGTCAATCTTTTTAACAATGCGACGTGCAATGGCATATTCAAAATTAGTACGTTTTTTAATGATCGATTTGATCTCGACCTAATAATTATAATAATATATACGTGATAAAATAGTGGTTTAGCTTAAACGATCAAAAATTAATAACAATAATAATCGTTATATGAGAGAAAAAAAAATGATCGATCCAATTCTTTTATTTTTTTTTACCTTATTAAAAAGACCTTTTCGCTCGAATTCCTCGAGCTCAGGAATCATACGTTCCAATCGATATTGTACTGTTTCCGCCATGGTGTATTTATACGGAAATGATTAACCAAAAAAGTAATGGAAAAAAAGGATCGTTAAGTTGTATATGTATATATGTATATATATATATCTATATCTATATAGAAAAAATAAAAAGTTGTCAAACTGCAAAAAAAAAAAAAAAAAAAAATTATTATCCAAAATTTTTACTTTTTCGTTTCCCGGCTAAGTCGGTTTTTTTTAAAAAAGGTACCCGCATATATGTTTTTATCAGTGTGTGCGTGTGTGTGTTGCACAAAAAGAGAAAAAAAGCAGATCTTGTTATTATTATGTGAACCTTTTATTAAATTGTGATAAAGGTCATTGTTATATATATCAAAGTAAGAAAAGTATAATTGTATAGAAATAAACATTCTCAGTTCATTACTATTATTAAGAATAAAAAACTATTAAGGAAAAAAAAACGAGTATATGAAGGAACTCATATTTTTTTATTATTATACAAGTAAAAAGAAAGTTTTTATTACGCAAATCAACAAGTATTAGCAAATCAGCGTTGCCCAGCGAAAGATAAAAGAGTAAATATAATAGCAAGTAATCTAGCAACAAGTTACTAATAGCAACAACAAGCTTTTCCAAATTTAATCACGAACAATTTTCTCTCTCTTTATCTCTCTCCGACAAAAAATCGATTATTGCATGTTTCGAGTACCCTTTAACCAGAATGCTAAAGAATGTTGCAGCACTGATTTTATGCATCGCGACCCTAACACTTGGCCAAAGCAATAATTTTCAATATGCTACACGATTTCCACAAAATAAATTATATAACCTATCACCAAGTTCCACTGGTCTTGATGGGATCGATGGAACTGTAGCAGCATTTGGCGATTTTAATAATGACAAGTTGTAAGTTAAAGTAATAGTAGTAATAGCAAGCAGTAGTAGATTAATCTATTTATTTTATTTTGCATTCCATTATATATATTTGAAACAAAATCTTCTTTTCTTTTGTCTTTTTTTTTTTAAGAAACAAATGATACTTTATTTTAAAATGGCTAATCTTTATTTTCTTTTTCCTGGGTTTTCTTGTTAGTACTGACTTGTTCGTTCTTGGCGCCGACCAACGTTCTTTATCTGTATATACTTGGCATCACCGTACGTAATAATAGATCAACCATCTAGAAAGAAAAAGGACAATATTTTTATTCACATTAGGACAAAACATACACACATATATATCCGTATAGAAAACTTCACATTTATTGCACCGAGCAAAACACCACAAATTATAGAAAACGACTTTATTATTACAGGCGTGGTACCAGGCGATTTTAACTATGATGGAAAACTTGATGTATTATTGATGGGACAAAAAGATCTACAAAATAGTTCAGACCCAGAAATATTATTACGGATATATCGAGGCAATGGAAATGATACTTTTGGTATGTGTGTAGCTCCCAACTGTATATATATATATATATAGACAACGAGGGAAAGAAAGGGATCATGCAACAAAAAGAGGAACTAATCTTATAATTTCTTTTAAAATAATAATAATAAATAGAATCCACTTATATTGACGTACCATCTGCTAAAGAAAAGCATCCCATGGTTTTAGATCTTACAGGAGATATGAAACTTGATCTGCTTGGATACCCAGATGAAGGTGGTTCTGGATTAAGTATGTGGATTAATACAGTCGATGGAGAACATTTAAATGCTACATCTATATACAATCGGTAAGTATCTATCGCAAAACCACTATAAGAGAAAAATGAGAAAAAAATCTGCGCGTGTCTTTTGCTATAGTTGGTGTTATTCATATTATAATGATTTCATTCCAATTTATTCAGAACTTCTGCAAAGACGATATTGGATGAAAATGAAACAAACCAATGTTTATGGGCTCATCCACATTCAAATGCTGTTGTAGATTTGAATGGTGATTGCTTAGCGGGTGGGTACATACTATGATTGCGTATGAATTATATAATTCGAATGCTTCTTATTATTTTTAACATAAAACATTGAAGAAAGAAAGAGAGAGAGGAATGGTTTTTTTTTGCTAATCAATCAACAACAAAAATTGGGTATTTAGATCTTGTATTTGTATGTCAACGCACTGGTTACCAAAGTTTACAAATATGGACAAATGAACGAGATGAAGGTTTCAAAAAAGCCCGTGGATTAAATCTACCAACGGGTGCGGGCCCAATTAGTTATGCAGATATTGGTAAAGACTTTATGCAAAAAAAATAGTATTGTGCTTGCTGTGTATAAATATGATGTCATTTATATTTAACTTTTTTAATTACTTTTTCTTTTCTTCAATAATTATTGTAGATGGGGATGGTACAATGGACATTATATTTCCAGTGATTCAAGGTTCTCGACAACAAATTCATATTGTATATAATCAGCAAATGGATCTTTGTAGTAAACAAGATAATAATGCAAATTGTCGAAAAGCTCAAAATTTATGTATAGCTGATCCTGACTTTAAGTTTGATATGAACTCACCTGACAGTAATGTAAGGCTTGTGATTTTTTATGATTATCATTTGATAGAAAATGATTTCTGTTTTAATTTAATTCTGATTTATTCAACTTATCAAATGTGTTCATGTGTGCAACTTTTTATTTATTTTCTTTATCTTTTTCTTTTCTAGGGATATGTGATTTTTGATCTGAAAGGTTATATTGATTCCGGAGAATCGATTCAAACACAAGATCCTGATTTCAAAGGTGTATGGCCAATAGCTGTTCATCCCGGTAAGATAATCAATCATATTTATCTAATTAATTAATTTCAACATATGTTTTCAAATAATATTTATTATCAATCAAAACAAAACGAAAGAAACTGATTATCATGTTCATTTTACCCATGATTTTATTCTTTAGGTGATTATAATTTGGATGGGTATCCTGATTTATTAGTTACCACAAATAATAAAGTATTATTACTTGATTCTACATTATGTTCTAATCAGTTATGTACTTCTGGTGCAACCATGGCATCGAGAAGAACATTTTCAGTTGTTCGACAAGGAGCTGAAGCATTAAGTAAAATTCCTAATCCCAGACAAGCTGTCTTTTTTGACATTGATGAAGATGTAAGTCTCAGTTCCATTTTTCATCATTATTATCATCCAATCGGCCAAAAAAGCCAAAAAAAAAAAAAAAAAATAGCACCCCCAATCTTTGTATAATTAGAAATTCGCCATAACATTCGTTATTAATTGGATGCGTTATTTTTTTTGCGGAGTAATAGGGATCCTTGGATATGCTAATCCTTTCAAAAACAAGTAGACAATCTGATGCCAATCGTACTCCTAATTTTATCATTAATAATTTCTTTAATGATGCATTCTTTTTAAAAGGACTTGGTAAATATAACAAAAATAGGTTTTAAATTTTATTCATTATAAGGGTGATAATGATAATAATAATAAGATAAAAAAAAATGGCATCTTCCATGTATAACTGTTACATGGTTACACAAAATTAAAAATAATCACTGATAATCTTTTTTTTTAAAATATATGTTGTATTTTTATTTGCTCAGTTTCAAATGGTGTATGTGGAAGCAATTGTCCTGCGGAAAGTGGGTACGCAAAGGTAAGAAGGAGCAGAAGAAGCAGAAAAAAAATATAGATAATATTTTTATTCTTATCAGATAATATAACTTTAAAAAATACTATTTTTTTTTTGAATAGCCTTATGGTGTCAATTATCCAGGTGCAACTTTTAAATATACTGTCTTGGATACTTCAGGTACAAAACGTGTACACCAAGGTAAATAATAGAATATAGATAATATAGTTTGTGCATCTGTGTATGTATTAAGGAGGTAAAAAGGAAATGTAAAAACTGACATAAATATATATATATTTTCTTTTTTTTAGTATCTCAACTTTCACAATCATCCTATCTATCGTTACAAACACCTTATTGCTTGATAGGGTTAGGAAGAACGAATAATTATGTTGAAGAAATGTTTGCAGGAGTTTCTCGTCATCAGGTACTTTAATATAACTAAAGTTATTGATTACAAATCTTTTCATCGTAACTCTAATGTATATATCATTAACAAATACTAACCCTAATGATTATGTGTATAATCTCTTTTTATCTATAGGATAAAAATTACCTTTTTTATGAAGGTGTAATTCCAAATTCACAATTGATTTTCATTCCATATCAACCGAATGATGTTCAAGATAGTTCAACGTAAGTTTTATATTAAAAAGATATAGAGTGTGCCAAAAAAAGAACTAAACCTAAGTTTGAACTTAATTTCATAGATGGAAAGTTGAACTATATATTCAGCCGGGTGATTATGTTCCATGGGTTTTAGTTGTATTAATAGTCGCAGCAATCATTCTAGGGATCGTAGTGGCTGTTCTCTATTGGATGGAAAAACGAGAAGATGAAATGGAACGAAGGAAAGCATTACATATCATTAATTTCGATGCGCTCTAAAATATAATAATATATATAATATCTATAATAATAAATAAAAACAAGGAAAGGAAGGATATGTATTTTCATATATCAACTAAATATTGTACTAGTATTATTATCTAATTTGTCGTCCTTGAATATGATTCTTATATGTTATTTGTATCTCTTTGGTTCATATAATAACTTATATATATGCACAACCCCCAGCGCAACCCATTTCTCTCTCTCACTCACTCACACAAATGCATACACACTCTCCGCGGGATAATATTATAGCCAATTCTTTTGATTGTCCATTATTTCAAGTAATTTGTAATCAGTTGGTTACTTTCCGGAAAAACACATTATACACAGACCCAAAAAAGAAAATGCGGGGTCTACATTATCTTACCCTCACACACAAAAAAGGGAACTACGGAAAATATTGTTTAGAACTCAGGGCGAACAGCAACACGGGGACGGATCGAATTCCGTCATAACTTACCAAAGTTGGTTTCTATTTTTTTTGTCCGCCCACTCTCATCCCCCATTAAAAACAGATCTTACACAAAAAATAAACTAAGAAAAAAAGCGAATAATATCAAATTTCACATAAACAGCGCTAGAAAGGGAAATATAAAGACCTTTCCCGAATTTAGATTCTTTTTTTTTTCTTTCTTTCTTTTCTCTTCTTCTTTCTTAATCTTTTTTTTAACTGTATACAAAAAATGGCTGGTGGTAAAATTGTTGTAAAGAACCCTGTTGTTGACCTCGATGGTGATGAAATGACCAGAATTATCTGGCAATTTATTAAGGAAAAGCTTATCCTTCCTTACCTTGACCTTGATATCAAGTACTATGATCTTAGTGTTCAATACCGTGATGAGGTTAGTAATTCTTTTTATTTCGATGCAATTACTAATATCGAGTATGAGAAGTAATATATTTATCTTATTTTATTAAAATATGCTTCAAATTTTATCATCATAAATAGACTAATGATCAAGTGACCATTGATGCTGCTGAAGCTATCAAGAAATACAACGTTGGTATCAAGTGTGCTACCATCACCCCTGATGAACAACGTGTTGAAGGTAAAGAAAAAAAAAACTATTATTATTGGATCTGTGTTGCAAAAACAAATATAAACCCTTACACTAAAATGAAATATATAGAATTCAACCTTAAGAAAATGTGGAAGTCTCCTAACGGTACTCTCCGTAACATTTTGAATGGAACTGTTTTCCGTGAACCTATTGTTCTTCCTAGCTTACCTCGTCTTGTTCCCGGTTGGACTGAACCCGTGATCATTGGCAGACATGCTTTCGGTGATCAAGTATGTAGTTTCCTTTATATATTTTCGGCGTGGTGATGAATTGTTGTTTTTTTTCGGTCTTATCATTGCGGAATGGGTTGATAGTTATAAAATGTGTGGGGGGGGGAACGCGGGAATAGGAGTGGGTAAATTTAGTAAGCGAGTTTTGGAGAGATATCTGAAAAATTTAATAGTAATAGTTATTAACAAACATACAATTTTTTTTATTTCAATTAGTACCGTGCTACTGACTTTGTTACCGGCGGTCCTGGTAAGCTCGAAATGACCTTCACTCCTGCTGATGGCTCTGAACCCAAGAAGTACGAAATCTATGAATTCCAAGGTACTGGTGGTGTTGGCATGGCCATGTACAACACTGACGAATCCATCGAAGGTTTCGCTCACGCCTGTTTCCGTATTTCCATTGAACGTAAGATGCCCATGTACTTGAGTACCAAGAACACCATTCTTAAGGCTTATGATGGTCGCTTCAAGGATATCTTCCAAGAAATCTACGAAAAGGAATACAAGGCTCAATTCGAAGCCGCTGGTATCTGGTACGAACACAGACTTATCGATGATATGGTCGCTCAAATGCTCAAGTCTAAGGGCGGTTTCGTCTGGGCTTGTAAGAACTATGATGGTGATGTCCAATCTGATATTTTGGCTCAAGGTTATGGTTCCCTTGGTCTTATGACCTCTGTCCTTTACACTCCCGATGGTAAGACTGTTGAGGCTGAAGCTGCCCACGGTACTGTCACCAGACATTACAGAGAACACCAAAAGGTATGTAGTAGTAGTAGTAGTAGTAGTAGTAGTAGTAGTAGTAGTAGTAGTAGTAGTAGTAGTGGTAGTAATAGTTAGCGACCGAAAAAAAAAGTGTATGGGTTATGTGAGTAAGAAGGGATTCATATACAAATGTCAAATATTAACTTCATTTTTTCTTTCTTCGTATCAGGGTAACGCTACTTCCACCAACCCCATTGCTTCTATCTTTGCTTGGACTCGTGGTTTGGCTCACCGTGCTAAGCTCGATGAAAACGCTGAATTGGCCAAGTTCTGTGCCGACCTTGAAAAGGCCTGTGTTGATGTTATTGAAGTTGACAGAAAGATGACCAAGGATTTGGCTTTGACCATCTATGGCAAGGAGTAAGTTTTTATTACTAGAACAAACTTTACCTCATTTTATTTTTTGTTAGATAATCTATGTCCTTATTTGAATTACATCTTACTAACATTAATTTTTTTATATTACCCTTTTTTTTTGAAGTATGACTCGTGAACACTATGCTACCACTGAAGAATTCTTGCAAGCTATTGCTGACAAGTTGTCTGTTATCCGCAACGGCTCGGCGTGAGTAACCCATCTCCCTCTCTCATAATATAAAAAAAAGAAAAACAATATATATATAAAAAAAAATCATCATCTTTAACTTTTTTTTATTATCTTTTTTTTTTCCTTCATATTTCCTTCTTTTCCCACTCCTCAAATCTGTAAAACATTTTCCTATTCTCCTTTTGATCTCCCATTTGTATACGCTCTCGAAAAAAACCAAAACACGTAATATATATATATACACATTAGGCTCTTGCAACAAAAGCAAAAGCTTTAAAAAAAGTGAAACCTCTTTTAAACAAATAAATAAAAAAAGAGTTGGTTTACATATATACACAAAATATATGAAATATACTTTTCTGTTTTTTTTTCACTTTTTTTTTTCGCACGCTCTATTTGTTATACAAAGGAAGGGTTACAAGGTTAAACATAAGGTTGGTATTCCCCACGCATGTCGTTTTTTTTTTCGGTATTCGTGTTTTACAGTATATTAGCATACCATGGAATATTTTACTATGCTCTCTATTTTTTGGCCCACTTTTTTTCCCCTTCCTTTTTTTTACTATTCTAAACGCCGAAACTGTAAACCGTCTTCTCCCGTCGTTTTCACATGTTGTGGGCCGGGACCAAAGAGATCAGAACCCCTTTCCCATATAATATTATTGAACAAAAAGATAAAAGGCCATGTATCTTTTTCAGTCTGACTTTTTTCACCGGAAATATATACAAATTCGTAACAATCTAGTAAATGCTTGGTTTTGCGCAATTTTATTTGTCGATCAAAAAAATAAAGCATTTTACTTTTTTTAATCGGCCCAAGAAAAAAATATGTCTTCTTTTTTCTTCTTTACCCCAATATCTGGTGAAGTCGCTCTTTTTTGAAAGTCGCTGTCAAAATAAAAAAAAAAAAGATAAGAAAATCTTTTGTGTTTTTGAATGATAAAGTATACAGCAATAGGAACTACTCTTTTATTTATTTTTTTATTAAAAGTTATCACAGCCTATTTACTAAGTGATAGTTATGTGATAATAAATTTATTTATACTACATTTTCATCAATTACATGCCATAAAAAAGAAAAGTGAGTTATAATCATATTAATTTCTGTCTTTTTGTTTCTAGTATTTATAAATATTTAAATGAAGCATATCGTTTTTTTTTAATTCGTTGTTATGCTGATTAGAAAGATATTAATGCGTTATAATTATAATAAATTACCTGGCAACTACTATTAATTAATAACCAATGACATATTCACATAATAGTTTTAAGCCAATATTTTATATATATTTGTTAAATGTAAACTATTTTGTTTTATATATTTCAGAACATTTACTATTTACAAAGTAACTATTATAGAACTTATTATTATAATGAAGTGAATGAAGATCACCCCACTCATTTTCCCTTTTTAACAAACCCCTTTCCTTAAAGTGATTACTATTTTTAGTTTGGTCAATAACTCCGCACTTTTATTCTTTCCGTTTGACAGGTGGTTGTTTGCTTGATGAAGCAACATTTCACTTTATTTTTTTTTTGTCCTACAAATTTTTTATTGGGTCTTTTCTTCGATTCCTTCTTGGGGTTACCCCAAATTCCCATTCTATTCCATTCTATTCCCCCAAGTTGACAGGTTTTTTATTCTTATTATCTCTCTTTCTTTCTCTTTATTTTGTTTTATAAGTTTACCCACTACTATAATCATTATATCACAAATTAAAGGTAGCATCCACGTTGCTATGATATATACCAAACATTTATGCTAAAATTAATTATTGATAATAGCAAGAGTAATTCAAGAATAGAAAAATGCTTAATCATTATATTCCCCATTTATTTTATATATCTTTTCTCGAGTTAAATAATTTTTTTATTATAAAACCACTTGGAATATTATTATTGGTTATCATCTATTTAAATTAAATTCAGTAAGGAAACATATAAATTGTTGTCTTTTTTTGCCACTAACTGACTAACTTAAAAGTTGTTTTTTTTTCTTAATTTGGAGGATGTCCATGTTTCTTGTTGAGTAACTCATTTTGTTGTCCATAAATAGTGACAACATATTTGGTTGAATTGACTACTATCTCCAAGCATTGAAGATAATAATTTACTGCTGACTTTTTTTTCCCAACTTCAATGACTTATGCATATAAAAAATGACAATGTACTATTTGTGTCAAATAATGTATATATAGATACGTAAGCTGCAATTGTATAAATAAGTTCTTTTTTTCAATATAGTAAATATATTGGAATAGTTATGCTTTAAAAGTGTGATCTGATCTCCCTCTCTCTCTTTTCTTTTACTTGTTCTTGCTTCTTTTCATTTTGTAAGCTCATTAATTATTATATTTTATAAGCTGGCCTTTTTTTAGAGCGCCGAACCCTGGGAAAAGTAACAGGGGCAAAACATTAAGTTATATGCATATTTATAATATTAGCACCACTTATATTCACTATTCTTTTCTTCTTCTTTACAACTTTCTTACAGTGAAAAAAAGGTCCTCTTTATTATATATAATAAAACTGATGTCGAATACGTACATAAAAATAAATAATATAAAAAAAAGTAAAGTAAAAAGAAAAAGAACTACCAAGATGATGGCTGGAGTAACATTATTTTCTAATTAGGTGAGAAACTTTATAATTATATATTATTATATGTATTAAAGAGAGACTAAAAAAAGCAACTTGCATATTAGAACAACACCACACACACATATATAACACACTTCCAAGTAGAGAGAAATGCTCTTTTATATAACTGAAACTCCGAAACTCAGCCCAGGCAAAAAGGTTCGTGTTCCCTTTTACACTCCAACTCCACATAACCTTTTTTTTTTTCTTTTTTTTTCCCCTCTCCTCATCATCTTTTCATCTTTTAACAAACATAACTTGAATATAATTAAATAAACAATGGCTGATCATCACGACGAAGATTTCTCTCCCAGCCAAACCGCTGGTTATAAGGTGGGTGAAAAGAAGACTATGGAAGAATATCAACAACTTGACGCGCAAGACGAGTCCTTGAACAAGTGGAAGGAATCCCTCGGTTTAAAGGGTGGAGGTAAAAATAATAAATAAAGTTCTCTTTAATCTTTTTTTTTTCTCGAATGAAATGAATATAAACTCGAGTTTTTTTTTTTTATTAAATGTTGAGTTAACTTTTATAAATTTATATAGCTCCTGGACCTACTGATGATCCTCGCCGAGTAAGTTTTTTTTTTTTATATTCAAAGGGGAAAGAAAAGCGCGACTTTGGGAGACGAGAGATATATATATATATATCTAGTTAGATTAAGAATAAAGAGATGGGGTAATAATATAAAATTAATAATCTAATCTTTCTTTTTTAAATAAATAAAAATAATAGGTTGTTGTTGAATATATTGCTCTTGAAGTTGAAGGTCGTTCCGATGTTAGAGTCGACTTGTCTAATCCTGGTAAGACAGAAAAAAAAAAGGAGAACATGATTTAGTTACTGCGTAGAAATATTGTGTGTGTGTGTGTATCTTAATTATAAATAAACAATCTCATCACTCATCATTATTATTATCGTATGAATAGAGGCTCTTGCCAACGCAAAAGAAACTCCTTTTACTATCAAGGAAGGTGTTGAATACCGTATGAAGGTCAAATTCAGGTAAAATATAATAAAACTTCTTTTATTTTCCATTTGTGATCCCTTGAATAATTTCTTAATTATTCATTATTATCATTCACTGTAAAAAACAACCATTACCCTACATACATACACATCTTTAACCCCTGAACCTTTTTTTTCCTTAACACCCCTTTACTTATTTATATTTTCATTCTGGTTATATAGAGTTCAACATGAAGTTGTCTCAGGTTTGAAATACTTGCAAGTTGTCAAGCGTAAGGGTGTCCGAGGTAAACTAAACAATTATTATATTTAAAGCAAAAAAAGAAAAAGGTGAAAAAAAAAACTAAATAATAGCTTCTTGTTATTAGTTGACAAGACCGAAGAAATGATCGGTAGTTATGGCCCTGCTGCTGAACCTTATGAAAAGAAGTTCCAACTTGAAGAAGCTCCTTCTGGTATGCTTGCTCGCGGTCATTATGAAGCCAAGGTAAGAATAAAAAAATAATGAGGGTTTTTTGGTTTATACAATGATAGAAAAAAAGTAATTCATTTTATTAATTATTCACAATACGTAATATAAATATTACTTATTATAGAGCAAATTCGTTGACGATGATAATGCTACTCATATGGAATGGACCTGGTCCTTTGATATCAAGAAGGATTGGTAAATCAAATAATATATATATTTATATATTTATATATATGATATATCAAATTTGGTGATTCTCATTCATACCAAATTATTAAAACCAATTCCCTCTTTTCCTCTCTTTTTATTTTTATCACCTTCGTATCTTTCTATTTTTTTTACCCAACTTGATTACAAACAATACACAAACACCATAACAACACACCTTCTTTTTTTTTTACTCATAAATCAAACAACAACCAAATAACTTTTATAACAATTTTTTTTTTCAAAAATAAAAAAAAAAAAACAATAAAAATAAAAATAAAAAGAATGATATCTTTTTATATCAAAAAACAATAGAAAAAAAAATTGGTTTCCTTTTTTTAAAAAACGTTTTATTTCTAAAACTAAAGAGAATTTTTTTTAATTGTTTGGAATGTACATGCGATGAAAAAAGAAAAGAAAAACTTATCTATGTAAAAAGAAAAAGAAGAATTGTGTGTATGTGTGTGTTTTGTGTGAGTGGAGATAGATAGCGAGAAACTTTTTTTTTCTTCTTTTAATATATGATAAAAAAAAAAGTTCAAAGGTCAATTAACGTTAAATATGTATATGTATTATACTATTGAAGAGTTTGTAATGTGGAATTGTTCATATATTTTCTTTTTTTTTTACAATATTTTGTTTACTCCAATTGAACAGTAGCACCAAGAGCTTCAAGTGCCTTCTTCAACTTTTCAGCTTCTTCTTTAGGTACGGTTTCCTTCAAAACCTTTGGTACACTTTCAACAAACTTTTTGGCATCAACCAAACTTAATCCAGCCAAGTTCTTGACTTCACGAATAACCTTAGCCTTTGCACTAGCATCAACCTTTTCGATCTTGACATTGAATTCAGTCTTTTCGGCAGGCTTTTCTTCTTCAGCAGCAGGAGCAGCGGCACCAGCACCAGGCATACCACCCATAGGCATACCAACAGGCATAGCAATGTCTTGGATGTTTAAGCGTGTCTATGAAACATTTTTTATTTATTATTTTTAGTCTCAAATATATAAAATTGATTTCTGTTTCTTCTCTTTCCCCTTTCCCTTTTTCTTTTTCGTTTTCTTTTCGTATAATTATATCACTCCGGTTTATATATATATATATATATATTTACCTTCAATTGGGAAACCAATTCTGAAGTTTGCAACAATGTCAGGGTCTCGATTTGATCAACAATGTTGGCGATTTTAGGGTCGACAGCAGCATTGGTACCAGGGGTGGCCAAAGGTTGTTCACCTTCAGTAGCATAACAACGTCGTGCAAATGCAGTAGCACCAACACTATATTACATATATATTAATATCTTATTTTTATTTTTGTTGTTGTTGTAGACATTTAGTAAAAGAAAAAAAATATAGAGAGTTGTCATACCGTGCGGTTTGGCGAGAAGCGGCGGTGGTGCGTGTCAACAAGTTGGAAGAAAATCGAAGCTGAAATAAATATATAAATAATGTTCATTGTTAATTTTATTTATAAACTCCATTTCTTAATTGTCTCGTTTTTGTCATTACCATTGTTATGTATTATTTGAAGGGTTGGAGGGAAAAAAAAAAGAAAATAAAGGGCGGAAGCTAAAGATTGTATTATTTTGGTGTTTACCCAGTTAGCCCATCGCTTGACAGGGCACGGTCACGCTAAACAACAGCCACCATTTTTTTTAGCTGGGTTTCTTTATAGCTGTCAAAATTTCAAAAAAAAAAAATGTTCCTGACAATCACCATGGCAACAAATCATTTTGATAATCATAGCAACCCCAACAATATACACCATTCTTTTAAATGATCATGTAAATCCATAGTATGTATAAAAAAGGAAACTGATATTTGTAGTATCATTATCATTATTATTATTGTTATGATTATTATATGATATTCATGAAAATGTGCGAACAGGAAGGGGGGGGACAATGAATTTTATGCTTCTTCGAGATAACGGTATTCGAATCTATAATGTTTTTTTATGGAAAGAGAATATATTAATTAGCGAAAAACAAGATATATTGTTATCATTATTATTATTAAACAAAAAAATAAAAAACATTCTTTTTTCTTACCTAAATTCAGTTTTCTTGCGTTGACACCATGCACCTTCGTAATCAAAGTAGATATAAGTTCCTTGTTCATAATCATCTGTAATTACCTTTGGTTCTTCATGTCGTTGGAACCAAGTAAGATACTTTTTATGGAATCGCCAAGATTGCTTCTTTAATTCCTTAGCTGCAAGGTATCTGGTTTTTTTTATTAAGAAAAATGTTAAAGCAAATTAAAGAAAAACAAAACAAATGTTCATTAAATTATAAAATACTACTCACTGTTGATAAGTGCCTTGCTGATAATAGAAAATAAAGAATAATGCATCCATATCGAATTTTTCAAATAATGCTGGATTATCAAACATCGGTAATGGCTGTTGTGGGTAATAACTTGGTGTAGGATAAGGTGTTTTTGGTTGATATATTTTCGGTCTATTCATATAGATAAGGTTAAACATAATATTCATTCGTATAATGAAATCACCTTTTTAAAAAATAAATAGTCAAAATAGTAACCTTTCAGAATCAATAAGATCAGGAACATGTTGAAGACTTGCATCTAACATTTGATGTGTATATAACATATCACCCTTATCTGCTCCTATTATTTATTTATTTATTGTTATAGAATCAGATTATTATTATTATATATCCAATGATTCATAATATGTATTATAAGTATATATTACCTTTAGCTTTTACTGCTTCAAATGCCGGTGCTAAATCGGCAAGTGATGCAGGTAATCGTGAATCAGTAATATCTGCCGAAACATGTTGTTGATTTGAACCAATAGCAGATGGAGACTATATACATATATATCCAAAACATAAATTAATCTCTTTTCTCATTTTCCCTTCTTCATTCTCACTTTTCACTTGATTACATACGGCTTTTCCGGGATATTGAGAAGCCAATAAAGACTGTGCACCAGGCACATTCTGTTGTTGAACTGGGGATTGTAATCGAGAATGCTGCTTTGATACTTCAGATGAAGAACCACTTTGCTTTGACTGATCAATAATCTTTGGTGGTTCTGCCCAGGCATTCTCTATTGGTTTCTCATGTGCTGAAATAAGAAAAAAAATAAAACATAAAAAGACACGTTAATCATCCTAGATATTTGTTATAATGATAATAATAACAAATGACAAAAAAAAGATAAGTTTTACATTTCGTATCGTGTGATGTTGAAGAAGTAGCACCCGCTGCTGCTGCTTGTGCATATTTTAATCCAGATGATAATGGTGCAGCAGCAGTGGTAGTAGTGGCAGTGGTAGTGGTAGTGTGTGTCGCGGTGGGAGTGCTTTCAATAGATTTGGTGGTACTTGATGGTGTCTTTAATGGACTATTAGAAGATTTCACTAATTATAAAGAATATATGGCCAAATTGTTAATGTATATAAAAAAAAGTTTAATCCATATGTATATAAAATAATTTACCTTCTTCAGCCAGTGATGATGATGATGGATGAGAATCTTCTATTTTAGAAGTCATTTGATAAAAATTAATTCTTATTCATCAGATACGTGATACATATATATAACTTACTCGTTGCTTTTGGACTTTGTATATTATGTAATCTTGATGGTGAAGGAGAAGAAAGTGTCTATTATATAAAAAAAATAATATATGAGTCGATAATAGCCCATAATAATAATAATAATAAATATAGAGAATTACCTCATCATCTTTTTCTTTCTCCTTTTCTTTTTCCTTCTCTCGTTCTTTCTCTTCCTTCTTTTCTTTTCGTTTAGACTGAGGCTTTTCTTCTTCTTTTGCATCTACTTATATTAAAATTAAAATAGTGTTAGGTATTTCAAAAAATGGATGAGAGTCCAGCAACAAACTCACTCTCGTGTGCAAAATATTCGTCTGTACCAATCGCATATTGTTCTTCTTCTTCTTCAAGATTTAAATCGTCATAAACAAATTCATCTTCTTCAAAATCGGGTTCCTTGATTGATTGAAACAGTATATATATATATATAAATGGTAAGTTATTTATCATATAATCCATTTATATGCATAAATATATATATATATCAGAAAGTAACCTCCTGAAAAAAAGAAGGGTGCAACAATACCTGATTACATTCAACATAATATTGGACATCATCTTTAATAGCATTGACCTTATATTGTAAAAAAAAATAATTCTGTCAATGGATTTCTTTACTTTCAAGAGTATGTTTTCAATTAGATTTCCAAAAAAAAAATAGAATACCTTTTCCGGTGGAAGATGGTCATTTTCTAATAATCGTAAAATCAATTCTAATCGATTAATATGCCATTTATTTCGTTCAAACAAATGTTCCAACTCTGCTACTCGTTCTTGTCTTGCTAAATCTTTTTTGCCACGTTTTGAAGTGCCTTGTAAAGTTTCTAGTTCTGCTTCTGACATTTCAATCTGCCTTGAAAGTTCTTCTACAGTTGTAGTAATCCATTCACACGTGTCCAGTTTTTCTTTTTCTTTGGGGTCCATTTTCTCCTTTTGTAAAAGTCCTTCTTTAGAATACGCTTTGGTTTTCATTTCTTTTTCAATAGCTTTGAAGCGTTCCATTTGTGATTCAATTAATTTTCGGTTTTCTAGTAATGACCGTTTATCTTTAATTTCATTGGAAGAAAGCCATGTTTTAATTTGATCACGTAAACGTTGTAGTTTCTTAATCTCCTTTTTCAAGTCTTGTTCGTATTTTTCTTTTTGATTCGTATTGTTCGTTGACTGGATTTTGTCAAATATCGTTTCAAATGTTTCAACACCTTCGCTTACTTTTTTTAATACCCGGTCAATCTCGGCTATATATAATTATTGTTGTTAAAAAACCAGAGAGTGATTTAAATGATATATAAGAAGAAGAAGGGGGAAAAAAAGAGAAAAGAAAGGCGAGTAAGGAGGAAAAAGTTATTGTTGTTACGTAGATATGTATTAAAGAATTAAAAAGAGACGCGAACTATAAAAAAAAAGAAATAACTTTTTCTCTAAAAGATGGTTCTTAAATAAAATATTTTTAACTCACTTTGTAATTTTTTCATTGACATTTCTGAAACCTTTTATAAAATCTTTATATAATATATAACTTCCCCTCAAAAAAAAGAAAAAAGAGTAAGTGTGTGTGTATTGGGTGGTATGAGCGAAAATCAAATAAAGAGAGAGTAACTGAAATGAAAAATATAAAATCCGTCCTAATTATTTTAATTGAGTACAGGTCACGTGATTGTTTGAATTTTTTGGTACATGACGTAGGCGGCTTGTAAAGTTTTTTTTTTTATTTTATATATTTTATTACATATATTTTCGATAGGTTTTCTCTTTTTTCTTCAACTTTCGATTCGATCGTTTTTGACCCGAAAATGAGTCAAGATAATAAGCTTTCGAACGCAACATCAAAGTTGTCGTTGAACCCACAAGCATCTGAATGGAAACCTAGCTTTACTGCAAAGGCATTCGTTCCTGGAGCTTTTTCTGCTCCTGCACCGGCTCCAGCTCCAGTACCACAAGCAGCTCCTGCATCCGCAGCTCCAGTTGCTGCTGCTGCTGCTCCTGCTCCCCCAGGTAAATAAACATATCATATACATTGGTGACAGTATGAAAAAAAAAGGCAACAACAATACCTTCTCATCAAAATTACATACTGTGGGTCGAATAAGATAAAATATAATATAACTTAATGTTTGTTACTATAAATATACCCTGTTGTTATTTAAAACAAAACAACAAATTTTGGGTATTTTGATGAAAGTTAAAAAAACAACTCATTAATAATCATTAAATTATACTATAATTTTTTTTTTCTATTTCGATCGATCCACTTTTCACCCTTTCTCTCTTTTATATCAAAAGAAGAAAAAATATAGTACTATTCTTTTTGCTTATGTAATAATAACAATAATAATGGTTTTATTTATATGTAGCTCCCGTACAAAAGGAAGAAGTTAAGCCTACTCCTGTTGAAAAGGAAGAAGCTCCTAAGCCTAAGCCTGTTGAAAAGGAAGAAGCTCCTAAGCCTAAGCCTGCTCCTAAGGCTCCCACTCCCTCAAAGACAGTCAAGAAGGACGCTGCTCAGGCTGCTGCAAAACTTGAAGAAGTTAATAATGATATTGAAGCCGTTGATGATGAAATTGTTCAAGATTTGTATGGCAAGGAACATCTTAACATTGTTTTCATGGGTCACGTTGGTAAGTAACGATAAAAAAATCATGATTAGTGTTTGTGGATCTAGGAATTTTATAAAACGTTTTTAAATAATAATGAATGTATATATTTAAATAGATGCTGGTAAATCTACCATGGGTGGTAACATCTTATTCTTGACTGGTATGGTCGATAAGCGTACCATGGAAAAGTATGAAAAAGACGCAAAGGATGCTGGCCGTGAATCATGGTATTTATCTTGGGCTCTTGATACTGGTAACGAAGAAAGAGCAAAGGTAAAAAAAATTAACCTACTATTTTTATTGATGATTGATACTTCTTATCGTGAAAAAAAAGAAGAAAGGGAAGGGTTGGCAACGAGGAAAGGAAAGTCATACTAACGTGGAACTGGAATTTGTTTAATGTTTATCTTTTAGGGTAAAACTGTTGAATGTGGTCGTGCGTACTTTGAAACTGACAAGCGTCGTTATACTATTTTGGATGCTCCTGGTCACAAGAACTATGTCCCAAGTATGATTACTGGTGCTTCTCAAGCTGATGTTGGTGTTATGGTTATTTCTGCTCGTAAAGGTGAATTCGAAACTGGTTTCGAACGTGGTGGTCAAACTCGTGAACATACCATGTTGGCAAAGACCTCTGGTATCAATAAGATGATCATTGCTGTCAACAAGATGGATGATCCTACTGTCGAATGGGACAAGGCTCGGTAAGAAGAGAAAAATAATGATTTCAGTTAAACTATGTACTAAAAAAAAAGCATAAACACTTACTTTTTTTTTGTTTATTGTATAATTACATAGTTACGATGAAATCTTGGGCAAGCTTACACCTTTCTTGAAGCAAACCGGTTTCAATCCCAAGACTGATATTCATTTTATGCCTCTCAGTGGTTATACTGGTGCTAACATCAAGGATCGTGCAAAGCAATGTACTTGGTACAATGGTCCATCGCTTCTTGAATATCTTGATGATATGAAAACCATGGAAAGAAAATTAAATGCTCCTCTCATGTTGCCTGTTGCTGAAAAGTATAAGGTTAGTTTATTAGTTTGTGGATGAAGTTAGATCATTGAAAAAGATGGAAGGGAGAGGAGGAAAAAATAAACATCTGTTTTTCTAATTATATCATTATGAAATAGGATATGGGTACCATTGTTGTTGGTAAAATCGAATCTGGTCATATCAAGAAGAACATGAGCATTCTTCTCATGCCTAATAAGGTATAAAAAAGAAGAAGAGTGTGTCTTTATTTTCATGCTCTCATCTTAAATTGATCTGTTTTTTTAAGAAAACTAACACACATTATTTTGGTTAATTAGCACACTTGTGAAATTACTGCTATTTACAATGAAACCGAAGAAGAAGTTGATCAAGCTATGTGTGGTGATAACGTTCGTGTTCGTTTAAAGGGTGTTGAAGAAGATGACGTTCAACCTGGTTTCTTGCTTTGTGATAAAAAGAAGCCCGTTCAAACATCTACTCAATATGAGGCTCAATTGGCCATTCTTGATCACAAGAATATCATTTGTGCTGGTTACACTGCTGTCATGCATGTTCATGCTGCTGTTGAAGAAGTTACTATCAGTGCCTTGCTTCATTTGATTGACAAGAAGACAGGTCGTAAGACCAAGCGTCCTCCTCAGTTTGTCAAACAAGGTCAAAAAGTGATTGCTCGTGTTGAAACTGCTGGACCTATTTGTATTGAAAGATTTGAAGAGTATCCTCAACTTGGTCGTTTCACACTTCGTGACGAAGGCAAGACTGTTGCGATCGGTAGAATTACCAAGGTCTTGGAGCCAACGGTCTGACGGGCCGAAAAACCCTGCCTAGAAGAGCGGGGGGTCAGAGTCAGCAAGAAAGAAGGTCGGGTTTAAAGCGTTCATTTTTTTCTTTCTTTCTGCTTTTTAATCGTTAATATTATTATTAAAAAGTAGAGAGAAGAAAAAAAATTCAAAAACATGTAACATAAAAAGGGCTTTTTACAAAAATCTTTTATCTTTAACTTACTGTCCCCCCTTTTTTTTTTACCATGTACACAATTTTTTTCATTTCTATAATTTTTCCTTCCCATCTTTTTCTTTCTTTGTCTTCCTCTTTCTCCTCTTAAATTTTTTTATGAACATTTTTTTAAGTTGTTGAAAATATATATGTTGGTGCGTTCACAAAAAAAAAAAATAATAATAATCAATACATTGTTTAAAAAATAAAACTATATCATTTGCTCATATGCTACTATTATTCAACATATTTCTCTATTGATGCGGATATATACAATGGTATCCGATTTGCTGAAAAAAAAACATTATTTTGACTTCTATTAATTGCTACAAGTGATTAATAATCTGACTTCAATGTATTTAATAATTTATTACTATAGAGATGTGTAATAACAGTACATAACATTTTTTTTTCTTCACCAGTATGAATATAGGATAATTACTTTTTTATCTTTTTATTGTATTTATATGTTATTTGTTTGTTTTTTTGTTTAGGATACATAACATAAAGATATATCTACTTACTGTGTTTCTTCTAATTTAATATCAAGCAAGATAATATAGCTAGTATAGGATAGCATCGAGTGTTATTTACTCTATTGGCTTTCTCTTTTTTTAGGATACATAAAAAAGTGTAGCCAGGCAACAGTGATGGCAACGAGCTACCCTATTTACACCCAAAAACATCAGTATCATAGCACACTCATCCAAGGACACATATCTTTTATATCAATTTTTTAAAAGAATATATATATACCTATTCAAAAAAATGTCACTATTCTTACAAATCAAGTATATAGATAGATAGATAGATTTATATATACTTTAACATCTTTTTTACTAGATATTTTTTTTAGTTGGGAAAGTACTTTACAAAATGAATTCTATTTTGATTATTTTGATTTGAAAAAAAAAATCATGCATTAAATTTTTTAAGAGAAGATGAAACAAAACAGAATGCAATGCTGTTTTTTAATATGGAATTGCATTTTAAGGTAACACAGAAAGGAAATATATTTACCTACTTTGGCCAATGTTACCTAAAAACGTTTTGATTTCCGCGTTACCCTTTTTTTGTGTGTGTGCCTTTTTTTTTTCAAGTGTAAAGCTGTGCGTGTGGTATTTCCACCAGAATAATAATAATAATAATAATAGTAATAATAGTAATAATAGTAATATATTTATATATATATACATATACATATAACGTCATGTTAGCCGATGCTTATGGTAAAAAAGAAATAAACTCGTTCATACATTATCATATTAGTTTATTATTATAATGGAACTCTTTTTTATTAACAAGTTTTCGAAAAAAAAATATAGATTTTCTTTTAAAATTATTACTTGTTGGTGATTCCGGGACGGGCAAGTAAGTTTATTTATTTATTTTTGGGATTTGGGGGGGGGGGTTAAAAAAATAAGATCTACAACTTACGTACATGCACACCCTTTAAAAAATAGATCTTGCTTATTACACCATTTCTTAGAAAACCAATGTAAAAAGGGGTGGGAAGATAAACACGGAATATATCTATATGTTTATTAACGAACGTCATTGCTATGAAATATTATATAGTCAAAAAAGATTCCGTCAATACAATAGGAATGGAGTTTGGAACGCGAATTGTACATATAGCAGACAAATCTATTAAGTTACAGATATGGGATACAGCTGGTCAGGTAATATATATATATATATATATAAATATATGTACATATATGCATATATTTTATAAGAAAGATTGAAAGAAAAATATGTTATATATATAAACATAATATACATTTAAAGAAACGGCAATAATACATGAAATAGAAATATGGAATATTAATCAAGTACTTTTATTATTATTATTTTCAGGAACGGTTTCGGTAAGTGTGATAAAAAAAATATGGATAAAAAAAAGAGTATGGTTGTTCAAATGAATATTATATATATATATATACGTAATAAGAATATTTTGAAAAAAGAAAACTTATTGTATATATATGAAATGGTTTTCTTATTTATCGTGTTCTCAGATCGTTAACACGAAGTTATTTTCGAGGTGCTGCTGGAGCTTTAATAGTTTATGATATATGCAAGTAGGTATGGTGGGTTTGGTGTATGATAAGTAAACTATCAAGATATTTTTATAATTGTATTCGGCTGATGGATAAAATAATATTTATTTATTATAGTAGAGAAACATTTTTGGGAGTTCATTCATGGCTATCAGATGTACGATCATTAGCAAATCCAGAACTAGTTATAATATTAGTAGGAAATAAAAGTGATTTAGCAGAAGAACGAGAAGTGTCTTATTTAGAAGCAAGTCGGTTTGCACAAGAACATGGTAAAGTATTAGAGGAGCGGGAATGAATATTATTACTATAATTAAAACAAAAATCCATACTAAAAATGAAGAGCGGCATGATTTGTTTTATATATAGAAATGATGTTTTTAGAGGCCAGTGCCTTGACAGGTGATGCAGTGGAAGAAATGTTTTTTAAATGTGCTCGATCCATTTTGAGTAAAATTGAAATAGGTATAATAATAATAATAATAAAATATTTATGTGTTACACTGAAAAAGAAAAATGATATATTAATATAGTTATTAATATTATTATATAGGACATATTGATCCTGAACGTAGTGGGAGTGGTGTACAATTTGGTGATTCAAGTTTAAGAAGAATGACACAACGAACACGAATAAGAAAAAAAGAACGATCTTGTTGTTTTTCATAATAGTAAATAGCCATATACATCATTCAACCTCTCTCATACACCCCTTCCATCTTCATCAACATATCATATAATAAGCAAAAAGTACTTTTTTTTTTTGCAATATATCACTTTTATATATATATATATAATATTTTATATTTATAGTTATTTACTTATATAATTAGTAGTAATGGATGATATTCGTATACAAATTGTAACTATCTCATATACAAAAAAAAACAGAATAATTGAAAAATCAAATGTGTTATTTGAGGAATCTTTGAATAAAGGAGGTTTTAGTAAGTGTGAATGAAGAAAGAGAAAGTATGTGTGTGAAAGGTGAGTGAGGAAGAGAGAGATAGTTTAAAGAAAAATAAAGTAGTAAAGGCAGTAATAATAAGAAAGAAAAATATATTCGGTAATGGAATAATTTTGTAAAGATGGAGTGTCTGTGTGTCTGTGTGGATGTTATTTGTTGCTTTTGTTTTTCATTTGTTATAGTTTTCATGAAAGTATGTTATTGTCGTTGTTATTGTTTACAGGTTTGTATTACTATATTCGCTGCGCATAAACGGTCAATTTACCCAACTTTATAGCAGATGCAAAAGCTTCTTCCATATCCATTTCATCTTCTAATGGAAGACTATCCCCACTTCCTTCATCCTTGTATCTCAATGCAACATCGAAACCAAGTCGATCATGTACTTTGGCACATAACTGATCCAATGTACTGTCTGCTGGTACTTTGATAGCAAAAATATCGTCTTTATGAACAATCTTGAGTTTTACTGTACTTTTTGTTGCACTTGTTGCTGTCAATCCACTTTGAGTTTTCGCAGGTGTTGCTGTAGAAGAAAGTGAAGCTGTTACTGAAGAAGAAGTAGGCTGTGGTAATTGTTGTTGTTGCTGTGGCGGTAATGATTGATCTTCTGATTGTGATTGAATAACACCCAATCGTGGATCATAATCTGTTTCAATATCACCTTCATGTATACCAAAAAGTTGACTTTGTACAAGTGAACTTTCGGATAGGTATCGTGGTAAAGTCAAAAGTTCTCGACAATAATTATCAAGATCTCGTTGTCGTTCAGCTGAAACATATTGGAATCGGGGGGGGGTAAAAAGTTATTATTACCAAAAAATATCTTTTTAATTGAAAAAAGAAAGAAGAAAAAATACAAAAAAAAATATAGACAGTAATTTCCTTATAATATTATAAAAACAAATATTCAATGAATATATTAACTTACCTGTTATATCTTCATCTACATCAGTTAGAGGACCGGGCATGTATGGTAGTATTCGTTCTCGATCAGCTTTTCCAGCTTCCAACGGAAAATCATTGAGAAGGCTGATTTGGAAATCATAAAAATCTAGACCAGAAATATTTTTTTAGATCAATTTCTTTTGTTGTTCATTACTTCTTTAACCTCTTGCCGACCTTTTGGTCTTTTTTTCTCATAAATATAGGTATTTATATGAAGAAAAAAAAAGCACTATTTTATAATATATTCTCGGACTTTCTTTTTTCACTATACTCTCTCTATCTTCTTTTTTTTTATTTCGTGACAAAATTATTATACCTTCATATAAACGGTATAGTACCCGATGTCGTCCATTATTTAATCGCGCGTATACAATAAACCAGTATTGATCGCCTTCCAGGATATAAGAATCAATGACAGCAGCTTCTACCATAGGTCGATCAGAGCGTGTACTACGACTTTCTCTTGGTGATGTCCCTGAATGAGCAGATGTTCTTTCAGTAGGAGGATCCAATGATGATACTTGAGCCAAATGCTGCATTCCATAACTATCCAAGATAGTATCTGGATGCTGGTCATTATTTGTTTGAATTCCATCATCCAATAACCCTTGTTGTCGCGCTTTCATAATTCGATCCGAGGTAGCCGAAGAGATCGATGAAGAAGGAGATTCACTAAACCCAGATCGTAAAAGATGTTGTTGATAATTATTTTGATGTTGTTTATTATTATCCATAGAACCCAAAGAAATACTTGAAGCTTCGTACCCTTGTGTCATTTTTTTCCATTCCTCTACTCGAGGTATCGGTGCAGCTGTGTGCATCATATCTACATTCGTAATTGCTTTTCCAGTAACCGCGTCTCGTACTTCAACAAATGATACAGGGATCAAACCTGGACCACCTAACCGACCAATTGGTTTGGCAACAAACCATTCTTGATTCGATTGAGCAATCACAATAATAGGTTCTCCTGCTTTTGCATCTAATTCATCCGATCGTTCAGCTTGAAAATCATAAAGAACAACACCATAAAGTGGTTGCATCTTTTTTGCTATATAAAAAGTTATAAATAAAGTTTTTGTTTACAGTTATCGTGTCAAAAGAAAAAAAAAAGGTGGGAAAAAAGAAAGATAGGGTTATAATTATTTAACAATGAAAAATAAAAAATAAAAAGAGTAAAAAGTGAAGGGGATAAAAGCATAATCAGATTTATCTTCTTCTAGTTACCTAGGGTATTATTTGCTCCTTCAAGGTCATGGTCGATGAATCCGGAATCCGCTTTTTGTGGTTGTACTTGTTGTTGCTGTTGTGGTGGTGGTGATTGTGGTTGAGCTACAGTCAAGTTACGTTCTGATTTATCAAGAACCTGAAAATAGCTGACAGGAACAATACCTTTTGAACTTGTGGCTGGATTACAAGCTTCGAACCAATGTTCGTCATTTTCTCGACCTGTTACGTGAAAAAAGTCACCTTGTTTAAATGAAAGTTCATGAGGTCCTTGTGCTTGATAATCGTAAAGTGCCTTGATGATCTTTTTCGGTGCTGATATTGAAGAATGAAAAGTAGTTGGATAAGTTAATGGAGTTGAAATCTTATTTTTGACAAGAGAACGTCGAGCCGATCGTAAATTTCGTGGTGGTTTGACTTTTTCTTTTGAAAGATGCATCTTTTTTTTCCTTTTCAGAAATTATTAAAAAAATGGAAAGAAAAGGAAAAAAAATTGTTTCTTTCTCGAGTGAAAAGATAAAACAAGTATAAAAAGGAAAAAAGGAAACAAGTTGAAAGACAAAAAAAAAAAAAAAAAAACTGAGACTAAAGAAGAGATAGAATCAAGGCCAGGTTTTTGGTTTGGGTAGCGGGGAACAAGTAAAAAGAAGAGCTTATTAAAGTGGTTAATCTTTTTTTTTTTACTTTGAGTATATATAAAACGCAAGTGTAACGTTATATAAAAAAAAAAGAGAGTTAAGGTAGGTCAAAGCTCTTTTCGCCAAGTCATTTTCTTTATTTCAATTTATTACATTGTTTTTATGCTCCTTAATTCCTTTATTTCTTTATTACCATTTCATGTTTGTATATTAGTTATATCTCACATATGGATCTTTGTATATATATATATATATACCCTCCCTCTCCCTCTGAATATATCGTTATAAATCAAATATAGTCAGCATCAATCATCCAAAAAAAAAAAGCGCTATGACCTTCTCTAAATATTGTTACTAGGCAACAAGTTTTAGTTACACGAAAATTTGATTGATCCAATCACAATAAGTTCTCCATGGTGAAACGAGAGCTTTAATCAAATTCAATAACAATGGCGCCCAAAATTTTCTATAAGTATTGTATAACAATACTTATATTTTTTGTCCATTTCAATATACGGAGCTTTCCTCAGAGTGTCGGAGACAAAGGTTAAAGTGCGTAATAGGATGAAGCATCTAATTGTGTTATGTGCACCAAAGTCGTGTTATGTAGCTCAACTCACTCTTTTCCTTAACTGGGAGGATTGCACAAACAAAATGTGATGTATAATGTAAACAAACATGTGGACAAAATAATATTTTATTTGAACTTGCTTTGTAAAAAAATAAAAGCTTTTCCTTCTACTTGCATTTTTCATAAACAAAGAAAAATATAAATATTATTTATATCACTATGATGGTTATTTTTTTTTGCACTTCACCTGTTTTTTTTATTATTATAATGAAAGAAACAAAAATTATTATAAAAGTTAGTGGACGCCACTGTGATTAACAACACAATCTCACAGTGGAATTTCCAGGAACACAAAATCTTCGCGCCTTTTTCTTGTGTAGTTATCCGGGCACTAAATTTCAATCCCAACCTCGCATCATCTGGTTTAATCCCATTTTTTTTTTGTTTTACTCCTCTTTTCATTTCTTTTCACCACAAAAAAATATTCTTATTGACAAAAGATAATAAAAATTTAAGGTAAACTGAGTAGTATAGGAACTATCTATAATATATAATGTCTAAAGCCTTATTACCTATATAATCATAAACCATTCATCTTGTTCCACTTTTTTATTCTATATATCTTTATATGTGTATGTATATATATTTTTAAATATTGTTATTAAAATCACTGTCACCATATTATTCCATATTACCAAATTATTCTGGTTGTATGCTGCTGTTTTTATATTACGCCGTCATATCATCCAAACTGGCCATACTCTCTTCTTTCTTTTTTTAATTCCATTATTTCTCTTTCTTTCTGTGTCTGTGTGTCTATTTGGTATATATATATATATCTGTGTAAAATCAAATTTGCGTTGCTCAAAAATAATAGAACTCTTTCACTTTTCTTTCACTTTCCCTTCTTTTTCTGTGTATTTTTTTTTTAAAAAAAAATGCTGCGGATACCAACAAACGACCAAGAACTAGAAAAGGAACCTAGCAACAACAACAATATGATACAACCTATAACAAAATTTCAAAATTCTTCTCTCATTACCATAAGCAATGAGAACAATTCAATATTAAACTCGCCTCGACCTCAGTCAACAATGTCTTATTTATCCAAAAATGTTCCACCTTCTACTTCCTCTCACCATCCATGGCCACCTCAACGGATGTCACAAAGTAGCGGACATTTCAATGTTGACCTTCCAAGGTCACACGCAGAAACTGGATTGCATAAACTAGCACAATCCCAAGATTACCAAAGCATGCATAGTAGTACAATTGACCATCAATCACTTATGGATGCATTAAACTCTGATTCTGACCAAGAACAACGACAATCTTACCACGGAAGAAGAAAGCGTGGTATTATTGGCGAACAACAAGAGCAAAGAGGGCTGGAGTGTTCTCAATATTCGATTACAACTACCGATGACGATGATTCTTTTGATAGGGATTCAATTGAACTAGCCGTTAGCAGTGGAAATAGTGATAACGAAGGTGGTCATAGAAACAATAGCAACAGTAACAACAACAACAATGATGATGATGACGATGACGACGATTTGATGGTTGAAAATGTTGGTTCAGAGACTCTTATGGAACTTCTTGAAGCACAAAAAGATTTGGAACAACAAATGCGTGCTATTGAACAGCAAGAAAATGATAACGAAGAACATCAAGAAAATAATAACGATGATAAACAAGATAAGGAAGAAAAAGAAGAAGGGTTGGAAGAGAAAGGAGAATTTGAAATGCCTACATTTATTCGAGTACTTTATATGGGTTCAGCATCAGAAAAGGATAAAAGAATATTTTTGAAAAAAATATCTCAAGCATTTGCTACATTATTTTATTATGACACTCCATCATGGTTACGAAATCCCAAGATGTTCAAGGAAAGAAAACATCATTTATTACTCATGAGTCTCGTACCCCCTGATATTGACGAAAAAGAAGAACAAGAAAACTTGATTGAGACTTGTGAAGATAACGGATTATCAATTATTGAGGCGGATTTTACTTGGTCGACGACTGTTGCCATGGAAACTGACCATTATCTGAGTTCAATGATTGAAGAATATATTTGGTTACAATGTGAATCAGCAAGACAAGATTTAACGAGTTTGAAAAAAAAGTCCTCTATACATAATTCTTATCATCGTGAAAATATCAATAACGACAAATTTGATGGTTTTGTTTATCCAGATAAAGCACCTAATGGAATTGACCTTTGTGTATATTTTTATAATGGTAGCGACAATGATAAGAAGAAAAATAGAATCGAGGAGGATTTGATCATTTTATGGCGTCTTAAAAAGTTGGGGATTCCTATTATGCCTATATTATCCGGAGAAGCGAATTTTACTACTCCAACAACGTCATTGTCATCATCGTCATCAAGAACATCGAAATCTCGTTCTCAATATCATTATCAATTTCACAATTATCATCAATCGTCGTCAAGATCCTTATCCACTTCTACTGCTTCTACTACTGCTACTGCTACTACCTCTACTACTTCTTCTCCCTTGATCACACATACAACATTTTCTTCTAGACCTACTATGGATGAACAACGTACACAATTTGCTGATCTACTTTCTCGATACAAGATTCGATGTGTTGATCTATCCTTAGCTAAATTAGATGTGGGACAACCCCCATCCTTTCAAAAAAGAAGGAGATCATCATGTTATTACTCACCTACAAGTACTAATGATACCATTGCTCATGGACTTGAAGAACGATTAGGAAAAGATTGGGCAGCATCAAGTATGACAAGTCCAGCGCCCTATCAAATTTTAACAATTGACCAATTTGCTGCATTGGATCGTCAAATTGTGTTCTCTATATTAAAGCAATCTCGACAAAAAGCAATTAAAAGAGAAAAAGTAATATATGCAATACAAAAGGAAGAGGAACAAGAACAACAACGTCAGTCGACGATAATGACGATGAAAAACTATAATAATTATCATAGAAACATGTCATATATGACAACGGCCGATTCATCATCATCATGGGTTGTCACTTCTGTTGGAAACATTTTAATGAATCCGACTGGAAGGTTGTTTCAACATCTCCAAATTCGATTTTGTGCTTCTCTATTTATTATTTTGATAATTATGGGTACAATATGGATACGTTTTGATTTTCCTTCATCATCATCACCCCAAAAAACTGACATTATAAAAAACCATGGTGACAAACCATGGAATTTAACGGCAGTGATTGGTATGACGACAAGTCAGGGTGATGATGGCATTTTGAAACAATCTTTATCATTTATTGTTGAATTAGGTGATAATATAAAAAATGAAAAAGGAGAGGAAAATGTTCAACAACATCTCTCATTATTAACGTCATCGTCATCAAAAAATGATAATACGAATCGATATGAATGCAAGGTGGCGTTACCATCCTATTTATCCCAAGCCCCTATATCCCCTTTGGCAAAACTGGATATCCAGTTCCCATACCCGGTTAACTTTACACAACTTGATTTTGAATGTCCATTAATAAGTCTTTCTGAATGGCAGGTCTCTTTGGAAAACGAAAGCAAGAGATCCTATTCTACTGTTACTACTGATGAACCTATGAAAGCAAGTAGTAGCAGTAGTAATGATATTATAAATGGTGATGAGCAACAACAAAAAAGGTCAAGACAAAAGACCCAAGGTGGATATTGGGAGCATATATTTCATACTACTAATTATTTATTACATCATCAGACAAAAATACTAAATCTAGTATTTAACAGTTGAATAAAGTCTTTTTTTTTTATGAACTTTTTTTTCAGATTAATATTATTGTATACATAACATCATTATCCATTACACACCAATGATAAAATAAATAAATAAGTTATATTGTTGACTATACAGTAATCAATGGTATATTTACGTCAAAAAAATGTTACTTGGAAAAGTCAAAATTATTGATACAGGTTGTCCAGAAAACTTGATTATTCATATTTTTGTATTTATAATTCATTTAAAGCGTTTTGTACAAATGATATATATGCGTTCACCATAATTATATAAACTGGATACTGCAACTGATGCACATTTGATTAAAAACTCGCATCTTTTATTTACTTTTCCAACGATACGTACAAGTGATCATTTCTACAATACTATCAGCATTACCAACAATAGCAGTAAAAACCCGTAGTTCATTTACCGGTAAGACAATGATGATAGCTACAGTATGAAAGAAATAGAAAAAAAAAATAACTCATATTGTGTTTTAGCTATACTACATACAGTAATTCTTAAAATTTTCAAGAGTATTTAGATATGTTTATCCATATACGTATATATCTATTATCTCAAATTATTACATACGTAAACTTATACGTACTATCACATGATAACAAAATGCTTTGTTCTTCTAAGTTTACACTTAGATATCAAACTATATTTCTGTATATACACTAACAAATGTATTAAGTAAATATTTTATATTACTATATAATAACATACAACCAAGTTATTGGTATTTCTTTAGTTGTTATTTTCGTTGCTTAGCAACATACAAAAATGTGGAGCAAATAGAAAGTTGTCAGAACCCTTTCTGTACCACTTAAAAAAAAGTGCATAAGTTTTATTTGTGACTTATTTATCTTCCGTAGCATTATTCGAGAAAAAAAGAAAATTACAGCTGACTTTTTTTTTTTTTTGAATCTCTAAAAACTTTTTTTGGCAATTCCTTCTTTTTTTTTTTTTAACGATCAATAATAATCCAACCAAGAATAAAAACGAATTATGGGTCAATTCAAAAAAGAAAAAGCTAGAGTTGCCCGATCGAAAGAAGCTGGTGATGATCGTGCCACCAATCTTCGTGTTAAGGGTGAAAACTTTTATCGAGATGCTAAAAAGTTGAAATACATTAATATGTTAAAAAGTGGTAAACCTATTCGTAATGCTGCTGGCAAGATTATTCAAGCTGCCGATTTTCAAAGTACTGAAACCAAAACTGCTCGTGTTGCTCCTAATCGTAAATGGTTTGGTAAGTTTTCATATAATAATAGACAGAATTAAGATTTCTTTTTTTGAAATAGTGCAGGAAAGACAGGGGAAATGAAGGAACCTTAGATCTAAAAAACTGAAATATATCAGTTTATTGATAACAAAGAACAAAAACTAATAATAATAATAATAATAATAATAATATTCCAGGCAACACTCGAGTGATTGGACAAAAAGCTTTAGAAGATTTCCGAGAATCACTTGGTGCAAAGATCAATGACCCATATCAAATTCTTTTAAAACAAAACAAACTTCCAATGTCATTATTACAAGATCCTACCAAACAAAATCGTATGCATATTTTAGAAACTGAATCTTTTTCAACAACATTTGGTAATAAATCTCAACGTAAGAAGCCTAAACTTGAAATTGGTTCGATGGAAGAACTTATGTCTCGAGTGGATGAAACACAAGGTAATAAATAACTGAAAATATTCTTAATTAAAGTTCGTTATGAAAAACGTTACAACTTTATATATAGAAGAGAAAGAGAACTAACAATTTATTCGTTTTTTTAGATAACTATCAATCAAACAAAGATACTAGTTTGTTGGCAAATAAAGAAAAAGACTACACAGATGAAGCCCGTGCTTGGTATTTACAAGCTGGTCAATCAAAGCGTATTTGGAACGAATTATATAAGGTCATTGATTCATCCGATGTTATTATTCATGTTCTCGATGCTCGTGATCCTTTGGGTACCCGTTGTCGAAAGATTGAAAACTTTATTCGTAAAGAAAAACCCCACAAGCATCTTATTTTCGTTTTAAACAAATGTGATTTGATTCCTCCATGGGCTACTGTAAGTGTTTTTTTTTTATTTTGCGAATAAAAAAGCAGATACATATCAAAAAAATAATTAAACTAAACGTAATTATATCGTTTTAGTCGAAATGGGTCTCTACATTATCAAAAGATTATCCCACACTCGCTTTCCATGCTTCCATTAACAATTCATTCGGCAAAGGCTCTTTGATTCAACTTTTACGACAATTCTCCAGCTTACACACCGATAAAAAACAAATTCAAGTTGGTTTTATTGGTTATCCCAATACTGGTAAATCATCCATTATTAACACATTAAAGGCCAAAAAAGTGTGTACTGTCGCTCCTATCCCTGGTGAAACCAAGGTTTGGCAATATATTACTTTAATGAAACGTATTTATTTGATCGATTGTCCTGGTGTTGTTCCTCCTAATCCAGATGATAATGAAACTGATATCATTTTGAAGGGATCTGTAAGTAGTATACTTTTTTTTTATAAACAACAAACAACTTCTTTGACTAACTGATTTAATTAACTGAACTTGTTTTGTTATATTCAAATATAGGTACGTGTGGAAAATGTACCTAATCCTGAAGATAATATACCGACTATTATGGAACGTGTACGAAAAGAGTATATCCAACGTACTTATGATATTAAAGATTGGAAAGATCCAACTGATTTCTTGGAACAATTGGCTCGTAAAACCGGTAAATTGCAAAAGAAGGGTGAACCTGATTTCCATAACACTGCTATGATGGTCTTACACGATTGGCTTCGTGGTCGATTACCTTATTATGTTCCACCTCCTGAGGCAGAAAGACCAACTGAAGAAAAAGAAGAAGAGAAAGAAGAACCAAAGAACAATGTTCGTGTTGATCAAATCTTTAAAAATATTCAAGTTTCTGTCAAATATATGGAAGATGACATGAAGAAGGAAGCTATCATTGAAAACACACAACAAGAACAAGTTGAAGAAAAACAAGTAGAAAAGAATGAAGGTGAAGAAGAACCTACTGATTGGGATGAAATTTTTGAAAGTGTTGTTGGTGAAGAAGGTCCTATTACCAAAGCACCTGTTATTGAAGGTGAAGAAGAAGAAAAAGATGAAGAAGAAGAAGAAATTGATAGTGAACTTGAAATGAGTGATATGGGTGAAGAAATACCTAGTGATGATGAAGAAGAGGAAGCACCACGAAAAAAGAGTAAAGTACAACAACAAACAGAAGATGCATCATCATCCAAGAAAAAGAAGGCTGGTGTTCATTATTATGAAACTGCTAATGTTAAGAATCGTAATCGTAACAAGGTTAAACCTGATGAAAACACCAAGAAGGTATTAAATAGTCGATTGAAGGGATCTTCACAGCCAGGACTCAAGCGCAAGAGACGATAGACAAAAAAAATCATATTCTTAAAAAAAACCAAATTACATATAAAAAAATTTACTATTTGCTTTATTTTATTTTCTTTTTCGTTTTTATTCTTTTTTTAGCATCATAACATTCTCTTTTTCTTTTTTATATACATTATATATATATATATATCATTTTGTCCCTTTTTTTTGTATTAATAATTAAAGTATTTCATTTTTTTTTGCATCCAATTCTATGTATTTTATTTATTATATGCATACCAAAAAAATGAATAATCATTTTCCAAAAATTTGGTTTTGGTAGCCAATTAAATTAATTATTGAGCATCTAGTGTAGTCAGCTGCTTTTTTGGGGGTTGGGGGGGAGAAAGGAAGCAAAGCACCGCTAAAATTGATTGCTAAACCAATCCATACAACCCCTCTTTCAAATTTAGCAAAAGGTGAGACACGAAGAACTTATATGGAGAGTGGATGATTGTGATGTGTAAAATTAGAGACGATATACGAAAAAACGAAAGCAAAGTTGATAGATGGATGAATAAATAAATTTAATGGATGGATGAAATGGATGGATTTTTTTTTCTTCAACCTTTGAATACATAATTACTCACGAAATGAAACGAAAATGCATCTTTCAACTGAGCAAAAAAAAAAAAAAAAAACAAATTCACTTACGATTAAAAATTAAATAAATTCATATCAACAGATGTCTGCCCCAGTCGAAGAGAAGCCCGTTTCTGTTGAAGAAGTTGTTGAGGAAACTACCCAACAAGTCGAAGTTCCTGAAACTGAGGAAGCCGTTGCTGACACCCCTCAATCTCGTGGTGAAAAGAAGGCCCGTAAGGCCATTCTCGGTCTTGGTTTGAAGCAAGTTCCTGGCATTACCCGTGTTACCTTTACCCGTGCTCGTGGTGTATGTATTACTTTTTTAATGAACATTTCGAACATAAAAGACGCGTTTTTTTATTTTTAATGCAAATACACGAAATCACATTAAATTAAACTAAATAATATTATATAATATATAGATCGTCTTCGCCATTGCTCGCCCTGAAGTCTTCAAGAGCAACAACTCTGACACTTACATTGTTTTCGGTGAAGTTCAAGTTGAAGACATGCGTGCTCGTGCTCAACAAGCTGCTGCTCAACAACTTGCTGCTGAAGCTGCTGTCAAGGCTGAAGAAACTGATGCCGCTGCTCCTTCCACTGTCGCTGCTGAATCTGCTGCTGTTGTTGAAGAAGATGATGACGAAGAAGTTGATGCCACTGGTGTTGAAGATAAGGATATCGAATTAGTTGTCAGCCAAGCTAATGTTTCCCGTAACAAGGCTATCAAGGCTTTGAAGAACAACAACAACGATATTGTCAATGCCATCATGGTAAGTTTTAAATAACAATTATAATTTGATATAAACAAAAGAAAATTCGAGATATTCAAGAAATTCATGCATTTTTATTTTATTTATTTTAATTACAGGAACTTACCATGTAAAATAAAAAAAAAAGTTACATTAAACGAACCCCCCCATTTATAAAAAGTAAAACAACGATCATTTTTTATTTTTCTTACGTCTCGACGCATTGAGATTTAAAACTCACAAAAAAAATACCAAGGGCTCCTTTTTTTTTTTTGCTTGTTTTATAAAACAACAAAACTATATATATTATTTATGTCAAATGGATTTCTTGAATTTGAATAGTGGTGATATATGCGCTATTATATTGAGTGTGGGATGTGTAATTGAATGAATTATTAATTGGAAACATAAAAAACGGATGGTGAAAGGAAAGAAGGAAAAACTAGTACAGTAAAGAGTGATAATATGTTTGTGAGTCTTTGTATATATTTATATATACGTGTGGTTGTGAGTTATTGATTTTTAACTAAAATGGAATGAAAATGAAGTAATAGGAAAGATAGTAATATGAAATAGTAGATAGTAATAGAAGTAAGGTTTTAATGATAAATGAAACTGGTTGAATGGATGATGGAAGAGAAAGGAGAAAAGATGGATAAATCAATCGTACAATCTGACCTCGATCTAATAACAATAATAACAATAATATTAATATATTGAATATAAGTATGATGGAAACATAGATATACTTACAAAGAGGAAAGCATGACGGACAGGATTAGCGAGAGAAATACCTTGAGAATGATACACTCGATCATTTTCTGAATCAATGAATTGAGCAAGTTGTTTGATAGACTAGCAAGGTTTTTATTCAATTAATATCATACATGAGTTGACAACATGAAAGAGATAAAAAATAACTTACACGTAAATAATGAGTAGAAAAAAGTATGGGCCAGATATACAAAGTTAAACATTCCATAATATTATCAAAAACGTTCAATGAAATCTTTTCCGCATTTTCCAATATTGTATTGATCTTTTCAATTGTATTACAAAGTTGATTCGGGTCGATCTATGCACGTACAAAAACAAATATAAATAGTCATGTATATGGATCGGTTAGTTACCATTATTATTCATTGCTTGTTTTCTCCTTGGATATATATATTACTTGTTATAATATAATATAATATGCATTCTCCCATTAAGATTATTATCAAGAGTTTAAAATGATAATAATAATTTCTCTATCCCCCTGTTTTCTCCCTATATCAGAAGGGGGGACATTGTTGGTAGTGATGATGGCGGTGAAGAAGAAGGTGGGGGAATTTGATATATAATGCTCATGGACTCTTCTGGTACAGAAAAAAAGAGGGAAAAATAATAAAAATATAAAGTAGATATATTTACCCGTCCTGACAGTTCGGGTGGAAAATCAGTACAAAATCTCGTAATGCCGTCTCCTCGAGAATAGTCTCGTTCAATACGAACTGCTTTCGAAGGTACGCGTTGCGTCATTTCTATCGTTTCATGGGATGGTAAAGTAGATTGTTGTTGTTGTTGTTGTTGTTGCTGCTGTTGTTGCGTTGATTGCTGTTCTTCCGTATCAAAAGACGGCTCGGTTTTTCTTGTCGCCGACAAAGAGTGCCGTGTTGCCATGGCATTCTGTAAATCCGTATTATTATTACTGTTATTACTATTATTGCCAACAATTGACGTTTTTCCTGTCGTCGTTGCTGTTGCCGTATTATTATTATTATTATTATTTTGTACACCTATTAAAGATGTTTCAACTATTTGAATTCGTAGATTAAAAAAAATATAAAGGAAAAAAAAAAAGTTAGCGTCAACGGGTCAAAGAGAGGAGAGCAAAAAAAAAAAGTATGTGTGTTTATATGTATGTATAAAAAGGAGGTTTTTTTTTGAGTTAGAGAGAAAAATACATTATTACTTGTACTCTTTTTAAAACTTACAAGCTATATTATTACTATTATCCCATAAATTATTCGCGGTTGTCATCGTCGTAGGGGTGAAGGTATAATCAAGTTTATTATTTGATATCTTATTGTTATTATTATTCACAATAGTTGCCCTGGATTCTTGCTCGCTAAGTAATTGAAATGTACTTAATGATAAAGCTTTACGATGAATACTTCTATTGGTTACTGTGGTTTGACTACTTTCAATGCTGGAAGTTGAATAACGTCTCATGTATCCTTCTTTACGTTTACGTCGACTGGACAATGCTGATGGATAAAACAAACATGTATCGGTATATCGATGATATCGCTTTACATCATAATCATAAGCAGCCGATTTGGTTGGTGATAGCAACAGCACAGGTGATGATGATGCGCTATCCATTAATTAGCAATAATTTTTATATACTTGATTTTTTTTTTATGGGAAGAAAAAAAGGTTAAGAGAAAAGAAGTGCAAAAGAAAGAAAAATAAAAGTATAGGAAAGGAACCAAGAATTTTTTTTCTTTTTCAACTGGGTTAAACTGTATATGTGTGTACAACTTTATTATTGTTACTCCAAGTACGTTTTTTTGTATGTGTGTGCGTGTTACATGTGTGTGCACTTGTCAACAATGGTTACGCGATACTAATAAGGGTGGAGCAACCTAAATAATGATAAAAATCAAAGTCTGCTGACTTCATTGTTATTATTGTTTGCCATATATATGTCATTCATCCGCTTTCATCTTCTTTGTGTATATATATATATATATATATGAATACATTTATTAAACTGGGAATTAAATCATTTATAGACTCATGAAACAATGGTTACCGAAAAAGAAGACAATAAAAAGCCCTTTATTTTTTTTTTCCTTTACTTTATTAAAAAAAATCTCGCAAGATGCCAACAAGAGTAATCTCGGGGGGTGGGCACGTGGATCAAGACTTTAATAGAAAGAAGAGCATGATGTTCAGTTTCAGTTCCGCTTGCTATATATTGACTTTTCGCGCCAAAAAATCAAGTGTTACAGTATCTGAGGCCTTTGAATCTTCTTCAAAAGAAGCAATTAGCCAGCAGTCAAAGGATTGTCTAGATTAAAAAAATAGGCTTATGTGAGACATAGGCTATGAACTCGTTAATGAAGCATGAATGAACCATAACATTTCACAAAGAGGATATGTGATTATATTATTATCAGATCTTTTATCAGCGTGGATATATGCGGAAAATAATCAAAACTCGGATATATACCAAAAAAAAAAAAAAAAAAAAACTGATGATAATAACATATGAATACGAGAATATTTATTATTGTACAAAAATCAATAACAGAAAATAAAAAGAAAGAACAACTTTTGTTGTATATATTTATAATATGTGGTATGTAGTAAAGTCCATCAGATCACTTTTTATCGGAATTTGGCAACCTCATTCAACAATTCGTTATTATCAGAATCCTCATCTACTGACCAGACCATAACACCGCCAAGATTTTTACTTTTTGCATACTTGACTTTAATAGCGATTGATTGAGGATCATCATAAGAAATAAATGTCTTGTTGGTCGGGTTAAAAAGCCATGGAGTTTGTGAAACTTTGTCAAATTTACGGACCCAAGGAGATGCTGCTTTCGTAGGACTAGTTAAAACACCTTCTGAACGCAAGTTCCCATAGCGCCAGATACCAGACATACCACCAGGATCTTTGCTACAATAAGGATCTTGCCAAAATGCATCAAATGAATCACCTTTGGGAAGTTGACCTGGTATTTGGGGTTGATATTGATTTGTCTTAATCATATCACCCTTAGTTGCTAATGATAATTATTAAATATAATTAGTATACTTGCTACCTTTTTTTTTTTTTGCTGTTGTTGGTAATCTAGTAGATTTAGAAGGTCGGTATTGATAATACATACTAACAGATCGACCATAGAACGCAAGACCAGGAGAAATTTTATTAGCAGGCATACCAGCCTCCAACCAATTGTTGATTGCAGAAACAAAACTATCAGAGTCCCCGTAACCAGGTTGATAATTAAATGGTGCATTGGGCCCTGCACGTACATACATATTATACATTTGTAACATTAGAACATATGTATATCTGGATGGGTGGATTTGTTTTGTATAAATAGTTTATAATAATGATTAAACAAAAAAAAATAATGCATATATTTACCAGTAGTTGTATTCCATCCACCATTGATATCATAAGTCATAAGATTGACACGGTCAAGAACAGAAGCATAAGGTTTAACATCAGTCATATAACCGGACGGTGTAATAAAAGTGCGTACATGGACAGCAGCAGTCAACTCCTTTGTACCTTTCTTGTACTTTTTATCCATCGCAGCTCGAAGTTCTTGAAACAATGACAAAAGGTTTTTAGAGTCACTAGCTTTATTGATTACATTACAACCAGCTCCTTGACGAGCAGGGTATTCCCAGTCTATACAAGCACGTAGAAATACACATCAATTTAATTATACTATTATACACCTATTATTCCTTTCTATTTTTCCTTTCTCCCGCTACTTTTTGTTAAAACGTACCAATATCAATACCGTCGATACCATATCTGTATAATAATAGTATTTATCATATTTTTTTAATTGTGTTAGTATTTTTCTTGGACGATTCAATTAACTATTATAATCGGTTGTCAAAAAAGAGAAATCAAAGTATTTACTTATCAATTTGTTTGATAGACCAGCTAATAAACTCTTTGCGACCTGAAGCATTAGCTGCCATTGTACTATTAGATTTAAAATAATACACAGTTAATTTATAGTTATTGCTTATATTAAATGGTTTTTATAAATAAACACATGTAATTACAACAGATCGCATTTTATTATTTATATTATATTTTACTATGCATGTTTATTTACCTGAACGTAATACAGCCACTCCAACCACCAACAGAAATTAACACCTTCCCATTTTTTGCATGTGCAGCCTTGACTAGTTCAGGAAGTTGTGTTTGAACTTGTTGTTCATCCGACCATTCAGGTGTATTGCCTTTAATCATGATAGCAAAAGCATAATTGATATGTGTGTATTTAGTAAAGTCAATCTTGCTTATAGGATAACGCGCATAAAGCCCTGATATATCACACGAATAAATAAGTAAAAAAAGAAAAAAGAGAAAAAATGATTTGATTAGCAACCAAACAGAAAAATCTCTGTAGAATACATAGATTATTTTATACCTTTATTATGAAAAAAAGAAAAGCAAACTTACAGTTTGGAAAATACCCAGTAATTGCTTTTCCGCCACTACTGCTGTTACTTTTACTGACAGCAGTTAAAGCATTAGGGTTAGCAGCATGTACCACTAAAACAAGTAATGACCATAAAAAGGGGATAGAAAACGTTAAACAGCTTATTGTCGGTAGTAACATTTTGTTTGTTGAAGTTTTAATCGATAATAATAAAAAATACAGAAAAAAAGATAAGTAAAAAGCAACAAGTATCAATCATCTTGTCATTTATACTTTTTTTTTGCTTCTGGTTTATTGTTGGGGGGAAAGGAACCAAACTACGAAACTCCGTGTCATTAACACACGTTGACGTACGTAGAATTATATGCTTATAATGTATAAATTACCTATTTTTTTTCAGCTTCTCGGTTTTTTCTTTCTGACAAGTATGAAATCTGTTGAATCGATAATAATAATGAGTACCGAGATATGTTTCTCTAATTTCTTTTTTTAATGTTTTTGTTTGTACTACTAAAAAAATATATGCTCTTTTGTTGTTGTTTCTCTGTTACACTTGTCTTTTTATGTTGATCTTAAGTGAGAAAAAAAATAAACAAGTAATTAACAGCTCATCACAAATTTATTAATTACCAAACATTTTATGTTTGTCCTGGGTTTTTTTTTACTGATGTGCGCTATCCTATTACTGTTTCACCACTATTGTCAAAAAATGTCTCTATACAGAAATATTGTTACAATTTCACTCTCCTCTTCTTACCTTTTCATCCCTTATTATTACACTGTTAGTAGTAATTAGCCCCTGCTTTATCTTGTGCACAAAAGTAAAAGTATATAGAGGAAGAGAACTTTTGACTATGATCTCATATCATAAAGATACATATAAAAAATAGGCGAGGATATTATCCATATATATATGTGATTCTTATTCCTTTGCTTTTCTACCTCTCGCCCCCCTAGGTATATACTACAATTCTTTCACAACCCAATTGGCGTTTCATGAAAATATTCCAAAATAGGTAAAATAGGTACTAACTCTATAAGCGACCGTGACGAGCCTACAGCAATGCCAACATTCTCGTACGGTCGTACATATTAATTTTGTCAATATAATAATCAAGATTCTATATTTTCAATAAATAAATATCGGTGAATTGGATAATGACCCTCGTTATCTTAAAAGAATATAAACTAGAAAAGTAAATGATTTAATAGTTTGTAACACGAAATTCCCAATTTTTCATCATAATGTACTTAAAATATATTAGAGCCCTCATTAAACACCATGTGTTTCTAATATTTCCTAAACTTGGAAATAATAATATTATTATTACTATGAATGACAATTAATTATTAAAGCTCTATACAGAATATACACAATACTATAAGTGCAAATATTTGCACATATTATAGATGATAATATGAATAAATTTATATTATATAATAATGCTTCCAATTTGATACAGTATTAACCATTTTTCCCTTTATTTGACGATCAGTGTTCCAAAAGTACCAAAAAAAATCTTGATTCAAATAATGAAGATGATACCACACCAGCTTCAAAAAAAAATATGGACATGCTGCTTTCTTTTTTTTTATGTATATAAAATTGAAGTTACTTTTATTATAAAATTTTTGCTCACCTATTTATTAATATCGACGAGACATCTAATATATGGAAGAACAGTATATTACCATGGCCAAATAAGAATATTTGTCAATTATTTAATATATACATACATGCACATACGTAAGGATATGCCACTCACATTTATTAAGCAGGGCCCAAAATATATCATATGAATATTTTGTTTTAACAATATCAGGAAATAAAAGTATTAGCCGACACAAATACTCGATCGTGTTCTTTGGTACTAATACGTGAATGCTAATGTACAGTATTTTTGACAGTACACTGTTGAAATATTATCTTTTATTTAGACAGATAATAATTAATTGCATGAATGAAAATAGATTGGAAAGCTCGGGTACAAAAAGATGAAACCAGTTATGTAAATTTCTTTTTTCCAAAAAATACCATTACTTAGGATATGCTACCATCCTATGAAAAAATTAACTAGCCAAATCATGTCGACTTTCGTCATAATACCGTGAGCCCACGCATGTAAAGGGGAACTCACAAAGTTACTTTTCTATTTCATAAAATTACTTCAGATTTTCGTTAGTATACCATATCTATAGCAAACATATTATATTCTGGCAATATCTTCTTTTATTACAAAGAATCAACGCCATTTTATACAGTGACATATAATTCAAATAATTTTTTTCATTTAGTAGTTTTATCGTTGCCCCACCATTGACCATATAAGCAAAGATCACCAAAGTATGTAAAAAAATGTTTGGTAATCAATTTAAAAATTAAATAGTACGTAATGATAACAACACGTGAGTTAAATAACAATAAGGAAAGCCATTATTATTATGAGTGATAATAATAACAATAAGCACAAAGAAGCAAGAAAAGGGATGTTGAAGAAGGAAAAATTATGTATCTTCGTGTTTGCTACATAATGACTCATAAAGGACAAAAGAATCCATACATATTTTGGTATTCTTTTTTTTATCACTGCATCTCATGATGGGTTTTTTTGCCTTTTATAACAAGAATAATAATAATTTCAACTGATTATGTTATTTCCTATTTCAATGAAGAATATGACTTTGCCAGATAAAGTAATATATCTGTATGTAATCAATTGATCTTTGCATCCATTTGTTTTTACGATGAAAAATAATAATACTTTGATTTAATAATAAACATAATATAAATATAGCATAATAGGAATAAGAGAATAATGAACAGCGAATAATGAATAATGTATAAAGGGGAATACGAAAGATAATCTAGTAATATATGTACAAGTTTTGGGTTTTTGATTGAGGATACAGTCCTGCTCTATCTAAATATATATATATAATATGGTACTTCAAATGGGAAGATAATTATAATAAACTTAAGGGAGAAAAAGATTAGTTGCTTAGTATGGGACTATTTTACGCTTGAAGAACTTGTAAATTTCGGCAAGAATACAATAAGCAACACAAGATGCTGCGACCATCCCCCATTCCCAAGTGATAGGATGTTGTTTAAATACAACTTCAGCCAATACGGGAACATAAAGTGTAATGATTAACAAAGTGATTGTGAATGCTGCACCATAATATAAGTACCAGTTTTGTTTGCAGGTAAAGGCTCGAGGAACCAATGCCAAATACCATCTACGTTCACCAACAAAATAGGAAGGAACCCAAACAGGATTACGAAGATCACGGCAAGTGAAGCTGTGCAGCAAAATAACGAAACATGCTGAAGTGAAAAGTGCACCGCGAGCACGGAAGACAACATCACAGGTTTCATTGTAGTTCTTGTTGCAGTCTTCACCGAAATCACCACCACCATAACCATACACGGAGGCGGCAAAATTACAGATACCAATAATACCAACAACAAAACCGTAGTAGAAGATATCACACAAGTTGGCGGCACGGAACAAACCATGTTCACGACGTCGTGGAGGTGCAGTCATTTGAAGTGGATTGGCAGGTTCAAGACCGAGACCAATAGCAGGAGGAGTACTATTAGTAATAAATAAATGAGGTTGTTAATACATCTTACACATATGCATAGTATATTTTTTTCAAGTAAAACAAATTAAAATAGAATAAGTTACCTTGTTAAACAATTGGTGAATAAAATTTGCAAAGGAGTCATGGAAAACACCGACTTTCCCTGCGAATCTTGGAAGCCCAAACCAGCAATCAAAAGGACGGCAAGACCCACATTAGCAGTAATCAAATGAACACAGAATCGGGAAATGTTAGAAAACACACGACGACCTTCTTCAATAGCACTGACAATGGTAGCAAAATTATCATCAACGAGAATGATATCAGATGCTTGCTTAGCAACATCAGAACCAGTTTCACCCATGGCAATACCAACATCTGATTCTTTTAAACTAGGTGAGTCATTGACACCATCGCCAGTCATAGCAGAAATTTTCTTACGACGATGTAAAGCTTCGATCATTTTGACCTTAGTTTCGGGAGAACATCGAGCAATTACCAAAGGAAGTTCAGATAAACCATCAATCTGTTCTTCGGTAAGCTTATCGAACTTTTGAGCTGACATAACCAATTCTTTTTTACCAGTTTCTTTAACATCTTGAAGATCATAATCGGCAGGAATGATAGAAACTTCACGAGCAATAGCAGTAGCAGTTGCAATGTGGTCACCAGTAAGCATATGAACAAGAATACCTATATAAATATGCAACATAAATTTAATTTAATAAATTTGATCATTCAACAAAAAAAAGTACAATTGATTCTGCTTAATCGTTTACGTACCAGCTTTGTGACATTTTTCAACAGCAATTTTAGATTCGACACGAGGAGGATCATAGATACCAACCAGGCCCAAAAAGATCATTTGTTCTTCAATTTGTTCACGTTTGAAAGTTTCATGATTAACGTGACCGTCAGACTTGATAGCACGCATTGTCAAAGTAAGTACACGAAGACCACCCCGAGCCAATGTTTCAACCTGAGGAAGAATCAACTCTTGCATACGGTCGACACTCATATATTCGATTTCATTGCCATTCTGGATACCGACACAGCTAGGCAAAACACGTTCAGTAGCACCTTTACCGAAAGCGATATAGGAACCATCAGAAGCTTGCGTCAAAACACTCATACGTTTAATACTTGAATCGAAGGGATATTCAGCGATCAATTTCCAGCCGTCTTTTGCTTCCAAAGTAGGTTTACCCATTTTTAACTTATGAGCAAATACTTGCATGGCAATTTCAGTAGGATCACCCATGACGGAAACTTCGCCTTCTTCATCTCTGCGAACTTCACTCATGTTACAAAGGGCAGCTGTTTGAATGAACTTCTTGACATGACTGTCTGAGATGTCGAGTGCTTCACCAGTTTCTTCATTCGAAGCTTTACCTTCGATTTCAAAACCAAGGCCAGTGACAGAATGGAATCCAGTTTTGGGTAACCAAAATCGAGTAAGCACCATTTTAGATTGTGTCAATGTACCAGTCTTGTCAGAACAAATATTAGTAACAGAACCCAAAAGTTCCAGAGAAACGAGGCGACGGACTAATGCGTTTGATTTGGCCATGGCATTGACACCAAAAGCTTGTGTCAAGGTCAAGACAGCTAATAAACCTTCAGGAACGGCAGCAATGGCAGTGGAAATGGCGTACAAAATTTCCTGGTCACCGATTTGGAATTTGGAGGTGGCAAAAATAACAATGACGACAACGACCGCGAAAACAAATAAAACCATGGCCAAGTGGTCAATAGAACGTTGAAGAGGAGTACGTGCGTTATCGTCACTGTCCATAAGCCGTTGTGCGATTTTACCAATCTCAGTATCCATACCGATAGCAGTAACCATGGCTGTATAATTAAGAAAACAAATTAACCATGATTAGTAAATAAATGATTATATTATATAAGGGCAATAAAGTATTTATTATTTGTGGTATTCTTACCTTTACCACGGCCTTTTGCCAAAGTAGTGCTAGAATATCCCATATTGATACGGTCACCCAATGGTACATCAGCTGTAGATAATGTATCGGTTACTTTGTTTACTGGAACAGATTCGCCGGTAAGAAGAGCTTCATCTACATCCATATTAAATGATCTATTATCATTAAATGATATCAAATTATGTTAGCTAACTCTCCTTTTTTATTTCTTTGCTTATCAATATGTAAAACGAAATTTTTATTGAGCTTACTCAATTACTCGGCAATCGGCACCAATGACGTCGCCGCTCTTAAGAATAATGATATCACCGGGAATAAGCTCTCTTGTTGGTATATGCTTTTCATGTCCGGAGCGAATAACTAAACTAGTAGGTGATGCCATTTTTCGAAGTGATTCCATAGTTTTTTCAGCATTGAATTCTTGCAAGAAGCCAATGACAGCATTTAAAAACATAATAAAAGTAATAACACCGGCTTCGACCCAGTCACGGTAGACGAATGATACAATCTATGTAAGATACAATGTCCCAACGTAAGTAAAACTAGGATAAAACTCTAGACGTCAGGTTAAAAATATGAAATATATACTTACAGCAGCGATAAGTAAAATCATGACCAACAAATTAATGAATTGTTTAACGAAGAGTTTGACAGGGTTAATGCCACCACTGCCTTGCAGTTCATTGAATCCTGTATCATTGCGACGAGTTTCGGCTTCATTGTCATGAATACCATTCTCAAGATCAGATTTAAGAAGTTGACAAACAGTATCGAGATCCATTGTATGATAGGGTGGACCTTCAACTCGTTCAATTTTTTTGCGCTTAATAAGACCCATTTTACGCATTAAGACACTACGTACAGATTTGACATCCGTCGCAGTACTTTGCAATGTTGATGATCGTGTTAATGGTTTTTGTGTACCATTTTGTGGCAGTTGCTTCTTTACATCATCAAAAGCGTGATCGGCAAAACTAATGGTCGTCACCTGCTGTTGCTCTTGTTGACCAGCAGTAATCTGTTGCTGACCCGTGATTTCAGTCATATATGTGAAATTTAGGGAAAATAATTAAAAAGACTACAACACAGAAAAAAGATCAACTTAAATTCTTTTTTACGATCCTTTTTATATGTTTCAATTGAGGGGATAACTGAGTTTTCATGGAATTTATGGAAAAACGCGCGCTTATGTTTTAAGAACTAACCCAGATGAGAAATAGAAAGAGTTGTCGTTTTTGGCCTATAAAATAAATGGCGCATAGTTTTGACCACACGAGTGGGCCAATTGATCACTATTATTGGACGAGAGAAAAACCAAGATTGTTGGACGAATTTCCTGTGTATTTTGTTCTTACTATAATCTGTGTGTAATGCTTGAGAGAACCAAAGATCTGTTTTTGATTTTACCATGTATTAAATAAGGTAAAATTGATCGGCTGGTCTATCTTTGCCCAAAACATTTTACGTTTTATTTATTCGGTCATTTCGGTTATAACAAACATGAATAATCCTATAGCGATTATCATAACCCATATAATTTTTGGCTTTATTTTTTTTATTTCACAACAGAATATTATAATTGGAGATATTCTTATTATTTTTTACTTTTTTTTTATTTATGTATATCGCATTTTTGTTTATAACAATAAGAAATATTACCTTTTGTACAATAAGCTTAATGACTGTCCGCATTACAGTTCCGATGTGTTTATTTTTCTTTTCTTAAAAATATCCTGTGTAACACCACAAATGATGGAAAACATGTGCGCGAATTATGCGATTTGTTGCATTTCCTTTTCTTTCCATTACTCTTGATCGGATATTTATTTCCCGCCATTTGTTTTTTTTTCAAAGCTAATCTGGATTGAATAATAAAAAATAACGGTAACCCAATTATCCTCACTAGCGACCACCAATTTTTAGAAAGAAGAAAGAAACATTGGCTACTTTCTGATTATCCTGCTATTTTATATATAATACAGAAAAATAACACCTAGATTTTTTCAAAATAATTAGAATTAATAGTATTTGTATTAAGTAAGGCCATACCATATTTGGAAAAATTTATTCTATCTTTTGTTTAAGCTAAAATAAGCTAATTTAAAGTTTGTTGCTCCATATGCTTTATCAATTTTTACTATTAACATGCATTTTTATACACACTATTTAAATCTTTGTGGGAGCGTATCAAAGTTAGTTTTTCCTATTACAGCTATAGTCAATGTTGTTGTTATGACGTATTATTTAAATTTATTATAAGAGTTAGATCACATAAACTTTTAGACTACATATTATGTATATGCTTTTTTTTAATAATACTTTATTATGACAATACTTACTGTTATATAGTATTATGATAAACTTTTGCAGTATCCAGAATATTTAATTACTTGTGATGGATCAGTAAAAAATGTGCCACATGGCGTCAATTACCATATTTGGAAAGAACAGATGACTTATAAATCTGGTTCGTAACTGTAAATATGTACACCAGCCTCCGGCCGAATTCTAATGACCAGGTGGCTGAAAAAAACCCTACCAATCTGTCACTCTGATGGTTGAGTTTATACAAGCATATATCGCTGAGAGTTGCTCGAGAAGAGCAAGAATTCTTAACTGTCATAATGACAAACGTCATGTTGGTATACCAACTTGTGAATAGCAATGGAACCATTTGCAACACCATGACGTTGAATTACTTTTTCTCCCAGCATGATTTTCCACTAATGCTTGAGCAAAAACTGCAAAGATTTTGATGTCAGTATTTTATCAATGTATCAACCAGCTGTTAATCTATAGACGGACAGAAAGCGTCAGTGGTATAAAATAAACTCGGCTGATGAATTACAAAACAACATTATGCAATATTATTTTCCGCCTTTATTGAGCAAACTAATAAATGTAAATTGCTGCATACTAGTATGGTAGTGGCAACAACGCAAGTAATAATAAATGCTACCAAGCCTTGCTTATTGAATTGTTTTATTTTTCCAATTAGAATTTTTATGTACGAACACCTATGGCATTCTTTTGTGAATGTACTGATTCATGTTAAATTAATTTAGTGGCAAGGCCATAACTTCTATCACACTGACAACAATACATCTCTATTGTTGGAGAAAGCAACATTGCGTTTGATACTAGAATAATTTCTTTCTTCTTTAAGGATCATAAAACAAAAATAAATAAAATTATGTACTGTAGATAAATAGATGTACTTCGTGCCCAGGTTAGCAAATATAGCATTAATAATGCACCATAGTAGAAGATATAAATATCTTCTATAGCTATACGTACTCTTAGTAATATGTGCGTACTTCAATAATATGCTATTGTTATTATTATAACTGATTTGAATTATTTGAACATTTTTTAACGCACTCTTTTTTTGTTTCCCCAAATTATTAGCCATGAAGAAAAGCGTTAGAAATACAAAGTATATCTTAGCCTCCGATTTCATATTATTGAATTCCTTGGTGGTTAATATGGTAATGATGTCTAATTCTGAGAAGCTTCGATGGCATTCTTTAAACGAAATGTAAATAATCAATTTTTGTTGCTTATTCAGAACATAATTTCCACTCTCAGCCTTTTTTTGTGTGAAAATTTCTTTGCTGTGAAAGGGTAAGATATTCATTGTATCTTCCTCCTTATACTGATTATTATAACTTCATTTATAATATTCTCACTACAATAAATACAATAGTAAAAATAATAGTATTTTGAAAAGAAAGGCGAAGAATCATTTGTTATTTAATCCAAATTAATGACATTTTGTCAACAAATTAGGGATAGAAACGTACCACAATTATATCTCTAAATAAAACAACTCTTTGAGAGATTTACTCGTCTACCTTGTTATTTTTATTCACTATTCAATCTTTATGATACTTTAATAATTTTAATTTTTTGTTTTTCATATGAGCACATGTGACAAATATTATTGCATTGCTTTTCATAACATATGATTTAATAATATGTACATCTAAATTTGGATTGACAACACAATCGATAAAATGACAAATATGACTCATCATTTCTATGTATTTATATACAGCTCAATTTTCTTTTTTAATTTGTATGCTCAAATCTAACTTCTACCGTAGATAGTCAAGGGGGAAAAAGTTATGAAAACGAAAATATGTGTCTTTTTAGCTAGCATATTACAGTAAAATCCCGACTCTTGCATATCTTTTGGTCAAAATCCCACTTTTTGCACACCTCCGGTTTTTGTACTACTTTCGAGCCAAATCCCACCTGTGCAAAAAACGGGGTTCAACTGTATAATGACTCAGGGCCCTTTTCCGCTTTTAAAACACTTTTCTTGGAAAGTGTTTAGCAAACAGCCAAAACCATTATGAAACACTACCGCAAACCTAACTCAGAGGAAGTTCAGAAGGCAGCGGATTCGTTCCGTCTGTCTCCTAAGGATCTTCTTCGCCAGGCCAAAGATAATGAACAATACTACCGTCAGCAATTTGATCGTGTTAACAAGCTCTGTGAATCCTTGCGAGCCAAAGTCAAGGAACTTGAAACAGCTCTCGCGAAAAAAAGGACTCAACCACCGCCATTTTTGAGCACTCATTCCGTGTTCTCAATGACCCTCTCACCCATGTCCACTACATTGGACAAACCAAAAACCACTTTGCCACAAACCCCATTGACATTGTCACCATCACAACCGACATCGTCAAAGTTACCACCAACCAAAACTCACCAAAAGCAACCAACGCTCAATCTCCAGGATGAAGCAACTCCACCTTCAACGAATAGTAAAAATATTACTACTAAGCTGACTGCTACAACACCTCCACATCTTACAGAACGCATTAAACAGGCTCGTCCTGCACCAACTACTTCTACTAGTCCTACTACTCATGAACCACCCAACAAAAAACTTCGACACGTAATGGATAGTCACCCCGCCAGCATAAATAATTTATGTGTAACCAACTCTACTGAAGCCAGCAATTTCTTTCAATTTCCTACCACCCAACCAAAATTCAACTACGTCCACATTCCATGTCAACAACGTACTACAAGACAGGAAACACGTAAACTACTTCGCCACTTGAACATCAATACAGCACGTATTTTAGATATCTCTTTCCCAGGTAGAAACATTATTGGTCTACTAGTACACCACCACTACTTACCAGAAATTATATCAATTATGAAAAGTGCCACGATTCCCATTCTTAATGATTTTGACCCGACTCACCAGGATAACCTCAAAGATCCAAAGTATAAAAAATGTTCCATTTCCGAACGAGATACTATTTCCAAGCAGTGTCATCGAACTCGATGCCTGCGCGCCATTGCAGCACAACCTTTTACCTTGATGGGTAAAATAGCAAGTTTTTTCAATTCACAAGGATGGATCTATCAAGCAGACTATGATCATGTCATATCAAGCCCTCGTCAACTGTAATCAACATTCAAGATTCAAATTATATAATTCCAAGGAGCCACCAGCTTTGAACCTACTAACACTAAAAAAAAAAAAAAAAAAAAGTCATTTATTATTAAGAAAAAAAAAAAAACAAAGAAAAAAAAAGCCAAATGACTCCCGCTTTATATCTAACATTATAGTTCTATCAACCCTTCCATTTAGTATAGTTGCTGTCAACCCTCTCCTAGTTATTATCACTGAACCCTATCTTTCTTTCTTTTATTTTTGTACCCCATTTACTGATGTAGCACCTACATATTTTTCCTGCTGCCCAGCAGGTTTTTCAGTACCCCTCTTTGTGAGCTGACGAGAGCAATAGGCTGAGATCAGCGCGTGCTCACTTAATTTCGTCTTAATAAATATATAAATTTCAACGTATTAAACAAGTTGTTAGGCAATGGTAGAGCACGCGTTGCGCGTTTTAAATAAAATTTCGCGTGTATATTATAGTTTTTTTAGTGCGTAAAAATACGATGTCAAAATATACACGCTAAAATATATAAAAACACAAAATCTATACATAGGATGAACTTTTAGCGCCAGTATTATTGCCATGAAAAAGAATCGTCATCAGAATCAACGTTTTTGTGAAGTTTTTGCCTAGCAATCAGATTTGTAAACTTTTCTAAAATGAATGTCTTTGCTTACAGAAATTATCATACGTACAAATAACAAATAACTTTTTTTTCTTTATTTTTGAGCAACTACTAACAATAATAAAAATGAGTGTATTTTTAGTATTAATACAGAATTTAAGCTTTAGTAACATCAATATGTCAAATAAATTTATCAAGTATTCGTTTGATTGATTATAAAGAAGTATAAAGAAAAAAAAGAAGGATGTATTATATATGCAAATAGTGTGTAAACTATTAAGTTTTTTTAAAAGATTGGTATTTTTATCCAAGTGTTTTCCGGTGTATATATAAATGCGCACATGATATACTAGAAAGAAGAGAAGAAAACCAATTCAGCTCAACAAATCTCAAATATACATTTTACTTAACTAAGATCATTGAAAGAAAAAAAAAACTTACCCAAGCAACAACAGCAATACCAAATGACAACCATCCTGAAGCAACAATCAAGCCATGTATATCAATAAATTGACCAATTGAACCTGTCAAGAAGGTCAAGAAAACCAACAGCATAAGAAGCTGAATCATGTAAGGTTGTCGCAAAGTACCTAACAAATAGAGGAATGAACAGATAGCAAAAGCTGCTTGCACCAAAGCCATACATTTGTTGAGTGGATCGATAGAACCTCCTGCTGTGGCAGCCTCAATGAATCCAGAAGGAAGACTGAACATGATAGCAAAAGTGAAGAAAAAACCGGAATATGTAAAAAATGTGACGGCTGGAAATGTTTCGCCTATAATGAAGCAACCAATACTGGCATAAAGTTGACCAAGACCACCAACACCGGCAGAAACACCAACAGCCACCTGCGGAATGTCAGTAACAAGACCACTGTTATACAGACCAAAAACAAATGAACAAATGGAAAAAGCTGAAAATCCAATAGCAAGTGGATTGGCTACACCGGGTGGAGGATGTGGGCTATGAACTCCTTTTGTTTGTTGTCTATTACCAGTAGATGATGATGGGGTGTCATGTTCGTCTGAATAAGTAGTTATATCAACCACTTCATGGAGATGGACTTCAGATTTCTGATCAATATTTGACATTTTTATTCAATACGTACGTATAAAAATTATAGGACAAGTTTTACAAAGTGTAAAGAATAACAGCGATGTTGGCCTTTTTTTTTCTCGGTGTTTTATACCGACCCTTTTATACTAAATAAATAGATAGGTGCAATACTGGAAGATGTTTTACTATGTGTAACACAATTATCGTCTCTTGGTTTGCTTGCTATATATTTTTTTTTCGCTTCGCATTATATCAGTTGGTTCCTCTCCGCACGTACTGTGCTACATGAGAATTTCCCCACAATTTTTCTTAAAACGATGAATATTCACATCAACTTTTTTTTTACCCACACAGGCTAAAACTATTCGTTTTTTTATATACATAATGGGAAAAGTGATCCACAAAAGTATAAGGTGGAAATACATTAACTCAAATAGTTTTTTGGGAAAGGGAATTAAGCAGTTTTCGTTTTTCAATATTTACAAAATAAACTATTTTATTAACTACTGTTGACAAGAACGATGTGAAAGTAAACATACGTTTTAAAAAAATGGGAAAAAGCGAGTGACAATATCATAGAGACAAACAGCTTTTTATTTCAACACGTTCATTTAAACTGGTGCCGCATGCAAATATGATTGATCCGGAGCAACTGGTTTTTTTTTGCTGACGGTATCTTTTCGATTCATCCAATGAAATACCTATATTGAGAAGTTATAAGCAAAAGCAAAATCATTTGGTCCGTTGGTTTCTCTGTGTCACTCTTTTTATCTATTATTTTAACGATATCTCTAATACATACAATAAAATGGATCAGTATACCATGGTAGTTATTATATATGTGAAATATTCGTATCAAAATACATCCGCGCTGACTAGCTCTTTGACAGTATATATGTCAAAAGCCTTGTTTTCCATGTATGCTATCCCACGCCAGTAAAAAATTCACCTAATGTAATTGTACAATTAAGGAAATATTTATTCAGATTGGCCACAAAAAGCTTATATTGTATTTGCTACATTTGGTATAAAAAGTAAAAAAATATGTCCGTGTTTAGCTAATCATCTAATCGAAATCTTGTTATTTTTAAAGTATACTGTTGCTTCAACGATAATAATAGTAATAAGCAAAATCCTATTTTAAAAATTAATGTAGAGTAATAATTTTTTTAGTGAAAAAGACAGACTATATATACCTTTCTTTTTCTTTCATAATATACCTGATATTATCATTTACGACCTTTTATATAGTTTATTATGCGTACGTACGTAAAAGAATAATATATTAAAAATTAAATTCATCAGCTCCATTTCACGACTTTTTTCTCTCTTTCCTTGTACACATATATATAAAGTTCGTTTTGTCATTTTTTAATCTCATGTCCTTTTTAATAATACATAGATTCCCACCCCAAATCAGTTTATGAGTAAGTGTGAAAAACAGGCATTGTTCAAAACAAGTAACTGTTACGACTCGTATATGTTGAGTTCTTTCTTGCTATACACAGGACGATACTCGTGTGTGTGTGTTTTTTCATTCTATGGCCAAACTATTATCAAGATTGTTTGTTTGCCCACAGTTGACAATCTCTATCAAATTATATACTACTACTCACAGTGAACCAAGGTCAAGAAGACTTCTTAAAAACAAGATAGAAAAAGGCATTGTTATTGAACGCCGCATATTTTTATTGGTATCGTATTATTACGTACTACACAGAAAGAAAGATTAATAACGCTTAGAGGTGACTATATTACAGCGTTGGAAGTTAAATTTGGCCATGCAAAAAAAAAAAAATGAGCCATGATTTTGAAAATGGGCCTTAATTTCCAAATTGAGCTGTTTGAACGAAATTGAGCCATCCCAAGCAAATTTAAGCTACTGATTTACAAGAAAAATACGAATATATATACCTGTGTGTGTGTACAGGTTTTATCTTAAGAAAGGGGCCTTTTTTTGTTATCACTACTTCTTTTATATTCGCTTTTACTATGGCAGATAGTAGTTCTACTAATGCTAATAACACGGCTTCTGAGGAGAGAATCGTACTTTTCCAAAACTATATGGACTGAGAGGATGCTGCAGGGATCAACCACAGACAGAAAATGGAAGAGGAAAAAGGAAGGAAAGAAAAGCGCTCAAAGGACCTACTAGTAGCAATGATATATCTTCACGTCAGCCTCGTGGGTCATACAATACAAACAATGATATTAAAGTCGCAAAAATGATCAATTTATTACAAGAGTTTGAAGGGATGTCAATTAGTGTTGCTGCACGCAAAGTTACTTTGCCTTATTCAACTGCTAAACGGCGTGTTAATCAATGGAACGAAGCACACAATAATGGTGAAGATGTATTTCCAGGCTCATCTAAAAAGACCGGTGCTAAATCAAAGCTTACTAATGACCATACATCTTTTATCTTTGAAAAAATTCATGAACAACCAACGATCAGTTGTAATGATGTTACCAAATTACTTTGTCAGCATTTCAACGGCTTGGATATTACCAGTCGCGCTGTTAATGAGCATATGCGTAAGAAATGTCATCTCACTTACAAGCATACAGTTCGTCAACTTGCTGCTTGTGATGATGATACAAATATTTTGCAACGGTATGAATCTGTATCAGCATGGATAGCACTTGGGATCAACTTCTTTTCTGAGTGTATTTTCATTGACGAGGCTGGGTTCAATAGAAATATGGCGTCGATCTCAAGGTTGGTCTGAAGTTGGATCACCATGAAAATTTACTACGGAAACAAAAGGACCAAACATCATCATATTGGGAGCTATTACTGCCCATGGTGTCATTACATTGTCAAGACGAGAGGCTTGTGCACCAATAAACAAAAAAAGAAAAGCTAATGATCCAGCATCCAAAAAAGGGACAACTAGTAGTGATTTCATGGAATTTATTGAACAAGTACTTACAAATATTGAAGCCCATGATCTCCCATATCGATATATTGTTATGGATAATGCTGCTATTCCCAAAACAATTGATGTTAAGGATTGGGTTACTGAACGTGGTTTTGAAATTATTTACTTACCTCCATACTCACCTTTTTTGAACCCTGTTGAGGAATTTTGGTCGAAACTTAAAGATGTGGTTAACAAAGATCCTGCTTCAGTGAGACTTAATACTAAATTAAGTGATCGCATTAAAAGGGCATCATAATACATTTTCCGTGAAGATTGTCAAGCTTGGATCAAACATCCATTAACCTTTTGGGACCGCTGTTTAGGAGGTGAAAAAGGATTATAAAAAATACATTTAATATATAGTTTTTTTAATATAAATAAATATAAAAAACAAATATTATTACGTTTATTTTTGATCATATTCATTTTTATTATCTGATATCCCATATTCATTTGATATGGCTTAATATCAAAATTAGATGGCTCAATTTCGATAGCTGACTTAATTTTGGCCCATTTTCAAATAGCTCATTTTTATTTTTGGTGGCCAAATTTAACTTCCAACGCTGTATTATAGTTTTTAGAATTCGAAGAAAAGACTAATGTATAACGAAAAAAATGGTTTGGAAAAAGTAGAAGAAAACACCCGGCGAACCAGTAAATGTTTTATTTCTGATTGAATGCTAGTACTCGTATTTACGTACATAACCATATTATATTCTAAGAATAACACGGCTTTACTGGAAGAAGGTGTTACGACGTGAATATTATTTATATGCTAATGCTATACCTATTTTTTTGATTTTTAATAATAGAGTCTACTTTTAAAGGACAAAACGTATTACTATTCACAAGTTGTTTCATTTTATAGCATAAGATAATTAGTTTATTGCATATAATCAGGTTTCGTCTAAAAGTATGGAATTTTTCACTCTTTTTTTTTCTTTACGTATTATGGTATCTTTTGAAGAACATGAACAGCACCAGTAGTATAAAGACAGGTGATATCTGTTAATAATTATCAAGCCTTAAGATTAGGGCACGTTATCAATATTTGGTCCCTGTGCTTATTCACTTTTGGTAGCACTATTGGATGAGTAGTAGTACTGTACCTGTCATAAAAGACCGAAGGCACTGCACTTTTTTGTTTACAATTAACCATTAAATATCCTTTATATTTATACATATCGAACGGGCAAGTTAACTTTTAATTATATGCTATGTATAACCGAGAACACTTCAAGAGTGATCTTTCTTTTTAGCTCCAATTACAGCACCACTATCTCATTTAGTGCGCCAGGAAAGTGGAGATATGTCAAGGCAGTGACTTCATATCTTTTATTTTGGTAAAAAAAAAAATAGAGTATATATTTTGATAATTTTTCATAATAAGATACGTCTATAACAAGAGTTACGTAATACTAAATTGAACAGCATATTATCCTTTCTTGATTGTAAATAATAGTCTCTACACAAATATATAGTCAGAACCAAGAACAAAGAGAGGCTGATAAAAAAAAAGACCTCTGGCATGGAAGAAAAGAACTCTATCATAATTATAATCCTAATGTATTTACTTCATAAAATCACTCTGGCTTCAATAAGATGGAAGTTTCATTAGGTAAAAACATCAATATTTTGGCATGATTTAAAAATTATTATCCATTATTCAAATGTATTTGACCATGTGATGTGTTGTAACTTTTCAGCCAAGAGTTAACAATTCCTTTCTATTTAAAATTTCATCAAATCCTATCATTATATATCCCTGAGCTACTTTCCATATTCTTTTAAATATATATATATACAAATGATTGTAAATAAGCAATAAAGTACCGCTTATTCATCTTTATTCAATGATAAAAATAAAAGACTTTGCATTCAAATCATATAACAATAACACCAACGCTCTTGCCATCATCAAGATTTTTGTTAAATCCTCTATTCTACGTTGATGACTTTTTTACGCTTTTTCTTCTTTTTATGTTCACTGTGTCCATGACCATCTTCATCATGCTCATGACTATGCTTTCGTTTCTTTTTCTATAATATTGTTACAATGTATTTGTTTCCAGATTTTTATTTCACAATGGACGAAAGGTATATTAATGCCCGATGAAAAAAAAAGAATCCTTACCTTCTTTTTATGTTTCTTTTCACCACTTGCTTCACCTTCACCTATTTAATTTTATCAAGTTGATTTAATTACTTGTGATGCTATTTTACTTTGTATATGTATGTAATTAATGGTTAATTACCTGCTGAAGTTCCGTAAATATCTTTTTCACCACTACCTATACCAAGATAAGGACCTGTGTTTCCACTTGACGGCGGACCACCATCATCAGTACCTAATATTGATGCATCAAACTATAATATAACAGTTTTCTATATCAGTGATCTGCTTATACAGATTTCTTTTTATTGATTTGGTTGTCATAAACACACACACACACACACACACATATATATATATATATATATATATATATATATACAAAAACTTACTCCAGGTATAGGCCCTGGTTTTAACGCATATGCTTCTTTTAACACATCAGAATCAAGTTTTGTAATGGGTGGTCCACTTTCTGGTATTTGTGGATCTCGCAACAAATTAAAAAGAAATCCATCTGGTTCAATATCATTCTTTCCTATAATATTTTTTTTTACATTTAATTTAATTTCTTTCGCATTCATTATAATAGTTCAATCGTTTTTTCGTTCTTTTATTGTTATTGTGGTATATAACAATAGATGATTGTAAATGCCATTTTGAAAACAGAAGCGATAAAGGAAAATAAATAAGTACCCGGTAAGTCTGCAATATATAAATGTAAACTCGGATCAAGTTTTGAAGAACGATCAGGTGGTGAATAAGGTCGAACATATTTATTATAAATGGGTATAAGGTTATAATAGGTTAACAAATCTTGACTGCCCAGCAATCGTTTATTGTTGGGCGTCGTTGTCATTATTGTAGGTTTGGTTTTTTTAACACGCAAAGCATATATCTTTGTCTTTATTTATTTGCACTTCCTTAATCGGAATTACAATAAAAATTCGTTTGACATTAATTATTATCCAAAACAATCAGGATAACAAAAGAATGAGGACACTATCAATGATATTATCGATTTATTATTTTTATTTTTAGTGGTAAAAAAAAACAATGCCATACTCAATTTTTTTATTGGTAGGAAGAAAGAAGTACGTTTTATTTTGTAGCTTGTAGTATCAATAAGCAACAGTAAGCTCAATGATGCCTCTTTCTCTAATGGCTAAATATTTATAGTCCATTAGCTATCAAGACCAGTGTATGGTAGCTTACCTACGTACCACAATAAAGTATATTGAACATTATCGATAGCATAAAGGGGTATAAGATGTGAAAAAGAAAAAGGAAAAATTTAACATCAAAAAAATGTATACATTTGATTTTGATATACTAGATTGTACCATTGTCAAAAGTCCAAAAAATAATAATAGTATTATTTTTACTACTCTACAAATTAAACCAAATGTGCCTTGTCACGTTATAACATAGTTAAGAATATTGTGTCGTACTGCTTTAACTCACTGTATAAAATGTAAGATCTGAAAAATAATTGCAGACGTGGCGTTTGTGTTTATGGCTGCGCTTATGACTGTGTTATGCCTGCGTTTATGCCTAACTACGCTTAAAAAAAGAGGAATCTTTAATCTCTATAGTTATATTTTAGTTGTTATGGTGTGATATTTAGTTATTTTAAATAAGAGTAGGAAATAAAAACAGACAATGTATAAAACCCTTTGAGTCTTTTTTATATATCTTTTGAAAACTGGAATAAAGTTACTTCTTTAAAATAATATTCACTACCCGTCTTTATATGATTTCTATTATATGAGTTATGGGGCTTGGTTAATTGAATGATGTAGATGATTGATATTAAAGTCAGGTACTTGAGATTAGTCATTAATATTGAGAAGGTTACTATAGCTACTGTTCTGAAGTAGCCACGATACTCTCTTTTGTTCTTTAACTTAAGTTGACGGGGCGTAGGGCGTCGTTATGCGATTTTACTCTGTTTCCTTTTTAGAATTAAGGTTTGCTCACGTATGTATTTTAAATATGATTTCTTATTTCAACAGTTTTGATAAAGTGCTTTAACAAATAAAAATTATAAAAACAGGCACAGGAATCTGTAAGCCCAATAAAAAACATGAGCAAAACAAAAACATGAGCAAGCTGATTTTTTTATGAGACTGTTATTTATTCATACCAATAGCTGACAAATGTTGTATAAAGGGAAATTATAGAAAGATAAGGGAAATGGGAAGAATGGGTAAATCTAACAAAGAAGATCGAACAAATAAAACACACACGATAACAAAGGAAAACCACCTATGGGAATAGGGAAAATACAAATACTTGATAGGGTGGGTATACGACCAACATTCAAGAGTCAAGAGTCAAGTTGCAGGTTCGTTTTCTTGGTGCCAATTTGTTTTTGATCACGTCCAAGTACGCGCTCGATAGTGTATCACAGCGCCAAGATGACATATCACTTTTGCTAACCACGCAATAGTCTCGGTACAATGACGCAACAAAAAGCAAGTTGTCCATATGTCCCATCAAATCCAGGAGATCACATTTCTTCGTTGGAATGCGCAACCGAACCAATTCTGTGACAGTGTATAAGAATGGAAATTCCAATTGCATCGTAAAAAACGTGACTGAGTTGGCTGTAACTTGAAAGGACAAGACATTTTTCAAATTGTACTGATCAATTGCTTCTTTACTAAAGATCCACAACCGATAAAAGTCTTTGGAAAGCAGTGTGACTGAAACATTACTGCTCTTTTTTATCTCTCCATAGGCGTTGGTGTAAGAGAACCGGTATCCAGAAGATGCATACACGTCAATTTTGTAATCTGGTCGATCGACAGCATCATCAAACTCTTCTGGGACTATGTTTGAGCAATGCGCAACTTTTGAGGGCTTCTTTGCCGACAAAAGGCCATGCATAAATGGATGGACGTAGCTCGAAGTCAGGTGTGCTTCAGAGAGTGGCTTCATATCACAGTCGTATAGATATGGGAGTAAGTCCACTATTGCCATGATAACTGTGCATTCATATTCCGTTGGTTCAATGAAATCTTGTGGTAAGGGAGTAACAACTGGTTCGCAAAGTGAGAGAAGCTCGATTTTGGCTCGTGTTTCTGTGATGTTTTCATCCACAAACTGCTGAATAATTGATTGGATTGCTGATCTAACGTGCGGTTGGAATGTGTTGCGCTTGTACTTGGACAGTATTTCAGTGCGCGCTGCTGTCAATAAGGAGGGTGGAAAAATGTCGGTTGGCAAATCTCCATAATTGCCCCGTCGCTGCAAGACAAGGATACCAGACATAGCCAAACGCTCGTTGAAATGGCTCTCGACGACAAATTCAGCTGTACGCGACGCAGTAATACAAGATCGGCGATATTCGTGGAATTGGTTTGAAACATCATGACCGTTCAGGACCCATCGTTTGTCTTTGGGAGATAGGTTTTCAAGTGATGGTGCTCTTTTTACATGGTTATTGTCGACGTGATGCGCGAGTTCTGAAACAGTGTTAAATATATTGCAACAGCCTGGGCAAGCAAATTTAATATTGATCGTTGTACCTTCTTGTGTGTATTTCTTCACGTTGCTTGTGTTGTAGACATGCGTTGGAATTCCGTTTGTTGATTTGCCATGGTCTTTCTTCGAACGTGATGTGAGATCCTTGTTAGTGAATATGTGCCTTTTCATATCTTGAAATCTGCTGAATGGTTCCTCACAATCCGGTCATAGCTTTTTTAACAGAACTATAGAGCTTTTGTTATTGCACGAATGAGACGATTCAGCCATGTTTGGATCGAATTATGAAAGTGATAGTTAGTTTTTTTGGCCCGATAACCACTGGAGCTTTTAAAAAGAAAAGAAAAAAAAAGCGGCGTAAATTCTTTTTAAACACCAAAAAAGAATGCCCCGCATATATCATGCGTATGGGTAGCCAAAAAAGAGGAGAAGAGGTAGTGTTGCGAAGCAACACTCTGCCCTCGTACAAACTGGAAATATGAAGTTTTAAATATACTAATTTTTAATGACAAACAAAAAAAAACCTTCTAGATGATTATAACAAACAACAAAAAATCATGTTTTTGCTCATGTTTTTTTTTTGCTCATGTTTTTTACATTGCTCATGTTTTTTTTTGCTCATGTTTTTTTTGCTTATGTTTTTTTCTGCTTATGTTTTTTATTGCTCATGCTCATGTTTTTTATTGCTCATGTTTTTTATTGCTCATGTTTTTTATTGCTCATGCTCATGTTTTTTTTTGCTTATGTTTTTTATTGCTTATGTTTTTTATTGCTCTTTTGCTCATGTTTTTTATTGCTCATGTTTTTGTTTTGCTCATGTTTTTTATAGGTCTTACAGATTCCTGTGCCTGTTTTTATAATTTTTATTTGTTAAAGCACTTTATCAAAACTGTTGAAATAAGAAACCGTATTTAAAATACATACGTGAGCAAACCTTAATTCTAAAAAGGAAACAGAGTAAAATCGCATAACGACGCCCTACGCCCCGTCAACTTAAATTAAAGAACAAAAGAGAGTATCGTGGCTACTTCAGAACAGTAGCTATAGTAACCTTCTCAATATTAATGACTAATCTCAAGTACCTGACTTTAATATCAATCATCTACATCATTCAATTAACCAAGCCCCATAACTCATATAATAGAAATCATATAAATACGGGTAGTAAATATTATTTTAAAGAAATAACTTTATTCCAGTTTTCAAAAGATATATAAAAAAGACTCAAAGGGTTTTATACATTGGTCTGTTTTTATTTCCTTCTCTTATTTAAAATAACCAAGATCACATGTATGATTAAAGGTGTCCAAGGTGAGCATGGAGGAATATACGTATTTTTTCCTCCATCTGGTGGTACCTTACCAAGATTACATGGAATTTCATCATTTAGAAAAGGTCCCAAAAAGGTAGTATGTAGTTAAATCAGGCCAGGAAGGAGTTCGTTTTTGTTTATTTTTAAAGTTGTAATAACTCGATGTATACTTGTATTAGAAACGTGGTTTAAAAAAAAGCTACACCAACTTCAAAATGAAGTCAATCACTACACTGTACTATTTTGTTATCGATGAACTACATACGTTGAGCATAACATTGCTCACCAGGTTTGGGAAATGTTCGCTGGCAATCATGGAAAAATAGAGACATTGGCTTTGAAGAACAAATATAGGAAGTAACTCAGTCTGGCATTGGTGGAGGCAAATCGAGATGTACTAGCGACATTTGATGGATCCTTTATTAGTAAGTATCGATTCATAATCTGAATTATAACTTTATGTATATCAGTAATCCTGACTGATTGGCTATGCTATATACTGTGTAGACCTGGAAAAGCAAACAAAATATGCTCGAGCAGTGGATTGGATGATGTTTATGATATATATGGTTTCAACATTATTAATTGAATCGCTTGACAAACAACAACAACAAACAAAAGAAGAAAAGAAGAAAAATCCACAACATCCACAAGAGCCAAAAAAGGACTGGTAGCTTTGTCGAAGGCTTATAATTTGATATTACAATATGAAATTACAGTAGATGATATCGCAGATATTAAAAGGCACATGCTCTGGCATAGTTAGGAGAAAGCTTTATATAGTTATTAATTGACCAGCTTGATTTACAGTTCTATAGAAATATGGCACAAATTTCTTCCCTGTGAATGCCTTTACCACCAATCAGCAATATTTGACACGTGTACCTGAATTAATCGAACTTTATGGACCTCTGAGGTTATTTAGCGTGCGCCCAAATAAAAGATTGAATGTATTATTAAAAGCGCGTATACGATCCACATCAAAACCTATAGCTAGTGCATGTAATACTATGATTGACATGACACTTATTGTAATAGCGCGTGAACAATTATTGTATACTTACAAATGGGTTCGATCGGTCAGTTTGAGAAAGCTTAATTAAGTTAAAAATACGTAGAATATAGAAGGGCTCGAAAATATATATGATAATATGAATAAAATGATTACTGTTTCCTGGTTGTCAGGAAACCCTTTATTTATATATGTCAAAATATCAAGGGCTAATTTACGTCTAACTAATATATATCTAATATCAATGATCAACATTTCTATATAGAATAACTATCCTAATATTTCTATATCCAACCATGTGCTCAACTATGCTATCGTCTATCCTTAGTACGTATTCCACGGATAAGCATGTAGATCAACAGCCTTATGGTTGAATATATCGTCGTAATGGTCTTAAACCATTACACTTATAGCCCAATTTTATCGGTAACAATATGTATCGATGGAAAATCAACAAAGCAATGATTCAATACCAGCATTAACTACATAATCTGAATCAATTATGATATCCATGAATGATGAAATTGAAAATATGTTCCTTTCAAATATACACCGTACTTCGGTTAGGAGACTTGAAGTTGGTAATTATAAAGGTCTAAAGGAGCAGATTATTGAGTTCTATGCACGACATGATGTTAATTGTACCGAACTTGAAGATGTTATACATGTTGGATCAAAATTAACACCACGAGGTCATGTTATTTCAACCAAAATACGCCAGGGATCAAAGGATAATAAAAAATTCGCCAAACTTACATTACCATTTGATGTACGTGCTAAAAGTGGAAAACAAAATACTAAACGACTTGAATGGGTCGATACATTTGGTCAAATTTATTTGCTGTTTAGTCATATTCAAAATGGAAAGCAGCGTATACTGGTATTTATCTCTCTTGAACTTACCACAGCATCTACACCATCCACCAATATTCCAGCGGAAAGTCATTCGCGACAACGATTTTACGTCACCGACGCAATCACTATTAAATAGTAACAAATATTATTAGATTTACTCTACCCTATTTAAACACAAATATTTGGATAGCTCAATAATATAGTTAGACTGCTTTTGTTTAATTGAAAAAAAAAAAAAAAAAAAAAAAAAAAACTGAATAAACACAAGATGTGGGTTTGAAAGGATACGTAGTTTCTGGTTGGCTTTTTTTTTTTTGGGGGGGGGGGGTAATGGTTAAAAATCACGAAATTTACTCAGTAATTAACCTTATAATAGAATTATGGTTAAAAATATAAAGTAAAAAATAGTTTTCCAATTTATAATCTAATAAAAAAAATCCACCCAAGGGAACATATAGTTAAAAATATGATGAAAGATTGACCCCAGTTTACCCAATCTTAATAAATAGATGATAAATCTAGTGAAAAAACATATAATACTGGTTAAAGTGCAATTATCAAGATTACCCGCTTCATTATCCTTCAGTGACCTTGTCACCTTTTTTGCCTCATTTTTCTCATTTATACCTAATGGATATTTTTACAGTTTAAATGTTCACCAACAATATCCCTTTTATTAGCTTTTCTAATATCGGCAGTTGATTGGCAGTTGAATTTATTTAAATAGTGTTTAATATCGTCAGGCAACTGTACGCGTTTTGGGCTCTTGTACGTTTTGATTTCTTCAATCTCTTCTTCTGTGAATACACCATTTTTGATATATGACTCAGAATCACCGAGATCAAAAATGAGTGATCGAGAAGGATGATCACCAATTTGTAATTTTCCAAAAGCATACAAGCTGTCCCCCACTATTTTACCGGTAGAAAGAATCCACTTGTCATTATGTTTTAATGCTTTAAAACATTCATCGACTTCAGCTCTCGGCTTTGCAGCTATTTTTCTTAAAAAAAAATAGAAGTTATTGAATTAAAAAAAATGTTATATTACTACTCTGTTTCCATACTTACTATGAATCTTATCAAGATGGTTTCCAAGTTCAATTGTCGTATCGAAATGAGATGTACAGCTTGGACAACCAAAGTTCTCTGTTACATTTTGCTATTAATAAAAAAAGAACGTTAGGGGAAAAAAAAGTACATATATAAGTGTTTAAACTATAAATACTTACTCTCGATTTGGCGAGAGGACCAGAAATATATTTTTTGCTAGAGTGAGACGTTAGATATAAGAATAGCTTCATAATGATAGCTGCTTATACTTACGTTTTTGTGTTATATGTTCTACTTCTTGTATTTGGATATTTTATCCCTATAATATTAAATATGTTATAATAAAGTTGCATTTTAAAGGTGAACTTTTTCTTACCTTCAATATTTTCTTGATGATCCCTTAAATTACGAGCATTAGAAAAACTCCGACTGCTACAAAGATGACAGGAATAATATTATTGTGTAATACTTGATGGTAGACATTATTATATTATATTATATTATATTATATTATAAAGAAAAGAATTAGTTTTTAATTTGATGAGAGTTTGATTAAGGTATTACATCAGTAAGAGAAACCAAAAGATAATAGCAAGTTAAAAGTTAAATAAAGGCGCTTTTCATATTTCGTGTACAGTCAATCCCCGCTTTTGCACATCCCGCTTTTGCAAATCTCCCGGTTCTGCATCATTTGTTTTTTGGAAACGTTAAAAATACTTAATGGAATCGCAACTTGCAGCTTGAATCAAAGTTGCGCTAGTCGGGAGTAGGCTATACTATAATTTAGTAATTGTGTATTGTATTCTTATGAATCATTATCCAAATATGAAAATTCTAAAACGTCGGCAAAACATAATTGACGAGATGCTGTATTTAAATATTTATATTAAGTATCGCTTGTTGCAAGTCTTTGGTTCTGCAACAAAAAATCAGGAAATATTAGGTGTGCAAAACCTAGAGTTGACTGCATGTCGCGTAGAAAATAAGACCCGTCATAGGCATGAACATCAATATATATGCGTCCAGATAGTTTATCTTTTAAAATCGAGATTTCAAGCCCAGAAGTTGACTACATCTAAGTGATGGAACTAAATGGAAATAGAGCTTTTTTTTCATAATGAACAAAGTCTTGACAAGCAACAAAGAACATAAATTAAATACAAGTTTTCTGTTTGTAACAATGCCAACGGAAGTCATAACGTAAACATCAACACATGCCATATCCGATTTATCAAGATATATACTAATAAAAATTCAATGCTTAAATATCCATAATCGAGACAAAGCTAAACAATAACTAAAAAGATTGTTTATAATAATAACAGGATTTGTAATTGTTAATTTTCTTTATCCTGCCTACTTTCACACTACACATATCCTAGACAATATACTTCATGAAGCTATATCTCTTTATCTATTTTGTTCTTTCTCCTATGACATTTCTCCTGTTCTCCCCACGGGGTTATTTTATAACTTTTAAACCTTTTTGACGTATCTCGAACAATTATGTCAAACCTCACTCTGTTCCAAAAGAGAGACAGACTTTTTAAAAAAGCCAATATTTTCATTGTAAATCGACTATCACAAACCTGTAATTCTGATACAGGCAGTATAATACTAGTCGATAGGGTACATGTACAGATATGATAAAATATCTGTATTACTATGCCTGAATTTTGTTTTATTATGCCGACCACTTTCCATTTTATACTGAGGAAATTTATTATAGCAGCTCGTTTGTACTCTCTGATTAATATATATTCAGCTTAAGCAAAGTCTCATAATACTATCATGATTGTTAATATATGTATTTTATAAGATACACATATTGATCTCTATTATTGTTATAGGTCAAAATTTTCAAAGCATTTCATTTCCAAACTAATACTGTTTGGGTTGCCTCGGTGATCACTGACTTTCTTTTAAGGTACCTAAAGTAGAAGCATTTAAATAAATGTATATTGTTATATCGAGTTACTATTATTATTACTACTAGTTGTTTTATTTTTTACATGCCAATAATTAGCGTTGGTGCATTAGCAAGAAATTCTATGTTGAAAGGATTGGGGAATTGGTCTATTGAAGTAGAGTAGTTCCATAATTTCTTCATAGTTCAGTAACAGAAAGAATCATTAACCAATAAAAAGAGATCGACACTGCAATTTTTTTCACCATGGTCCAGCATTAATGGTTTTTTTCTTTTCAATTAAATATATATACTTCGAGAGAAAATAGTATTAGTTAGTGTTGTGCCGTTAGTAATATAAAGGGATAATTTGTATGGATAAGAAAAGAGATTTTTTTAAAATTTTGTCACGGGTCTCGATGAACGAGTGAATGAATCATTTAAGCACCTAATATACATAATTCAAGGTGCTTTTTATAAACTATCACTCTATAAAAAATTGTAGTTTGATGGGAACGGGTGTGGTTGTTATTATCATCGGTCATCTGACCACTAATTATATTCAATAATAATAAATAGCAGTTGTGGAAATAAGGGTAGAAGATTACAAGAAAAAATGTCTTCTTCATTCAGAAAACTAATTAACTTTTAGTTAATCATTATACTTATTCCTTTATATTCGATAAATCCATTTTTGTCTATTCTTGTAGTACAAAATGAAACACAAGGCAGCTGTTAGTTTTATTATACTATTATTAAGTTATGGCCAATATTACTCAAAGAATCGGTTTCTGAAATATTAACAACAATGCCGTTTCTATGTTGTATTAAAGTATACTATTACGATATACGTAATGCAAAAACCAATGACAATAAATGGATGTTGTACGTACATATTTTACCACTACTACGTCGATTGTTGCACTTTGTAATGTTTGACGATTCTTTGAGAAAAAGTATACCATTGTTTTCCTCAAAAAAATGATATATATCACAAACTACGGAAGAAGTCTAAAGATATATACTGATATAATCGCAAGAATAAAAAGCCTACTTATCCATCTCAGTAAATACCCATGTTCAGTTAATAATAATCTTAATATTTTTGCATGTGTTTTGGTGACACCGTATATGATATACATTCGAATTTTGTTATCATACAAAGCAAACAGAAATAGATAATTTATTAACAACACGGTATATGTCCAAAAATCGACAACGTCAACGTAGTAGAGAATAAATATCAGATAGCTAGTATAACTATTTAATAATATTTTTTTTTTCTTTTCCTCTCCTTTTTTTTTGTTACACATAATTTTAAGAGTTTTTGTGTAATATAACACAAGAACTCCTTAAAAAATTATACAAACGAGGGCTCGCACATAAATATTTTTTTAATAAATAAACTGTAAATGAAATCACCCGACTAAAAACCAAACCATGTGACAATACACAAAAAAAAATCTGTCTTTGTACGTATGAGTAAAAAAAAAAACGATGCTTTATGAAAATCTTTTTTTTGAAAAAGAAAAAAAATATGTATGATGCAGAATGAATATTATGAATGCAAAAAGAACAAAAAATGTATGAGATAATAATCTAAATGAAAACGAGGAGGTCAGGGGAGTTTTACAGGGCTTTTTTAGGATTGATTATGCTCTGGTTTTACAAAAGAGAGAAAGTAAGAAGAGTGTATATAGTGCTTGTATTGTTATATATAAATAGGATATATAGAAATAAAATGATAAAAAACAAAATCATTCCATAGTTGATTTTTGTTTGTTATTGTTGAGATATGAGAATGTTGATGTCTTGGTATAATCTATGAATCAATCGTGCCGCGTGAGTACAAATAAAAAAAAGGAGGAAGAACGATTTCGTTTTTGGGGATGATATGATTTATGCAGTGATAATGGATGGAGCATCTGGAAGATCGGCAACGACAGCATTTCTTCGTCGTAAAGCATAAACAGGTACGTCAATCTTGTCAGTGGTGTCCATGAAAAGAGTTGCAGTAGCATTTGGACTTTTTTGGAGCCACTGGGATATACATCCTGCAGATAAATATTGAACAGCTGATTCTAGAACTTGATCACCATCTTGAATTGAATAAGAATAAAAGGGTTCTTCAGCTGTAATGGTAGTAGTAAAGGAGTCCATAATGATTAATAAAAAAAGAAGTGATGTTTTGGTTTTTTGATGAGATAGCTTTTTGTATATGCGACTGAAAAAAAAAAGTATGAGATAAAGAATTGAAAGGCAAGTGAAAAAAAGGAAGTCCTTTATATAAGAAATTTTCAATGTGGAAACCAAAAAAAAAAAAAAAGTGACTATCCCTTCCTTTCTCGATATGGTCAAGGTCATCTGCAGGAGCTATTTTCGGTTTTGTTCCACGTTCCACCTCCTTGCTCGTGGCCCAACTCTCCTCTTGCCACACATTACACACAACCTACAATATACTAAACTATAATAACGCACGAACAAGAAGAGAAGTTATAAAAATATAACAAGTTCTTTCCCTTTTTATTAGAACCTCCTTTTTTTTTTAGAATGCATATTTTCTTTTTATGTCATTTTGTATGTCATTATTTTATCACTTCTTGGCTTACTTTACCGCGTCATATATCCTTTTTTTATTTCTTATGTTACGTGTATAGCATAGCTACTGTTATTATGGGAACCGAGTAAAAAAAAAAAAAAAGAGGGGGTGAGGATAGAAGATAAAAAAAAAAGAATGTTAGGGAAGCCAACCATGGTATCACTGATGTGAAAAAAGAAGGTTACTGGCTTTCGGCTTGTTATGCAGATATGCGGATCTCTCTGACTTGTGCTACAACATTTGGCTTTTTTTTGTTTGCTGAGGTCACACACACACATACAAATCATACCCATTTTTTTTTACCCATAAAAAAAAGTCATATGCTGCGCTTTTTTAATAATCAACCGCAATGTCAACTAGTAATATTAAAAAAAGACAACACGACAATGACAAAGAACAGGAAGAAGACCAACAGCTCATAATAACAACAAAGGCCCAAAAGAAACAAAAGAAAAAACAGCCAGAAGAACAACTTCCACCAGCACTTGAACGCTTACAAACTATTTTTTCACGTCTAAACACATTTTGTGCATTCTGTGACGCACGCTTACTTACAGTTTTGACATGGAGTCGAATTCAATCTTCTGTCACCGATGTCAATTTAACTGATTTAGCTGCCATTAATGTCATTTTACCTGACTTTATTACATTTACTTTACAAGAAGAACAAGAAGAATTGACAATAGAATTTGGCAAGTTAATTAGTAAGCGCGTAGCACGCGAGAAACAATCGACAGCTTTACAAAATAAAGGTGACGAATGGGAATACTCAAAGTACACCAACAAAAGCAATATTAAACCAGATCAAATTAAAAAGACAGTGGATACAAGAAATCATCGATTTCAACAAGCATTGAGGAAATTTGTGCTTTCGTGTCGTAAACAGGTTTCTATCCTTCTTCTCAATAATACTTTCTGTCACTCTCTTTCTCCCATGCAGAAAAAAGAACGACTCAAAATTCAGAGCAAGGTTCACTCATAAAATGAATATAATTGCTATTTATTAGGGGCTTGACCCTGAAACTCATCTTGCCAAAGAATTAAAACAGCATATCCCTGAGCAAGCCAATGAACATGTTGTTGCTGAAGAGGATCTGGGGCCTGACCATGAAAAATTTTCCGAAGAAAGATCTATGCATGAAATTATCAACCAGATGCAGGTTCAAAAGTTTTATCGTGGACAATTAGTAAACGGGGAATGTCATCGTCGTTTCCCTGAAAAAGTGGCGCGCTTTGGTAAGAAGAAAAAAGGACAAGGAAAAATAAAAAAGGGTATACTTTGAATTATAGTTGATAGGAATTATATTAATATTTATTAGGTGAATTGACTCCTCCTATTCATCAAGAAATCGAACACACATTAAAAGAAAAAGGAATTACTCAACTTTATACACATCAAACAGAAGCAATTAATGGGTTAAGAAATAACAATCAACATGTTATCGTTGCTACATCAACGGCTAGGTATTTAGTTTTCATTATATTAAGAAACAAATATGTGCTCATTTATACAGTAAAAGTATGATACGTAACAAAAAAAAAATAAGATTGACTTTAACTGTAATATCTTTTTAGTGGCAAATCTCTGATATATCAAATACCTGTCCTTGAAAAATTACTTCAAGACAAAGCAAGTCGGGCCATGTATATATTTCCAACAAAAGCATTAGCTCAAGATCAAATGAGAGCATTGCAAGAATTTATCCAATATTCCCCCCTTTTGAAAGATATCAAGATATCCACTTTTGATGGTGATACACCATCCGATCAACGTATGCATATTCGTAGCACTGCTAATGTCATCTTTACAAATCCGGATATGCTTCACCATTCTATACTACCTAATGCAAAGCAATGGCATTGGTTTTTAACTTCATTAAAGTTTGTTGTTGTTGATGGTACGTAATAATAATAAAAAGAAAAAATAACAGGTATCGGGGAGGGAGTTGATGTAATAGTAGTGATGTGGTTTTAAATGACTAAACAGGTTTATAATTATTAGAACTTCATATATATAATGGATTATTTGGAACAAACGTGGCATTTATTATGAGAAGACTAAGACGTCTCTGTGATTATTTTGGTAATGATTCCATTCAATTTATCTCCTGCAGTGCGACAATTAAACATCCAGATAAGGTATATTAAGTATATTTTTATAATATGCAAGTAAAACAACAACAAAATTGACTGAAAAAAAAACATTTGATTCAGGGGAGGGGGTTGAAAAATAAATGATTTAATTCTTGAACATATATTATTACTATTACATAGCATATGAAGTTAGTTTTTGGCGTGAATAATGTTAAACTTGTTGATGAAGATGGTGCTCCATGTGGTAAAAAGGTATTAATTAATTACACAACCTTGCATGTAAGGTGCTACGTAGTACTTTAGAATATTTACTAATAAAATTATACCATATATTTTAGGAATTTGTTGTATGGAACCCACCCTTATTAAAACAGTCTGACCCACATTCTGATAGAAGAGGTGCCGTAGCTGAAGCTGCAGACCTTCTTGAATATTTACTTTCCAATAATATACGTACAATTGCATTTTGTAAGGTAATTGAAGAGAAAAAGCTATACCATTTCACCTTCTCTCTTTTTTTTTATTATCTTGGCTAGTTGTGGGTTACACCAACAAATTAGTTATCTCGTTTTTACTTCACAGGTTCGAAAAACATGCGAGATGCTAATGAAACAACTGCGTGAAAGTTTGGAAAAGCAAAATAAACTAAACATGTTAAAAAAAGTCATGTCATATCGTGGTGGTTATATGCCTCATGAAAGGCGCAGAATTGAACGACAAATGTTTAGCGGTGACTTATTGGGTGTTGTAGCTACAAATGCTTTGGAACTCGGTGTGGATATTGGATCACTTGGTATATAATATTACTAGTATTGTTGCTGTTAAATTGATTTACTATCTGTTACATAATTGAAAATATAAAAAGTATATCGTTCAGTAACGAGTTTTTTTTAGATGCGGTATTAATGGTGGGTATGCCATGGTCAACATCCGCGATGGTCAGTATTCTTATCTTTTTTTATGTTACTATTACGAAAATAATTCAACCCGTGCTGACTTTTCCTTTAAAAAAAAGTGGCAGCAATCGGGCCGTGCAGGACGAAGGAATAATGATTCACTTGCTATGGTTATTACAGATCATAATCCAATGGATCAATATTATGCAGTATGTATTTTTCTGAGAAAGCAAACAGCATCTATGTATTTGCGAGCCGATAAAAAAAACTGATTAGTACTGTATATAGCATCATCCGACAGAACTTTTTGAAAAGCAATTGGATGATATCCAGTTTCAAGTTGAGGATAATGTGTTAGTTCTTGAAAGTCATCTTCAATGTGCTGCTGAAGAACTTCCAATTGATATTGAAAAGGATCAAGTATATTTTGGTTTAAGATTAAAAGAAGTTTGTGAAAATTATCTTGTACCCATCGGTGATAATGTAAGTTTCTACCTTACAAAGGGAGAACGACAAGAAAGGGGAATGAATTTTATGCGCACGTGGTATACATATATTATGCTGTTAGAAACTAAATGACATCTCTTACGTTTATGATATATAGAAATATCGGCCACATCCTCGGTTTCGTCCTTATCCTGCACAATTTGTAAATATCCGAAATATCACCGAAGAAATCTACACTGTCATTGATGTGACTAGTAATCGTAATATTGTATTGGAAGAAATTGAAGCAAGTCGAGCAGCATTTGAAATTTATGAAGGTAAAAAAAAAAAAAAACTAGTATATTATTATCAAAAATAAAATTAGGAATTGTGAATGTGTTGCTAATATGAAAAATATGCAAAAAAAAAAAAATAGGAGCTATTTTTATCCATCAAGGCAAACCTTATCTTGTTGAAGAACTAAATGTTGAAAAAAGATATGCAAAAGTACATTTAACACGTGTTGACTGGACAACCCAGCAACGTGATTATACCAATGTCAACGCTCTTAGTACGTCAATGAGTAAATCTATCGGTTCAACAAAAAATCGATGGAATACAGTCAGCTATGGAAAAGTTCAAAGTAAAAGCTTATATCTTTTGTGTGTGTGTGTGTGTGTGTGTGTGTATACATATTATGTATTGAACATTGTTACAATTATATTATTATTATCACATTAGTTGAAACTATCGTCTTTGGTTATTACAAAATAGACAAACGTAATCGAATTATGGATAGTTTGGAAGTATATATGGACCCTTTTATTCGTGAATCAACCGGAATATGGGCGGATGTTAGCTCATCTGCATTGAACAGACTGGATCAATTGGATATTGATAAAATGGCATCTATTCATGCTGCAGGTAATTTATACAAACAAATAAAAAGTCTTATATAATAATACATGCAGATTTTATAGAAGAAATGTTAATTTCAACTCGATCTTTTCTTGATAACATATTATCATAACCTGTTTCTTAGCCCATGTTTTGATATCATTATTACCAAGTTTTACTTCATCCACCAGTGTAGATGTTCGGACAGAATGTAAAAGTCCACATGCAACGCGAGCACGACCACCACGGTAGTGAATAAATTTATATATGTATATGAGAAGAGTGAGCCAGTGTGTTGGTGAGTATAATTAACAATGTTTTTTTTTTTTAAAAAAAAAAAAAGAATTGCACTATATGAAACACAACCAAGTGGTATAATCCGTCAAGCTTATCAATTCTTTACTGAATTGGTGACAATGTCTGTTGAACAAATTCAAAACTGTGATTGTGAAAATGGATGTCCTTCATGTAAGTAAGAGTATATTGATAAAAAGTGTCTTAAAAAATTATTTGCTCATTCTTTCAACCTTTTCTTTAAGGTGTCCATCTCGCTTCATGTTCTGAACATAATGTTTTATGCTCCAAACTTGGTGCACTTGTCATCCTCGGATCATTATTAGAAATGGATGTTGAGAAAATAGGAAAGGACGATAAGGATGAGACTGTACTATAGTTACAAAGATATAATTATGTTACCATGACAATACTCGGTAAACAATATTAAACCTATACAGCTTTATATTATAATACTTTTTACATGTAAATAATTATTTAATTTTAAAAGAGGAGAAGGGTGAGGAGAATACAAGGAGAAAGGAGTACCATATATTTTTCTTATTCTGTACTCTTATTATCAAAAGAAACAATTGGGCGCATTACCGGGAATGCCAGTACTTCCCGAATATGTGATGATCCTGTAATCAATTGTACGACTCGATCAATACCCATACCCCATCCCGCAGTAGGCGGTAAACCATATTCTAAAGCATCACAGAATGCAGTATCCGGAATAGGTGCTTCGATATCTCCTTGTTGCCGTTCTTGCATTTGTTTTTCAAATCGTATACGTTGTTCGTTTGGATCATTCAATTCCTCATATGCGTTTACAATTTCTTTACCAGCCACAAAAAGTTCAAATCTTGCGGCTACTGCTCGTCCCTATTAAATTATTTTAACCATATTGATTATTCTACTTCTCTCAATGTAATAATCATTATTCACCCCTCTCTTTGTTTTTAGCCCTCACCTTTTCATCAATTGATCCTTTAGCAAGTGGGCTTAAAGCAATCGGATGATTATATAAAAATGTTGGCTGTACACATTCAGGTTCAATAAAATGAGAAATAAGTTTATCAAGAATACGTGGTACTGTTAAAGGTCCAGATAATCCAACGCGATGTTCTCGACATGCGGCAACAAGTTGATCCGTTGGTTCTAAATATGAATCAATAAATATATATAAAGCTAATAAGAAAGTTGTTCGTCTCATAATGATTATTTCTTTTTTGTTGTATTATGATATTTTGCCTTCTGCTTTCAAAAGTTCTCCAAGTGGTAAATTTAATACTGATTCCAATCGATCCAATACATGAATACGTTTAAATGGCTCATCAAATAAAACAGTTGTTTCATGTTTTTTATGAATACTTTGTGCTAAACCTATATTTAAATTCATCCCGTATAAAGTGTAAGTACAAATTCCTAACCAAAACACGATAGCTCCCCATTTTTTTTTTTTTTTTTTTTTTTTTTTTTTTTTTTTACCTCGAAGCATCGATTCCGTGTCATCCATCAAACTTTCCAAGTTACCATAAGCTTGATAAAATTCACAAGTGGTAAATTCTGGATTATGATCAGCATCAATACCTTCGTTTCGAAATTGTTTTCCAATTTCATAAACACGATCCATGCCTCCAATAACCAATTGCTAAAAGTCAATTAAGATTAGTTATGATATTAAAAATAAAAGTTATATAAGATGGGACCAAAAATTACCTTAAGATAAAGCTCAGGTGCAATTCGAAGTTGCATATCCATACTTAAAGCATGAGCATGAGTCATAAATGGTCTTGCATTCGCACCACCTGCTTTATCTGCTAATACAGGTGTTTCTACTTCTAAAAATCCTCGATCCTCCAAAAATCTACGAATATATTGAATGATCTAAACCAATTTACTTTTTATTAATAATTATTATATTCATATTTTGGCTCATTAGGTATATCCAAAAGAACAAATTACCTCGGCACGAACTCGTAAAGTTTGAGTAACATAAGGATTGACAATCATATCCAAATGGCGTTGACGAAATCGTTTTTCTGGATCCTTTAATCCAGCCTTAGGTATATCATGAAGACATGGTGTTAATACACGCATTTCTCGAGTAACGAATACGCCTGGTTGTCCGCGATTTGTTTTACCAGGTACACCTGTAAATGCTATATATTTATCCAAATATTTTGATTAATTTATCAAGCCCTAAACATGCAAAAGTAAACCCCTCATCTTTTTTTTTTTTTTTTTACTTACATGCAATATCACCACGACACAAAGCATGATTTGCTTCTGAAAATGAATCACTGCCTTCATATCTTACTTTGGAAGCAATCACTTGTACAAGTTCACCATTTTGTATAACGTCGTAGAAAACAAGTTTACCACTCGATTCGCGTTTAGAATGAATTCGACCTGTCAATGTTACAATCGTATTTTCTGCTTTTTGACCCTTATCCAGGGAAGATGTCAATTGACGAATATCATTGATTGTACTCCAGGTACCATGACGCTCTTTATCGAGCGCAAATCGTGGGTATTGATTACGTTTCAGATCAACTATGCCTTGCTCATGCTCTTGCTGATTTTTTAATGTACCTGTTTATTGAATCGAACGTCAAAAAAACGAGGCTATAAGACTAATTGATAAACAAAGAGAAGAGACTTACAAGCAGTAGTCGAGAATAATGAGCGGTTCCAGTGAAAAGGTTTATTGTGTATAGCTATTGCTCGGCGTAAATTTGCATTGGCTACTTTAAGCGCCATTATTGCCTATGTGTACGAAATAAAAGACCTGCGAAAATAAAACGTCGTCGCTATATGCTTGCCGCACTTTAAAACTCGCCAGGGAGCTGTCAAAATGTCATAGTAATTGAAAACAAGTAGAGTATTAATTGGACAGTTTTATATTTATTCATTGAATTATTATATCGTTTTTTGTTTAGCTAGTAATGCATTAAGAATTCAGAGAAGTAACTATAGTATGACATGTAATACAACGTCAAATATTCTTTAAAATACTAATTTGATTAAAGAATTCTTATACAAACAAAACTATTATTAATAAAAAAAGAATAATGATCACCAAACAAAAAAAAAAGTTTTCTTATCACTTTATCTCCCAAAAGATGAAATAAACCTCCATTAAATGAGATATAACTATTTTACTTGTTTACACCTCATGATAAATATTTTACTCGCACCATTTTGTTTCATAATATTATTTCTCTGCTGATTATATTTATTACTGTTGTACCAAAAATATACTCTTTCTCATCAACTTGTCGACTTCTTTTCTTTGTACTTTTATGAAAATACATACACTTCAAAAATGACATTATGATAAATTACAAAAATAAGAATAATGGCTTGTATTTCATTTATGTATGGATAAAAAGAATCGTGGGGTACAAACCTGGTATACAAGTAGTACTCTGATAATACTTTATGTAATGCACAATACCAATCTAAAACACTTAATTCGTTTTTATGATTCTTTTATCTCTCTATTTTACACTGTTTCTACATTGATTCTTTTTCAATATAGTTTATTTTCCTTTTTTCTAATAAAAGCCTTCCAGTTTCCTGCATAATTATCTTTATTTTTGTATTATGTTATTTCTAATTCATAATACTACTGCATGTAAATATAGAGGCAGATTATTTTAGTTTTCCATAATAATGAAATATCAAGATAAACTATTACTAAATTGTGTGAACCTATCTACACGAGAATTACTACTAACACACAATACACATAAGTCATATTGAATCAGTTATAAAAACCTCAATGATTCTGTTGGCATAAAAGGATTCATATGGTTTCCATTCAAAGTATAAATTATATCGGCCAAAAATTTTCAATCGATATAGAAAAAAACTCATTAATATTGATATGTCGATCTGATTTTGTGAGATTGGGAATTTAAACCTATATTTTTAAGTCTTTCTTGTAAAAAAAAATGTGAATAATATCTTAATCCGTGAATCAAAATAGATAGGGAATATAGAAACATGTATCGAAAACAGTATATATATCTATTACGAGATTATCATGCATTTGGCTGGTAAATGAAGTATGTGCGGGGGGGAAGAGGGGCGACATGCTCAAATAGGAAATTTCATTGGCGAGTCGATTACTCCCTCTCAATTCCTTGCCTTCGAAATGGTAATGTACCGAACACGAAAAAATTATAGATGGATGATCAATATGGTGCGCAAACGATGAGACGAATGGATGGATGAATGGATACATCAGATGGATGGATTGAAAAAAATAATAATCAAATTTGGCCAAAAAAGGATGGATGTTTATATATCCATAAAATATACATGACCTTTCCTTAATGTCCATGCCGTACAACAAAATTAATTTTTTCCTAGCCTATCCAAAAATTCACCATTCGGGAAAAGAAGAAAATCCATTCATTCTCGCTCCAAATTGCAAACCATTACGATAAATCCAAACGAGAAAATGATGGAATTATGCTAATAATATTAGATATAATATAGGGTATCGACCTTAAGCATCACCACGTCAAGAACACCAACAGAACGGCACCTAAGTCGGAAAACGTCTACCAACTTTTGTTGGTCAAGGTACATATATTAGGCTGTTGAGGTGAAAAGAGAAAGAGAAAAAAGAGTGTATAGGAGATCTCCATATATATATAAATATGTATGCATAGAAAATATATGTATACTGAAATTATTATAATTATTATTAGTTATACCGTTTCTTGGCTCGTCGTACCGATGCCAACTTTAACAAGGTTGTCTTGAAGCGTTTGTTTATGTCCCGTATCAACCGACCTCCCGTCAGCATTTCGCGTTTAGTTAAGAGCGCCAAAGAAGGCAAGACCTTGGTTGTTGTTGGTAAGGTCACCGATGACTCACGTCTTTTGGAAGTTCCTAAGCTTTCCGTTGCTACTCTTACCATTTCCAAGACTGCTAAGGCCCGTATCTTGAAGGCTGGTGGTGAAGTTTTGACTTTGGATCAATTGGCTCTTCGTGCTCCCACTGGTTCCAACACTGTCTTAGTTCGTGGTGCCAAGAACAGCCGTGAAGCTGTCAAGCATTTCGGTATGGGTCCTCACAAGAACAAGAAGCCCTATGTTCGCTCCAAGGGTCGCAAGTTCGAACGTGCTCGTGGCAAGCGTGCAAGCCGTGGTTTCAAGGTTTAAAAAAGCATTTATCAATTCTTTTTTTACCCTTTTATAATAAAGAGAGAGAAATAATAAAGAGAGAAAATGACTTTACTTGTTTCAATAGTTCATTATGTAATGTATTCTATTCATTCAGCTCCTACTACTAACTAATTCATAGCTTGTTTTAGCCGTACTTAAGAAAAATCCACCATTATTTCTTTTTATGTGGATTTGATTACAGATTTAAAGCATAATTAGTCTATATTACATATCGACATTGATATGATTTCTACGTGTATTGGTTATGACAACCTGTATAAAAATCTCACTTGGTTCTATTGCACTGTTTTAACAGGTGGAATACATTAGTTTTTTATTTGTTTTTTGGTTTCCATTCAGTACCTCATAGCAGATCTACGTTATATATTTGGCAATAGATGTTTTAACACACTTTGAAAAAAAAAAAGTAAACTAAAAAAGCTTATTCCGTTGCTATCCAATATATATCTAAAGTCTAATCTGTCATAAGGTACCTCCAAAAGTTAAGTTGGAAAACAAATGGTTTTGCTTTACGTAGTTAATATATTTTATTAGCCAATTATTGACTTTTTCATCTCGAATTCTATCGAGACGATTTTCAAAACTGTACGTATGGTTATACTGAAAGTAATTGGTATGACGATTTATTACAGTTATCTATGGGTTTATTAGTAGTGTATTAAAGTAATATTATTTTTACAAATGACGACATATTTAAGTAGCTTTGCCTGCAGCAATAGTTTCAATGGCATTAGTTTGGGCATGAGCTGGTAACAATACATCTTTATCTATTATGATAATATATGTTAGAAAATGTATATAAGTAGTCAATTCAATTGTTCTCATCCTCCCCTTTCTGGTCACCTATGTTACCTTTATTACTCTCAATCAATCGGTCCACCAAATCTGTAATAACACCACCAGTAAGATATTTTCTAGATACACCAAATGGAAGCATAGGTTGAGACAAAAGATGCTTGAGTTCTGCCTTTTTGTTTTGAATCTTGATCTTGACGGATTTTTTATTAGGCTTTGTATGTTCTTCTTCATCAAATTCAACATCCATTTCTTCTGCCATCTTTCGCATCCAATTTTCATCGTGTGATGACTAAAAATGTTATTTATCAAAACAGAAACAAATTAGATTCTTATACAAAACAAACAAACAAACAAACAATTGTTACACTAAAAAAAGTTGATATCTTTACCTTTTGTTCTTGATGTTCAAGTTTATCAATTTCGGTTGCAAGTTGTACACGCGACTTCATTTCATTAAGAATACCAACATCGACTGGGAAATCAGGATATTGAACACCTTTTTTCAAAGTCTTATATAACTTTGTATAAAGTCTCAATTCATCAGGTGCAACAAGTAATAATGATACACCATCATGATTAGCACGAGCTGTACGACCACTTCTGTGAACATAAATTTCACCCGATCTTGGAAGTTGATAATGGATAACATGATCGACTAAAGGAATATCCAAACCACGAGCAGCTACATCAGATGCCATCAAAACAGAATTCTTATTTGCCTTGAACCTAAAATAAATAAATAAAAAGTAGGTAGATATGAGTTAGTAAAATAAAAAAAGAAAAAAAAATTGCAAAACCAAGAAGTATCATACTATTTACCTATCAAGATTCTTCAAACGTTGTTTTTGTTGCATTTGTGCATGAAGACCTAATACTTCAATGTCGAGTAATTTAAAGATAGGTACCAAACGGCGCAAAGCATCAATACTATTCACAAATACAATTGTACGGCCAGGATAACGTGTTACGAAATAATAAACATAAAGATCCTTTTCATTCTTAAGACAATCAATTTTAGCTTCAACCAAACGAGAAGCAACAACAGATTCAGTTGTCATATCGACAAGAGCTGGGTCCTTATCAATCAACCCCAGACGTTCCAATAAATCCTCTATATAATTTTATCTTCTAGATTAATAAAAAGCCAAGTTCATAGAGTTGTCCGAACATTATACAAAAATATAAATATAATTTGCTCAATCATTGTTATATTTACCCATGGATCCAGGAGCTTTTTTGCCAGCCTTCTTTCTGCTCTTAATATTGTATCGAATTTCTTTACCCAATGTAGCTGTAAACACAAATGTTTGATATTCTCCAGTGGCTAACAAATATACATATATTTATCCCATCAATTTAGTATATACAACTAAATGTATCCTTATGTTTTACTATTTTATTTACCTTTATCGACAATTCGAGTTTTGTTATCCTCACATTGCTCGGGCCAATCGGTGGTATCTCTATCATTTTAAATTACAGTGTTATCCCAACAGAGATATTCATTCCCTTCCCTTCCCGTTCTAATAATTATTACTTACTGCTTCTTATTTGATAAAACATCCAAAATGTTAGTTAATTCCTCAAAACGACCTTTTTCGAGCATACGATCAGCTTCATCCAAAACCAAAAATTTAATATTCTTCAACATATCCATATACGTGTCGTTCTAAAAAAAATAAAAAGTAAGAGATTCAAATAATACAAGTATTAGGCTCACAATCTGTCTTGAAGAGGGTGTTATAATTCTTTGAATTAACTCTATTCATACATACTCCAGAAAAAACCTCCCATAAACGACCAGGAGTAGCCACAATAATATCTGGTTTATTTCTAATTTGACGTTGTTGTTTTTGTACTGACATGCCACCAACAATAGCAGCTACCTATTAAAATAAAATAAAAAGTTAATATCCTCCTCTATAACATGTATATTCGTACCTGAAACAAATTTAAACAACATACCTTTATATTAGCAAATGTGCCAATTTTTTCAATGTGATTCTTAACTTGAATAGCTAATTCTCTTGTAGGGGTTAATACAAGACCAGTTAATTCACCATCTCTTTCTTGAGATTTAGCAATATATTGTACCATGGGAATACCAAAAGCAAGTGTTTTACCAGAACCCTAGATAATGCGGGTTTGTTAATAATTATAATAAAAAACTAAAATTAATAGTAAAAGAGATATAATTACAGTTTCTGCTGCACCAATAACATTACGACCTCCTAATGCCAATGGTAAAGTCTCACGTTGAATAGGAGTAGGTTCCGTAAATTTGTTATATTTGAGCGCGTTCATAATTGGTTTGATTAATTTCAATGATTTCCATGCTGTGACATCAACACCTATTTCACAAAACACATTATTAAAAGTACAAATACAACATAAATATATTCATAACCAAACTTACTTTGATCAATGTCTTCAATAGAAGGACGATTGGTTTTTTTTTCCTTTTCCTGTGACCCTTTCTGTTCTTCTTTTTTCATTTTTTTAACCTTTTTTGGTTGTTCTTCAACCTCTTTTTCTTCTTCATTATCATCAGCTAATGATGCTTCAAGCTTCTCCATTTGTTTCTTCAATTCCTCTAATTTTTTCATTTTCTTATCTCGTGCTTTATCCTTTTTAGTTTCTTGTTTCTTTGGTTTTTCTTCTTTTTTTATTTCTTTTTTCTCGTTCTCATCATTATCCATTTCCTCAATATTATCTTCTTCCATAGGATCATTGTCATCATTAGATACTTCTTCAGCTTGCTTTAATTTATCTTCAGCAGCTAATTTCTCATCAAATGTATCTATATCATAAAAATCCTTCATTTCTTCAATTTCCAATGGTTTATCAGGTTCAGCACGTTTTCCAGTTTTTCTGTCGGCTTTTTTGATACGCTATAATAATAATAATAATAAAAAATATGAATACTTTCTTTTAACAAAAAAAAAAAAAAAAAAAACGTCTTTATACAAAAATAAAAAAAAAAATAAAAAAAGGAAAGATCTGAAAGATAAAAACCTTAAATTTAGCCACTTTGCCCTTCTGATCGTCACCTTCATATTCAATATGAACATCGTCAATTTCTTCCAGACATAAAAATCCACCCAAATCATCAGTGATCATGGAAGACTCAGCTACTTCATTCCAATCCCAAGAATCAATGTTGCTTAAATCTTCATATTCGATCTCGGAATTGTGTTCTTGTGGTTGTTGTTGAATAACTTTACGTTTCTTTGAAGAAGAAACAGTTGTTGTATCACCATTGTTGGACGATCGTTGACGTTTATTTTTGATATTCTTACCAGCGTTTTGTTTTTTGGGTGGCATGGTTTATATAGACAAGTGAAAAAAAAAAGTTGTCAAAGCAAAAAAATTAAATAATTTTTCATGATTTCCTTTTTTGAGTTAAAACACAGAATTTTTTTTTTTTTTTTTTTTGCTTTAACTGCATTATCATGATCACCAAAAACAACAACTTAATAATCGACCTTTGATACGGTGATCCTTTATTAAAATACTATAACAAAAGTAAAGAGAAATTACAGTTGACATGAATTGGTAATATTCATACTAATAAAGTTTTGGTTTTATCACCACTAATCAAACTTCACCGTGAGAAAAATAAAAAGTGAAATATAGCAGAGACTTCAATCAGTCTACTAGATATACGCTGCATAATCATTTTAAAAGATAATATATATTGCATGCAATATACTCCTAACCATGAAAATAAACTTTAAAGGTAAAAAACAAAACAAAAGTAGGATTGATATGTAGATTTAGTAATATTACTATTCTTAGATCATTCGAACATACTTTGCTATTGTAGTAATAATACTACATCTTCTTTTTATATTGACAAGTAAATATTGTACGTAAAGCCACCAATATCCAGGAAAGGAATAGTTTCTCGTAGAATATCTTACAAAAAATTTCCTATTGGCTCGGTCGATCCCAGACTTTGTGGGGGGAGAGAGATACTTAAATATTGCCATATGAAGACGTGTTCCAAGCTTTTGACATTGTTGCCGTACATACATCCTCTTTCCTGTTTTTTTTTTCTTCTTTTCTTTTTTCATTTTTATACACCTTTTTTTGATTGTTTTTAAATAGTACTATACTAAATTATAAAATGATACATATGTATGAAGATTATCTTTATTCAATGGAGTACCAAGGTAATAATAACAACGTACACAACGATCAGGAAAATATACCAAACAACAGTAACACCCTACCGACAAAAATCTCAACAACAGAAGCATTAGTGACTTTAAACAGAAATAGTCATAGTAACTATAATATGATGCTGAACCATGAAATACGACAGCAACACCAACACCTAGAGAATCCGGCATATGCTCAATTCCGAAACTATGAAAATGCAATCACAAAAATGCCTGGAATTCCACGATTTTACAAAGAAAATCATGAAAATCAAACAGTGGAACATGTCGTTGCCATGAAAGCAAAGTACAGTCGGTTAGATAATGGATGGTTTTCTATATGGGATGCATTAGAAGTGATGGATGGATTAGTAGATAGTGCTGATCCAGATGTTAAAACAACACAAGCAGTCCATGCGTTACAAACAGCAGAAGCAGCAAGGCGTGATGGACAACCAGATTGGTTTATTCTAACTTGTTTAATTCATGATTTGGGTAAAATGTTATATTTTATGGGCGAACCACAATGGACTGTAAGTTTCCTTGAGTTTATATATATATATATATATATGTGTGTGTGTGTGTGTTTGTTTGATGATTACATATACATATAACATATATAACACTCCTTTTTCCCGTTGTTATTAATAACGAATTATAAATAATAGGTGGTAGGTGATACATTTCCTGTTGGATGTAAATATGCAGATAAAATTGTTTATCGCGAGTTTTTTGTAAACAACCCTGATTTTTATCACGAATTATATTCTACGGATCATGGTATTTACACTCCTCGTAGTGGATTTAAAAATGTTCATTTTAGTTTCGGTCATGATGAATATATGTATATGGTGTGCAAGGATTATTTACCACCAGAAGCATTAGGTATCATACGATATCATTCCTTCTATGCATGGCATACAGAAGGGGAATATACTTGGCTAATGGATGATTATGATACTGAAACGTTAAAATGGATCAAGTTATTTAACAAGTATGACTTGGGTTCTAATCTTTTAGATGAGCCACCCAATATAGAAGATCTTAAACCATTTTATATTGATTTAATAGCTACTTATTTCCCTCCTAAAATACGGTGGTAATGAATAATCGAAAATGATTGATGATAGCTTTTTAATTTTTTTTTGTATTTTTATTTTTATTTTTTTGTTAAAGTTTTATTAATTATCATCTCTTCCTTCGTAAGGAAATTGAATTGTGGAGGAAGCGAAAACAAAAGTAAGAAATGATAATCTTAACACACTACAACAGCAAAGATACCATATAATAATGTTGGTTGTACGTAACTGCTTTACGCTGTTATGTATGATTAAGGTATTTTTGAACCAAATACTCTACCAGATAATTCATCGGTTATATATGCGCTATTGGACCACTTTGGTGTCTTTATTTAGTTGATATACTGCGGGTCTCATGAGCGAATCTCAGTAGCAATTAGAAAATTCTCATGTCAAAATAAGTTTATATAAAATGACCCCATCCTTCTCGAAACCCCGCAAAAGAAGAACATAACACAACCTATACTTTTTTTTCTCTCTTCCTTTTGTTTACTATATACATACCACACATACACACATACACACACACACAAAAGCAAATATGGCCTCAACTACCACAACAGCTAATAATTCTAATGTATTTGTCATTGGTACACGTCGATCACAACTGGCCATGGCCCAAGCTTATATCGTACGAGACGAATTACAACAAAAGTTTCCTGACTACGAATTCAAAATCGAAGCTATGGCAACAACGGGTGATCGTATTCTCGATGTAGCTTTGAGCAAAATTGGGGAAAAATCTTTATTTACCAAAGAACTCGAGTTGGCTTTAGACGATGGGCGTGTTGACTTTGTTGTCCATAGTTTCAAAGATCTTCCAACTGTTTTGGATCCTTCCATGGCTATCGGTGCTATTTGTGAACGTGAAAGTCCTTATGATGCTCTTGTTTTAGCTGAACGCACTGACAAAAAATATACCCTGGATACATTACCTAAAGGTTCAGTTGTAGGCACTAGCAGTCTTCGTCGCACAGCACAAATTATGCGTAGACGCCCTGACCTTGAGATCAAAAGTGTGGTAAGTGATATGAAAAGTAGTTTCTTTTTCTTTTATAAAACAAAACCATGTGATTACGGGGATACTCAATTTACTTCTTTTTTTTTTATTATTTCAATTGGGGGATTATTTTACTCGATTTTTTTTTATTTTTAGCGTGGCAACATGTAAGTTAAGAAAAATGAATTATTATATCTTATGAAAATAGAGTTGCATATTAATAATTTTTCAACCACTGATAAAAAAATATTAGTCATACTCGTCTTTCAAAGTTGGACGACCCTGAAAATGGATTAGACGCATTGGTTTTGGCTGCTGCAGGTCTTATCCGCGTTGGTTTAGGCTCACGTATCAATCAAACATTGAATGGTGTCATGTTACATGCAGTCTCACAAGGTGCACTTGGTATTGAGTGTCGTGCCAACGATGCTCGTGTCTTGAAGTTACTCAAGGCTTTGGATCATGAAGAGACTCATATTGTATGTATGGCTGAACGTGCCATGATGCGTGAATTGGAAGGTGGATGTACTGTTCCTATTGGTGTTCAAACCACTTTGGAAGGTGATATTCTTAAATTAGACGGTTTGGTTGCAAGTTTGGATGGTAAACAAATTGCTGAATTCAAAGATGAAACCAAATTGGATTTGTCAGCATCGTTGGAAGCCAAGGAACAAGTTGCAGGAGCACTAGGCCAAAGTGTAGCACACGCTTTGATTAAAGCAGGAGCAGATGTTATTTTGAAAGAACTCAACCAAGATAGAAAGCCATAGAGAAGGTTTCTTTTTCTCTTTTTTTTTTTCGATTTTGTGTTTTTTGCTTGTATATTTTTTCCACCCCTCTCTTCGCCCCTATTTTTTGCTTTATTGATCCGGCAAAAATTAGGTCTTTACACATTTATTATATTCAATTTATTATCATTTTAAATCCCATTATTTCATGAAAAGTATTCTCTACATAGAAAATTATATAACTTTTTTCTCTTTCTTTCTTTCTTTCTTTCTTACTCTTTTCTCATTCATCAGAGTAATTCTTGTTTTGTGAAAAATGAAATGAAAAATATTATTGTTGCTATTTTTGTTTTTTGAAGAAGATGATATAGCTAGGGAAAAGTATACACATTATACTATATATATAATTGTTGGGTTGTGAAATGATGTCTATAGTTATATTATTATAGTATCCAGCAATAATATATATAATCACAAGTATGACTATCATATTATTATTTACTGATCTGCTTCGTGTGGCATGGGTATAATTTTAGTATCAGGACAAAGTGATATCATTGGTATGCATTAAATTGTGTGAGTCTAATATGATAACGACAGGAAATGCATGAGTTAGAAAAAAAAAAGAACAATCAATGCAAAAGAAAAAAAATGCTTTTTTTTTACCTTCATATTATTACTGTTACTAAAAGAACGAGACGATCACTTTAAGGACAACCCATAAAGTGAATTTTAAAAAGTTCCACCAATCGTTAAACCAGTGATACCAAGTATATTCCGAACGACTCATTTTCTGAGAAGCTGCTTCCCATGATCTACATAATTGGTTCTCCATTTCTTCCGAGATATCCGTCGATATCTTTACCAATGTTGCCAAATCTGCGTCAACACGTTTCATGGATGAATAAACGACCATAGGAACCGTTGTTACCATGACATCGGTACCATTTACACCAACCAAATAATATCCGTCTCCATCCAATAGTTTATCTTCTTTCTTCTTGAGCTTACTGTCATCCATGAAAGCAGTCAATGATGTTTCAAGTGTATCCATTACTGCATTACCAAAATGCTTTCCTGTCGTCAGAATCCGATCCACCCCATGTTCATATTGTTTCTTTGATAGACCCATAATATGTTGTCGTAATTTATCCAAACACATTACTTGAGAACTTGTATCTGACAATGGTGTCATACCTGCATCATGGAACAGACGATGGATGGCTTTATCCAATCTACGAAAAGTTCTCAAGGATCGCATATGAATTTCGGTCAGTTGATGTCGTACAAGTCGTTTTAATCGTCGTCGAGATGTTCGCATACTATTAATTAATAATTTTCGATCCTCTTGTTCATTATTGTATTGAGTCAGGATATTTGAATGAGCATCCGAGACAGCTTGTTGTATTCCTCGCAGTGTATGCAACCAATCCACTTGATTGGATTGGATGGTATGACGTGTTTTAGTGATAGCTCGATTGGCAAGCTTACGAAATTCTTGTTGTAGTTGCGATGCACGCAAACCGTATTCCAATGGTGCTGAACAAACAGTTTCGTCCCAGGTCACTCCATATTTATTGTTGTCCAATGAAGGTGCTGCCCTCGATTTGTTTAGCTCTTTATTGTTACTAATGTTATCGTTGTTGCTATCGTCGTGACTCTTGTTGATAGTATTTTTCTCTTTATTCGAACGATAATTCCGTTGTTGTTGTTGTTGTTGATGATGATGATGATGGTGATAATGAAAGTATCGGTTTAACATGGACCAGAACATACACCATTCAAGTTCAGGTGCAAGATAGACATCCATCATTATATCCCATAGTGTTTCAATGACATGATTAAGTCGTGAAACTGTCCAAATATATCCATCCTCCACTACATCCTGAATGATATCCACGTGTTCATCTATAAATTCAGTTGCACTCTCCCATGTTTTCGTGGCTGTTGAAAATATCCCTTCGTAGACATGGCAATAATCTTCTTTGAGGCCTCGTTTAACTATAGGTAATATAAGAGGTGCTGTTGTAGTAGTCAGACTTCTCGTTGTCGTCGTCGTTATAAATGAATCTGATGATCTTTTGTTGTTGATCAACTGAATTTGGAAGAAACGGCCAATCAAGACAATGGAACATAGTAACAAGAGAACGTTTTTTCTACGCATCGCAACCACTTCCTAAGGTATGTGTACGCCGACTTGTAATTTCTGTTGTTGAGTTGTTGTCAAGAATATAGAAAAAAAAAGAGTGTATATGAAAAAAGAAATTCGGATCAATTTATAAAAAGAAGTGTTGTTATGTCATGTAGAAATGAGAATAGGAAAAAAAAACAGATATAATATTATGCAACTGTGGAAACGTCGACTTTTTGTATATAAAAGAGAAAAAGAAAAGCGAAAAGAAGAAGCTATCACTTTTTTTTTTTTACTTTTTTTTTATCGTAAGTGCTACATATGATGAGCAAGCTTTTTTATTTGACGTGCCTGATATGCACCTGACAGTTTCGAATATCATCCGATATACTTTCTTAATAACGGTTAATTATACAAGGTTCGTGAAACATAAGCTCATGAATTTATAACTACCTTTTTCTTTTCCATCGTCAGATTCATTTGCCAGCATACCCCTCAAGGATCCTATAAGCTAAAAGAAGCTGTTGTTATGTAGTTGGTCGAAGCGTGGGAGCAACAAATGACACCCAGGCTATTAAACCATCTTGTATCATATTTGCCCCTTAATGATTATTAAATATATCAGTCGAGCCCATCATCAATCTAACTTTTTTTTTCCTCATCACAAGATTCAATGTTCCTATCAAATGATTTGAAAGAATGAGATTTTTTTCAAGATTGACATACAATGTATATTGGAAGAAGGATGTTCCCAATATCTTCTTATTCCCAGTAAAATCATACTTATGCAGCGAGTAACATAGAAAATTAGCTTCACCGTGACGCATAAGATAGCATAAAAGTCGTACCAGTTTAAATCTCCCTTTAAATCTCCTTTTTTTAAAAAGCAAATATTGGATTGACATGATTGTGTATGTGTGTTTATTTACATAAAGTGCCCATTCTACTAGCACATATACTATAAAGTAATATCTCTTCTTTTTTAAGCTAATGTACATTGATTTTTTCTTTTCCGATTAACCTCTTGGATTGTTGAGACGCCGTTTCACAAACCCTTTTACTTGGTCATGTCCACTATATATGATGAAAAAATTGTTCATCAATTTTATTGATCTTTCTATTTCCACGTGATCATTGTTTGCCATAACAACTCAATTTATTGCTCTTATTTACCTTTGAGTAATCACCATAGTTCTCTTTTTAGGGTTAGACCATAACAGCACATCAATATCTTTGGCATGTTTTGCAGCAGCATCGAAATCAGCTTGAACATTAAATTCGTGATAAAGATAAGCTGCATGTGTTTTAAGTCGACATCGTTCCATTTCCCATAATTGAATTTGATCAACAACGGTTAGCGGTAATATGGGCGTCTACAACAAACCACACACACACACACACACACATTTACATATATTAGTTTAATTGTTCTAATTTCTAGCGATTCTTTTAATTTTATCCACACATAACAAGCTAGAGAATAGGAGGAACGGTTTACCTTTTTCCGCATTTGTGGATGAGCATGAGTTTCTAGATAGGATATAATCTAACATATTGAAAAAAAAAGCAATGTCGGCATACACTCTTGATCCATATATATCAAACTCCTCGTTCCCGTGTTCTTTTACATATCTTACCTGACGTGCAGTAATGCCTTTAATAAGTGCATTCCTAACACTCTCACGTGTAATAACACCCGCTACCATGTTCCTGAATCGAGACTGTAATTGTACAAATAAATTCAATACAGCGATTTGCAATGGGGATTCTATTATAAACAATATATATGTATATATATCAATGCACATATTAATTTCCTTTTCTTGAAAAACTAAAATATAGATAATCCCATCAAAGTGTTCAAAGAAGAAAAAATTACCGGTATACGCATAAATTCTATAATTTGTTTCGAGAACAATAAATCCTTGTTCGCTTTCCTCGTCTACAACAGCGGCTACTGTAGTACCAGCACCAGAATTTCCAGTAGCAGCTGTTTTGCTTATATCACCAGCTGTCACATTCTTTAATGCTGCTCCGGCAATAGCCATATTACCAGATGTCAATGTAGTTGCAAGTCGAGTAGGATAATAACGACGAGATCCTCTCTAAAATTTCAATTTTCCCCCGTCCAATCAATTATTAAAAAACAACAGCAACTATAAAAATACAATTGATCCTTATTTTTTATCAGTTGTTACCTTTCGCTGGTATACTATCCCATAATCACGTAAATCTTCCAACATCTGCTGTTGCGTTTGAGTTAATGTTTCAACCGAGTAGTTCTAGATCGATAAATTTCATGAATTACATTGTTCTTTTCATCTCTAGATATCATCTACGTGTTTTTTTTTAATTTCTTTTTACCTCACCAAGCTCTAGCGAGCCTAACTGAAAGAGAAAATTAAGAACTTCGACTAAATCCATTTGTAACACCTAAAAGCAGATATAAAATATATCATGGATCAGATATATAAGTATAAAGAAGGAATTATAGATATTGATGCATTTTTTTCCACTCGTTTGATTATGAGTTACCTCCGCCATATTAAGATATTGAAGTAAAAATGCCCACACTTGAGTATTAACATCTTGTAAAAGAAATTGAAACCCTTTGTTGGTAATTTGCAATGTATCTGGATTATCTGTACTATTTATTGTAAAGTTGTTTCAAATAATCTTACACCATTAGCATCTTTATACCCATAGATATATAAGCCATATATATATCTTACCCATATTGCATCAATTGACTTCGTTCAAGAAGATTTAATACGCCACGACTTGGTGTCTTATTTGATGATGTTCCGACCATATAATGTAAAATGGATTCCCATTGTTGTGTAGCATATTGATCTAGGAACGGAATATCGACAGGATGCTTATCAGGTGAAGAACAAGGTAAACCGAATGATTGCTGCGCACCTCTAACAAAAAAAAAGTATATGAATATAAAAATGTAATATAAAAGTATAAATATCCATCGAACTACATACCCCCCAGTTAACGCGTTTCTAAATTCTTGTCGAAACGTATAATTCATAGTTAGCGTACTACTTTTTTGTTCAAATATACGTAGCCGAGATAATTTATGTAATGCTTCTGGTAACATTCTATAAGAAACGCGCGTAAGATAGCATCTAAAAGACATTTGTATAACACAAGAATTATGAAGTACCATACTTACTTTTCTCCATCTTTATTGACCCAATTATTAACATCTTGAACTTGAATTTCAGCCTCGACATATAAAAAGGACATTACAATTTGTCGCCCTATACTTGGGAGTAATCTTTATAGCCAAAAAAAGAATATTTTATCAGTTTCTTTTGTTTTTTGATCACAACATAGAAAAAACATTTAGATCGTCGTCGGTCGTTGTCTTCTTTTATTCATGATTAAAGAGAGAAAATGCTACCGAAAGATGGCAAGACATGTTGCTGGTTTTTCAAATAATCGTAAAAAAGTGACTTTTGGTAATGTTTCGAGGTATTCATAAATATTAGTTTTAAAGTTGTCGACCGACATTTAGATCGATGAGAAAGAAAAAAGAAGAGAACTGTTAAAGTGTCTTTCGCAGCAAACACCTACCCAATTTACAGTTTTATTCTAGCTCAGATTTTTCGCTGGCACTACTTTTGACAGCATATATTTCCATCCTGTTTTATATCTATGATAAAGATCAATATTATATTACAATAAGTTCTAATTATCTAGAATTATTATGATAAGTAATATTTATACAACATGTGTTAATTATAAACAAATATATTGAGCATTACTTATTTTACAGAATAAATTATTGAGATAAAAAATCATAGTATATCTACTATGCTTTATCTTCTGAATTTATATGTTACTTGTTTGTAGCACGCATCTTTAGATATTTTAATTTACAAAAGAGAATAATACTAAAAAATAGCATGAACCCCAATATGCTACGCTATTATTGTTCTTATGAAAGGAGAATAATATTGGAATCATCATTTTATAAGTACTTAGTAAGCTCTTTATCATCTTTATAGATTTTGTGTACTTGAAGCTTATTCAAGATACATTATATCATTTTATATACATATACATAATATCAATTATCTTCAATATAGGTAATACTAAAGAGAATAAATGACTCAAAACTCTTTGACGCAAATACCTATATGACGTGATACTGATGTAATATAGATAGGTTCGGGGCAAACAGCTAGTTACATGATTCTTAATCCCAATAATATCTTTGCTATGACATCTTTTTTTCAAATCATTGCTACGTTATGGACATTAATGTTGTATTACCCGATAGAGTTCAATTGGTTTTTGAGAATGACATACATATGTAACAACCCATCTATATCTCTGCTATCTTTTTCTTTTCACACATTATTTCGTTTTTTATCTATCGTTTTCCAGATATCGTATTTGTACAGCGTGATGATTAATACCACAAAGTTTACACTCGTTATAAAACTATTGTATTTTATTTCTGAAAAATGAATTTACCTTTTTTATACCCTATCAAGATATTACTCATACCATCTTTATGATAAAAATAGTAATAACTATGGTATATTAATCCACATTAAAATGATAGATTTTGGCTAAACTTAAAACTATAGGATTAATATACAGGATTTTGCATTCATTTCCGAACGCAACCCTTAATTTTTCGCTTATAAGAGTGATTTTATTCGCTTATAATGTCAGTTTTTTTCGCTTATGATATGTTATATTGTTCGCTTATGATGGAGATATTTTTTGCTTATAATATGCTATATTTTTCGCTTATGGTGGCGGTATTTTTCGCTTATAGTAATAGCAATAATTTTCGCTTATAATACATAAATAATTTTCTTACTTATGGGGTCTAAGAGATTCAGTTGTGAAGATTAGAGATTTACACAAATGATAGGAGGAGTTTTTCGCAACTAATATCATTTTTTTTTGTATTTGCTACACCTGCTTCTATGGGATCAACCAAATATCACCTATTATAAGCGAAAAACATCGCATATCATAATCGAAAATTAATGCTATCATAAGCGAAAAATACTGCCATCATAAGCGAAAAATATAGCATATTATAAGCGAAAAAAACTGACATTATAAGCGAACAAAATCACTCTCATAAGCGAACAAATTGAGGGTTGCGTCCGGAAATGAATGCAAAATCCTGTACAAACATACTTATTTTTTATAGAAAATAAGATAGTATATATATTCAATTGTTCAAGTCTCATATATTATTAATTTTTTCTGTATGTATGTCAATATTTATTATATCATAGTTTGCTATTTGCTCAAATGGGAGAAGGATATGTCTGGATCAGATCATAGCTACGATATGAATACATATACGCGGTAATATTAAATATGAATAAAAAATAGTATAGGAAGAATGCTGTCGTGACTTTTAGTGCATTGAGGTACGTTTATGGACTTGAATGTCTTGCACTATAAAATAAACTCTCGCTCCTTGCAGCGGATAGATGATTGCGTCCATATAGAAAGTCATGCATATAATTAGTAACATAACATATATGTTATAATTCAGAAATGTATATATGTTGTTAACGAGTTTATTTACAAGTATAAAATATACATCAGTGTCTTTGGGAATGAAATCAGCTGATTGTCACAAAAGATTTAACTTAACATACAATCGAATAAGGTTAATCTTTTTTTTAAAGTTGAGGCATCATGCTTTCAAATGATTTTTCTATGGTTCTTTGCGAAACATGTTTTTAAAAGTGATTCTAATGGTTGCTATCTTACGGAACTAATATTTTAGCCTTTTTATTTGCTTTGGCTAAAAAAAAGAACTATTATATACAGAGTAACGGTGAAATATGTTCATACCTTGTGCTTGCTAGCATCTTCGGTGAAAACACTCAGCCTTTTATCGTCATACCATGATGCTTTTGGAATTGCCGGGTAATATTTATCAGCCATACGAGGGAATATTCATGCTAGATTTTTGGTTTCTTGTCGTACATAGCCGGAAAGATTCTCTTATCATTATATTTGACAGCAAGAATATTGGTTTTTTCCTAACGATTCACGGGCAAATTATTAGGAAAAACTCAATATAAAAAACTTTTTTTTTCTTTTCCCCACAGAAAATCGCTAAATATAACCCCAATATTCAAGAAAAAAATTGAGGAGGGGATCTCATCATTCTAGAGTTTCCCGTTCTTGCTTAGTGAAACAACCCCGCATTTTAAACAGAACGCTGAATCAAAGTTATTTTCTCTCTGCCATATCTATAGTAAGAAAAAAAAGCCTCATGATGATCGAAGCGTATTTCTTTGTGATGGCATTTGACGTGATATGGCATGGGATTCAGATTGTTAGATCTTTGAAGCACATTATCATTATAGCTTTTTAGTTGATAGCATCCATCTATTCCGCGATTTCTTGTAGTTAACTTTCTTTGGTTTCATTAGCCAAGAAGTGGAACGGCAGGACGATTAGGCGTAGTCGTTTGTAAGTCAAGCTGGCTAATACTTTAGTCGACCGTGATTTATGATTCGACAACTCCGCTGTTTAACTCGGTCCACCGAGTCAATCCAATTTCTTTTTTAGACAAAGGTTTCATATAAACTCTTGCCGATAGATTGTATAAAATAAATATCGTGCAATAAATTAAGAGCTTGTACAATAAAAATACATTGATTTATAATGACTGTTTAACTTTTATGAGTACTAGCTTGAATGCATACATTTAGGAAAAACCAGGTATAATTACGAAAATGGGTACTTTTGGTTAACCGCGGGGTTCGTCGGTAAATACTTGAAAAATGCGGGCGGTCTGTTGTGCCACAAACAAGTTTCAAATTGGGAAATAGGCCGATGTTTCGATTAGTTTTTATTTTTTTACTCCACAATACATCATTATACCATGCTTACGGCATGTGAAAAGAAAATCGGTAGGACAATAAAGACTTAGTAACAAAGTGTACTAATAATGCAGCAGAAAAAGGCTTCATCTTCGTTTCTTCATTTACTTGATACATTATTAACGGAATTTTCATGAAAAAATACGATATCTTTTAATAAAAGTGTTTATATAAGAATTTAATTTCTCCGAGCATTCCATTGTTGAAAAAAAATTGGATAATATGGGAAGAAAGATGTGAAGAAAAGTTGTAAGGGTAAAGCAAAGAAAAAAGTAACTCGTGGTTCCGGCAAAAGCTATTTGCAAAAATACCCCGTCAACACCCATTTTGTCCCCCTTTTCAATATATCTCTTTTACTCCCCCCCCCCAATTTAACTCTTTTCCAAGTCCTGATTCTTCATATAAAAACTAGTGTCTCTCTTTTGTTTCGCCTGGAGCCCCACATTTCTTTTACTTCTTTATATATATTTTTTCTATTTTTTCAGAACAATATTTTTTCAAACACATTTTTAAATCATAATGGCAACTGCTACTCCTCCCTCAAGATATACATCATACGTATCAACATCACAATCATTTAAACCATCATCATCACCGCCAACATCTCCTGCTCCTGTTCAAATTTTTGATTTACAAGATGTTCTTTTACAGTACCAATCACAGCCTGAATTATTGAAGTTAATATTAAGTAGCAAGGTTGAAGAAGATAAACGTCGTACAGAAGAAGCCAAGTTACGCGCAAAAGAATTAGACTTGTATTTGAGAGAAGATCGATCATTGTCACATAAGCGTAGCAATAGTTTAAGTAGCCACTCTTCCCATAGCAGTATTAGCAGCAGTGGTAGCAGCAATACAAGCAGTAAACATAGTAATCAACAATCACACCATATTCATCAATATCATTCTCATTCTCATTCTCATTCTCAACATGAACAGCAGCATCAGCATCACCAACACCATTCCAATGCGGGAAGACGAAGATCTACCATGATTCGGAGCACTGCAGCACCTTATACAATACCTCAACATCGCCAAATAGCCGATGATCACCAGGAACGACGCAACTCTGCTGCTGTAGCCATGGTTGCAATGGGAACATCATTATCTCGTACAGCATCACCTCCTTCTCCTTCTTACTTCCCTGCATCTCCATCCATCAGGTTAGTAAATAGTGGGCAAAAATTAAATTAGCTAAATCTGATGATAATGCGAAAAATTAGGAAGAAGCATGTGGTTGACTTTATCTGTTTTCTTTCTATTTAGTTCATCGACACCATCTGTAGCCTCTGCATATCCATCTCCTGCCGCCGAATATTATTCATCAGAACCAACCAATACCAATAATTCTACCTCGACATCCAGTAACAGTCATCATTCATCTACTTTATCTAATACCAAAATAAAGGAGGAAGGCTCCGAAAATGCCACATCCTCTAGTCCAATAACTAGTCCAACTTCAGCTCCTAGTCCTATTACCACCTCATCCGGTCGTGCACGGCGAAAGCGCGAGATGCAGGCCATCACAAAAATCGTCGAAACTCGTGAATTTCCATACCAAGATAGTTACTTTTGGAAAAACAACGGTAACACAACTCAACGAAAAACTGGATGCAAAAGCATATACTACAAATGTTCAAATAGTAATAAGGTAAATAATAGTTTTGGAAAAAAGTGGGAAAATTTTGGTTATGTAAAAAAATAAACAGTAGATGGGAGAACAATGAGAAATCTTTCCGAAAAAGAAAAACTTTGGAGCTAAAATCTCACATTTAATAATCGTTTTAGGGGTGTCCTGTAAATAAAACTGTAACAGAACGGCCTAATGGTGAATATATTATTAAATACCGGGGGCAACATTTCATTGAATGCGGTCGTGTGGAGCGTATCGTCGATTTGTAATAAAAACAATGATTCAATACAATATATATCATCATTCATTATCTTGTTTTTTATTTTTTTATTTTTTTTTCCATTTTTCGATTTTTACCATTTGGAAACGTTTTTGCGGCAAAAGACTGGTAGTTAGCGGGAATCGGAAGGGGTCGGACTACTTAATTGTGGGAAGACCCGAGTACTGCCGATGAATTGCCTGGCTGTTGAATTTCTTGACATATGAATTTCAATCATTTTCATGCCGTGCAGAGTGTTGCACCAAAAATAGCGGAATTTTGTAAATTCTCTTTTTTCTTTTTGATGGAGATCTGCTGTTTCCTTTGTCTGCAAAAATTGACTTATAGCAATTGCATACCCAAAAAATAAGATAACAAAAAGATTATATGGCCCCTCCCCTTCACTCTTCATCTAATAATAATATGGCATGGGTAACCTTGTCACAGGTCCCCATATCTTCGTTTAAACACGGAAGTTTTTGCTCCATGTACTTCTATTTTAGCACCTCATTTTTTTTGGCGGTCTTCGTTCCTTTCTATATCATTATGACAACCTGAAACTACAAAGGTCCCAGTTTTCTATCATCGGGAATAGAAATAGCAGCCACGCTAAATACAGTGCATATTTCATATAAAAAGCTCATCAAAAAATTTAATCAATTTCTTTCTTTACTTTTTTTCCACGCTACAACAATAAAATATATTTGTTCATTATTATTATCATTACCGCTATTATTATCAATTGTCATCATTAGCATTATTAACAACCACACATTATTATAACAACTATGTCTCCACCATTAGTACTTCCACGATTATCTGGTTCCACTTTGGAACCAACTGTTGAACCAGTAGTCATATATCCACAACACATTCATCAAAAGGAGCCATTGGCTTTCAAGCAACCACGAAACATTAATATTACATATACCCATCCAAGTGCATCATTACAACGCAAGGGAAGACCGACATTCATTCACATTCCAGCAGAGTGCAAGGAATTTGTTCCAAAGGAACCCGATGTAAATGATTTTTCTGCTTGGTCTTACGACGAAGAAGATGATTCAGAACCAGAGTTATTATGGGATGATGTTACTCAAACTATTTACAAGTCATCAAGCAAACGACGAGCCAACTCGTATTCATCTTTATCAGTATCATCTGACGGCTCACCATTTTTTCCACCAGTATAAATAACCAAATTTTATGGTTCACAATTAATGCGCGCTTGTCACCATCCCCTAACTTTTTTAATTTTCCCACAGTATAATCTCTTTTTTTTTTGTTTATGCTTGTTTACTTTGAAGTACCAATACAACCATTTATCTCGTTTCCTTTTTTCAACTTCTAAATCTCATCCATCTCACACTTTCATGTACATAAAATTATTTCTCTTATTATACTCCCCCTTCTTTACCCAATTACATTTTAAAGCAACTTCATTATTATACTCTTGTACATTCTTTGCTTAACCAAAAAAAAATGATCATGTTTGATATTTTTCTCTTTTTTTTCTTTCATGCATGTTATAATAATAGTACAACTCTTTTGATATCCAAAAAAAGAATAAATCGTTTTTGAAAATCTATTTTGATTCATCTGCTTTGATTGATTTGACAACAATGGAAAAATTACGGAGGAGTTTGTATGTGCTTATGATGGTGGTGGTGTGATTTAAAACATTAACAATGGATTGGTTATAGATGTGGGGTGTAAATGAACCAACCAATGAAAATAGTTGACTGAAAGGAAAAAAAGGGCGGTAACTAAAAAACATGACGACACCACGAGATTTCTTGCGTGGTTCGTCGCGGCCGTCTGTTGCTATGACAAAAGAATTATAAGGTGCCCATGGTTGAATTTCTTGCTTTTTTTTAACTAGTTATCACTCTTTCGTTCAAAATAAGGGGAATTGTTCATAAACATAACGGTATTATCAAACATCCATTCTCCAATATCCAAATATTTTTTTACGTATGTTCGAACATCATCATTTTCAATCTGAGAAACAGCTGGTCTGGAATAATATCCAAATAAGTTTTCTTGATCTCGCACATTTCTATTAGTTTACATGGTAATGAAAAAAAAATAAGACTCACTGTAATCCGGTATTTCGTTTGATTCCTGCAAGTACTGCAGAAATAATAACAGCGTCTGTGGTATAATGAAATAGGCGGCCCCACATATTGATTTGTTAAGTGCTTTCCACGGCAGAAAAAAAAAGGTTTAATATGAACTTGGCCTTGTTTTTCTAAAAAAAAAGAAACGAAAAAGGAACCACGACGAATTCCCACTCATCCACTATAGGTCCGCGGATTCTCGGCGGACGGTAAATCTTCTCGTGCGCAGCAGGTTGCTGTGGCAAAAATAGCACACGACTGGTGGATTTTTCCTTTTTTTGCTATTGCTGCGTGGACAAGCTTCTTTTATATGGTGGCTAGTAACATCAAATTTGAGCGTACGATGATGGCGTAATAGTGTGCTTAGTGTAGTACAAAAAGAGTTGCTTACCAAGAAACATGTAAACTAATAGCCAGTGCCAAGTATGTACAAATAACTTCTTCAACAGTCGCCAAGGATAGCTTTTTTTTTGGCATTGCGCCATATGGACATGACATTTGATTGCTCAGCCTTTCTAGAATGTTAAAAAATTCTTTTCATTTATTTGACAAATCACACGAGTCTGACCCAAAATTTTGAAAGATATAAATAGAGGCGGACCGTGCGCGCCACAACCTTCGTCTTCCTGTTCCCCAAAATTTGTTTTCTTTACTAGACTTTATATAAAAAGCTTTATTTCTCAAAAACCCCATTTTTATCGCCTACTTTAAAAAATATATTTTATGATGGATACCCGCATGTCTATTTCTACATTGCTATACGACGAAAGTGATTGTAGCAACTGTCACAGTAACAACCATCATGACCGTTTAAAATGTATCAAAGAAACTACAAGTAGTATGCAATGGATTTCGCTACCTCAAAATTATCCGGATTTGCCAATAGAACTACGACCAAGCCGTAGTTGTGAAACAAAAGCAACTATAGAATTACCATCTATCTCTTTGTTGGATGAAAAAGCCTACAAACGACGAAGCGAAACATCACTTTCTTATTCCGATAACAACATAGCAGAAGGAGATTATGATCGTCAAGAGCGTAGAGAACGAAACAAGATGGCTTCCGCTAAATATCGTGCCAAGCGAAACCAAGAAACAGCTAATATGCGAAAGACGGTTGAAATTCTGAAAAAGCAAAACAATTATCTTCAGCAACAATTGAATGAAGCCTACAGCGATAGAAGCAGAATGTGTGCGCAGCTTGATCGGCTACAAGAATATATTTTTAACCACAAAAAGATTGGTTCCGTTGATTCACTTCCGCAGTCTCCGCAGCTTCATAAGGATCATCATGCCATAAAATCTAATATTGAAGAAGAACAACAGTACCCTGGGTTCAATGCCTAATTTTTTTTTTCGCTATCGTACAATATAGAAAAACAAATCCTCACCCTTTTCCCCATAAAGTTTTATTTTACACATACATTTACACATATCCCACCAACATTGCACATTTTCTTATTCTTATAGCTAGTACATATTTCTAAAGTTATAAAACTTATGTATATATCCATAAACTCTCTTGTATAGACAGTACAGCTTTTATTACTTAATTTACTCACACGTTGTTCTATTACCTCTTACCCAAGTATTTTTTTTTACTTATAATAAAACCAGATCCGATAAAACCTAATCTTTGTAAATCGGTTTTCTAATATCCCCCGGATTTTTTTTAAAGCGGAGAGGGACTCTATAAAACTTTCGACAATCAATTTGTTTTTCATTGATAATTCTTTTTTACTTTTTTTTTGCACTTTTTTTTTATCATTTTTATTTTTTCTTTCAAATGCCTAAAATCGTTATCCTCGGTAATATATAAATTTTATAATGATAATAGAGTATTAGAAATTAATGTAGAAGAGAATATATGACAATTTTCAAATTATTAAAAATATTTTCTTTATTCTTATTGCTAACACTTATCTTTCAAAGGCTGTGGTGTACTCGGTTTGACAACCGCAATTGTTTTGCGTAAGAATGGTTTCGATGATATAACAATTGTCGGAGAGCATCATCCCGGTGATGAACTGACACATGAATTTACTTCGCCGTGGGCTGGTGCATCTATTGTCACATTTGCTTTTGAAAACAAACTTCTCCAAGGTTAGCTGTTAAAGCTTTGTAATCTCTTATCATGCTAACGACATTTGTTATTATTATTATTATTTTACTTTTGTTTATACTAAAAACTATTTCTTCTATCGGTTTATATATGATAGACATAGATCGTATTTCTTTCCAAGAATTCAAGAGAGAAGCTGATGAAGTTCCCGAAGCTGGTTTGATGTATTGTCCTGGTATTCATTATAGTGAGGTTGATGATCAAGCTGCAGAATCGTGGGGACATAAATTCTACCTCAATGTAAAGTGTCTTATAAGTATACAATATGATATATAGAGAAGGGAAAAGAAAAAAAGTAGAAAGTATCAATAAGTAATCTAACATTTCAATAATTGGTGAACAGACCTCAGAAATTCCCAAAGATAAGCTCCCTCAAGGCGTTAAATTTGGATATAAATTCATGTCTTGTGAGTGTAATTTTATTTTATTTTTCACTAATGTGTAAATGATTTTCCATTGACTGAATTTTTTTCGGATGGGTTCGGAATTTTTGAAAAGTTACTATGAGCGCGCCCAAATATTTATCATGGCTCGTATCCAATGTTCAAAAACTTGGTATTACTTTCGAACGTGGTACATTTGATAGCGTAAGCCAGTTGTCAGAAAAATACAGCGCAGACACTGTTATTAACTGCTCTGGTTTGGGATCGCAATATTTGACTGACGTTCAAGACAAAACTATTAGTGCCATTAGAGGCCAAACTGTTTTGATTAATGCACCTCATATCAAGACTCAAATGTATCGTGAAGGACCAGATGTATATACCTATATTATTCCTCGTCCAGATGGTAACTGTATCGTGGGTGGTACTTTAGATTATGATAATAAAAGCCCAGAACCTAATCCAGATATCTCCAAGGATATTTTAAAGCGTGTCTATGAATTAAATCCTGAATTGACTCATGGTAAAGGACCTGATGCCTTCAATATTGTACAACATAATGTTGGCTTTAGACCTGGCCGTAAGGATGGTGTTCGACTAGAAAAGGAGACTTTAGGTAAAAAGAAAAATTTCGAACAGGTGAATTCCCTGTATGAATTTTATTATGTGTAACTTACTGATTTGCGGAATTTTAGGTGTTGGAAACAAAAGAATCACAGTTGTCCATAATTATGGCCATGGTGCACATGGTAATGTCAATATTTTCCGCCCCTCTTTTTTTAAGTTTTGTACCAAAGTAACGCATAGATGTACTCAAACATTCTATGATGATTTTTAGGATATCTTTCAAGCTGGGGTTCAGCAGTAAAGGTTTTAGAATTACTTAGAGGGGGCATTCAAGTCAAGGCAAAACTGTAAAAAAAAATATCACCAAAGAAAACACACGAATTATGTGAAATGTGCAATGTATAATAAATATCTATTAATATCACTATTATTTACTTTATCATATATTAAACACCGTATGTTGAATCGTTGTGATTGATGCACGTAATCAGTTAATTTTTATTAATTTGGATTGATCGGTTTTTTTTTTTTTTTTTTTTTTACTTTAAAGCAATTTATTAAGATTAATATCGAAGTCATCCCCAGTTAGGTGATACTGTACATTTATATTTTGTTCGATTAATTCTTGGTGACACGATTTAAGCCTCGAAGAATTTGTGTGCCAAAATTACATACTGCCACAATTGAGCAGTGAAACTTATGCTTCTGCTTTCAAGGATAAGCTATTTGTAACGCATAGATAATCTGTTTCCATTCATTCTCCTTAGATTATTATTACTACCCCGGCATTTTTTTTTATATAATTTAAAAATAACAACATAAATGTGGCCGTCGATATGTAGATACATAGACAGTTTTATAATATACCAAAAAACAAAACTTGCTTAATGTCGGGAAATGTTTACTGTGCTATTTTTAAAAAAAAAAATTGCCACAATAAGTTGACTGATAACTGTTCCTGAAGACTTATTATGAACAATACCCCTGTTACTGTATCTACCGTCAAATTTTTCTTATATAACCACATTGATGAAAAACATTTTATTGTTTTACATTATACTTTTACAGTACATCTTTAGTAACTTGTTTATTTTTTTCCCTTTTGTTCTTGAGATGTTAGACTGAAGAAAAATGACATACTGTCTATTGCTTATCTGTATATCATGTCGTTTATTAAAATGCATAATGTTAATGGGATAAACTTGCATTTTTTTCTAATTATAATGTATGCTTTTTTTATGCATAGCTAACACTTTTTTGCTAGCAACAAACGAAGAAAAAACCAATATAATTTTTTAGATGCTATTAAAATTTCATGACAACACAATTTTCTTTTATCACTAAATCAATTATACAAATTTGATGAGCCTTTTGAATAGTTCAAACATCCTTTGACATTTATATTTATACGACGTTGTACTCTGCAATTATTATATACAAACTTTGTATCGGATGAAACCTCATTGTTGGATAAATCCATATTCTATTTCCGATCAGTGACTTTCAGTAAGCCAACGTTTTGATCAACAATAACAGGAACGGTATATTTAGATTAATTAAATCAAATGAATCGAAAAAATTATGTTCAACTTTTGATACCCGTGTTGTTTGAATCCCCTCATGTACCCTGCACTTAACTCTCTCCCACTCAATTTTTTGAAAGTATGTGTAGTAAAGTCAAGTATAGGCAACTTCATCAAAAAATATAATTTTTTTCTTTTGTATCTTTTTTTGCAATTCTTTTTTATATAATCTAGTAGAAATAAAAACTTTCATCTTTAGAATGCCTCTTTCTTTACGTACTTTTCTTATACTTTGAAAGAGAAAAATTATAATTTTTGATGAAGTTGCCTATACTTGACTTTACTACACAACTTATCTTTTATTCACATATCTGAATCTGAAAATTTCAAAAAATTGAGTGGGGGAAGAGAGTTAAGTGCAGGGTACAAGAGGGGATTTTTCCTTACTCCTCCTCCAATTCAAAATATAATCCAAGATTCTTTTTCTCCAGATCCTATTCTATCATTTTCTTGGTTTTAATTTTGCTTTTGCTCATTTTTGACTGATCAGATAAAATTTAAAATTGAGCTATTTAAGTTGAGCTGCACCATATAATCCCCTAATAATTTCATGTTTTAGAAAGAGTGTATGATTATGAAAAATCTGCGTTAAGTAAAGTTGTAGTTTTTCTTTTATATGAAATTAGAATAAATTGTACGTTACCATATTAATAAGCATAACAAAATAATATTGTTAACAATTAAGCAAATATTGCCAAACTTTTGTTTGCACCTACAACATCCGACAATACTGTAAGCTTATAATAAGTTCTGTAATCTTTTTTACATAGTCAGCGTATATGATACTTAAGGTCGACTTCATTCTTTACAGGGAAAGATGCATGAGTATATAAAAAGAAGCCTTATATAGCTACCAAAAATAGTAAAAGTTTTTTTAAGCAGCACTTTTATTGTCCCATATTAAAATGTTTTTATAGGCTTGGGTAATACATATTTTGAACACGATTGTACAATATTTATTTGTACAATTTGCATTCTCTTAATTTCACATGTTAGATTAATAAAAACTGGTATCTCTTCTTTTTTTTGCAATAAAAAAGCCGTTAATCGTCATAAATACCATATATACATTTAATTGATATATTTTTGTCAACTAAGTGTAAAACATGGCATGTTCTGCTTAAAAAATAGTATGTAAGAGAACCACTTCCTTCGCTTTTTCTCACCGAGGACGTTCAAATGTTTTCTGTGACACTAATGAAAAATATTCAACACTGAAACTTACCATGGTTATTGTAATGTAACACTCTGAAATGACCTGGGACCTAAACAGATCCATTTAATTTATTGTATGATATCAAATCATAGAAGCATTATCTGATTCATAAAGTTCAATATGATGCAAAAATAGCGTAAATAGTACACATAAGTAAAGGGTACCACAGTTATTATGAAATATATATTAGACAAGTCAACCAAAGTAACATTCAAGGTCAGTGCACAACAATAAGATACACTTATTATTCACAACCAGCATGTGAATTCTTAAGCAAGGTTAACAAATACTTTTTTTCTGTTTATTTGTGGTTTTATTTGTATTCATGCATTATTATGCAAGTTACATTCGTCAATGATGTCGGCGCAAAATAATCTGACTTTCATGTTGTAATTCTAAAAAGTATTTATTTCTGCTGGGCTTTATGAAGTAGTGGTATCATATGTATCATGTAATGTATTATGCGCTTTGAATGCGAACACCCAAAAGTTTGTGGTTGGGGTTCAAGAGTTAAGGTTCACATGTTTTCCAAAATGCATACTCATTCATTCAATTAGCGAAAATTCAAGGTACGAAATGGCGGAGCGATTACTATATTAATAAAAGGACGAGAGGCTTGATACTTATACGCAACAAAATCATAGTAAAATATTTCTAGTAAAAAAAAAGCAAGATTTTTCAAATTGAATGTAAACGTCCAACCCCGGCTATTTTAATGCTATTTGGGGTCAAAAGAAAAAAGCTGTTTTTGACCATAACCTATTTGGATTCATGCTTTATTCAAGTTTACCCTATTTTGATATCATAGGATGCGGGGTTTGTCACTAGTTTTGTGTATCGATAATTACGTATATGTATTTGGTGCGCAAAAAAGCACGGTCTACATGATACTGCAACAAGGAATCCAAAAATTGCCATTATCTCAGAACGGACATCATAGTAAGAAGCCCTTATTTTTTGTATGAGTACTTTGCATGCCACTTAGTTTTTGTACAATAAAGTCTGGTTGCAGGGACTTATTTTTTCACTCAACAAAAAATAGTAAGAAGTTCAAGCACGTGCTTTTTTAATTATACTGTATATCGTTTCAGCAGAATTAAAATAATTAGACAAGCTTTCGATAATAAAATTGTTTTCTTATAGAACAAACTAAAAAAATAAAATTGTGGATGGGGTGAAAGCTGATCGGATTAGTTGTTATACAGAAGATCGAAAAAAAAATAGCGGGGTTGAACTAACCAATATAGCGAGGGCGATTAATTTCTTACACATCTAGAAATAATAAACATTGATGAAGCAAGTAAAGTATATCAATAACAGTAACGTGTATGAAATGTTGCTTATGCACATATTTCTTTTTTTGAAATCCATTATGCCATTTTAGATTTTGAAACCTGACAGATGTGATAATAGCCAAAGACGGGAAATGGATTCATTAAAAGAAAACTTGATTTATCATAGTGTTCCCACACAAACTGAATCTATAGTAAAATCTGCTAAGCATATTTTAACAATCATGTTGAAACGGTAATAAACAAAATAGAGTAATCCCGCTCTGGTGATGAGTGGTTTCTTTTTCGCTTCATACTAAAAAAACCGTTGCGATAACATAATTAGTCGGTATAAAAAGAGTTACACTATTACACTTCCACAGTAAGGAATCGACACTTTTTGTTTTTTGCTGTCACCCAGAATTAGTCTTGTGAGATTCTCACACTGGGGGGCACAAGTAGCATTTGTCGATCCCCTCTGTATGCGTTGGGGTTAATTTTTATTCTTGTTCTCCCTTTATCCTCAAATACCTGCGAAATGTATGAGTTGCCTAGATCCAGATATGTGAATTTTTCCATAGTTAGTACCTTATTAAAAACACTCGTTGTCATAGTTATCTTGACGTGTACCATGAATTTGGCAGCTGAAAAATTAGGTCCTTTACTCAACGACAAAAAAAGTCGATTGTATGTGTGGGGGTGGGGGGAGTAAGAGTAGGAGGGCAAGGGTATTTCCAATTACGGTATCAAACACCACCACTCAGCACGAAAGTTCCAAATCCGTCAGATTTGTAGCACCTGGAAAAATGAAACAGTCAAATACTTTAAAAGGTGTACCTTGTGTCCGGCTTGAAAGCACCTTTTTTTTTTTGTTTTTGTTACTCTTCAGTATAACTTTTCTTTTCGTCTTTTTGAACAAAGCTTCTTCTATACACTCGAATATACATACCATATCATGGCTCCTGCTGCTACACAATCTTTGAGTGAGGCCCTTGTTGCTGGCCATCTTGGACACTTGACTGATCCCCAGACTGCCATGCTGAAGAAAATATGGACCAAATTGCTCAATTTATTCGAACAACCTGGAGATCCCAATTCCAAGCCTGCTCCCAAGAAGAAGGCTGAAGAAGCACCCAAGAAGTCCGGTGGGTTTTTCAGCCGTGGTAAGAAAGAACCCTCTGCTGTCGAAGAATTGTTCATTGGCACAACTACCGATCCCAAGTGGTTGTCACTTCCCCTTGAACAAGCGATTCCATTGATCCCCGGTGCTCAATTGGAACGTACCTTCTGGGGTATGATTCAAACTGATAACCCTGACGCTGTTGTTCTTCGTTACTTGCGTGCTCGTAAGTGGGATATTGATGCTGCTTACAACATGTTGATCAATACCTTGCGCTGGCGCTTGGTTCATCGCATCGACGATATTGTTGCTTTGGGTGAAACTGGTGTTAAGAATGAACTTGAAAAGTTAAAGGAGGGTATGGGCGAGTCTTTCATTTGGAATTTGAAATCTGGTAAGGCTTATCTCGGTGGACCTGATAGGGATGGTCGCGGTATTTGGTATGTATAACTTTATTTTTTTGACACTTTTTTTCGGACGTTTCGGATATGCAAAAAAAAAAAAAAAAAACTAAATACAACTTTTCATCTTGTGATAGTTTCATCAATGTCCGTTTCCATCATAAAGAAGATCAAACTCCCGAAGTTGTCAAGTTATTGACCATGTATGTTATGGAAAACTCTCGCTTGGTTGTTAACCAACCCATGGAAACCGCATGTATTGTTTTTAACATGGAAGACTTTACTTTGAGCAACATGGTAAGTAGTTTTGTTTTTGGCTATGTGTGAGAGAGAGTACTTTGCCAAGTACAAACAAGTATAAATGTGTAACCATGTTCTTTTTTTCTCGATTTTCGATATAGGACTTTGACTTTGTCAAGTTTTTGGTCTCATGTTTTGAAGCTTATTATCCTGAAACTTTGGGTCAATGTTTGATCCACAAAGCTCCTTGGGTATTTTCTACTGGTAAGTTCTATATGTCATATTTATAAATAGATTCCACTACCCCAACAAAAAGAACACTAGAAATGGTTTATATCAGCACAGCAGGTTGAGTTGATTAATGATTGTTGTTATCAATAATTTAGTGTGGAATTTGATTACTCCTCTCTTGGATCCCGTTGTTGCCAGCAAGATTGCTTTCACAAAGAACCTTGATGAACTTACCAAACGTATCGATATTAGCGCTTTGCCCAGCTTTATTAGCAAGGATGAATCCAAGAAGACAAAGGATGAACGTACAAAGGTCGGGGAGCCCGATGCTGGCGCTTTGGAGCGACCTAGTACTGCTGCTGTTCAAGATTATAATGATATAATTAAGGAGTATGTTTATGAAACCAAGGAATGGAGCAAGACGGAAAGGGCTGCTGATGAAAAGGGTGATTCAGGTCGTTTGGCATTGGCAAAACGCTTCCGTCAATCTCGTATCAAGGCTGACAACGATCTTCGTGGTGACAGCACTTGGAAGCTTAAGGGCATGTTCTCTGTCAACGAAAAGGGTCGCCTTATTATCGACTTCGGTAGTGATGGTTGGGAACCTCTTGATATCACCGATAGCGTTTAAGTGACCAACTACTTTCCCACGCACTATTTATTAAAAATATTAACGCTCTCAGCACGCAAACACACGAGCCCACAAATATAACACCAGACAATAACATCAAACAAAAACCAAAGCATTTTCTTGTTTCTCACACAATTCCCCCGTTTTTTTTTGCCCTATCATACTCCCCTGGACTGGCATCCATTTCCGCGTTTTAGTTAATTTTTTTGATCCGCTTGATTATATCCTTCAGGGACATGTAATCCCGCATATTTTTCTTTTTTGTGAATACATAAACTTTTCCTTTTTTCTTTATCTTATTGATTTTATTTTTCGTCGTGCTATAAGGACATGGTTTCTCAATTGTCATTTGAAAAATGTTTACATGGTGTGGAAATCACAGTATGAATGTGAGTATATACTGTACTTAAATAAGTAACGAAAATATGTTCAGAGTATATCTTGTATAGTTTCTGCATCTGATATAACTGGATGATCGTCTAATTAACATATTTCACTATTTATCAACGTTACGCAGAAAACGCTGGTCTTTATTTCATGTCTCCTTTAAACACAGCGCCAGGTATTGCATATTTGTTTGAAACAGTCCATGCAAATTTACAAGACAATAAGAAAAATCTTGTTACGGAGACAGGGAAAAGGGCAAGTGGGAAGGAAAATAGCATTGAAAAAGTTGCAGGCTCATATTAAAGGAGATGTGTAGAGACAAAGAGATGACGTAGAGAAATATGTTTGGAGATAGAGATGAAAGAGCGGGTTAGCTATTTAAAATCTACTTAATGGGCGATTAAGATAAAAGATATCTTTATTGATTTAAAGGCTTTTCCGGATTGGGAAGGGAAGGATCGATCCACTAGAGATTTACTTGGCCTGGATCGCTATCAAGATATTGTTGCTGGTTTGAATTTGAGTGCGGATGAGCATTGAGTTCAGGGAAAGGATTTCGGTTTGGCTTTGATAGTTTCTTTAATATGGAAGAGAGTACGCCATTGGTTTTGTTTGTATTGATATTTAATCTTTTGTACATCTGGATACATGTTATTGCATGTTGTTTTGCAAAATTTGAGTTTCTGCATGCATTGCAAATTTTTGATTCCCCACCATATAGATCGACTTCTCTGGTTAACATTGGTACTCACATTATTGGACCAACACCAAGCGATGATCTGCATGCTGCCAATAATTTTGATTGTTGATTTGCCGATATGGTTGAGTTGAGTTTTCTATTCGATGTTGGCGAATCGTGGTATAGTTTTCAGCTTCGTTGCACTGGAATTATCGTTAGTTTGAACAACTACTTTACAATGAAGACATTTGTTTTATTTAACGTCTCCCTTAAACACAACGTTGGGTCAGAGATATTTGTTTGAGATAGTTCAGAAATGTTAAGAAAATGATAAAAACCTTGTGGAGTACTGGGAAAACGTCATAGAAGACAATTACTTTGAAGTAGAAATTTGTTGTTCAATTTAATGTCTCCCTTTATTTATACACATCGCCAGGTATACAAAGAAAAATGCAAACCTTCCTGTTGTGGTGACAGGAAAGACAATTAATTTATTTTATTTTATTTAAAGTTCCCAACAAACACAACGTCAGGTTGGATATAGTTGTTTGGGAAAGTTCAAAAATGACAATTACTTCACATTAATTTACGTTTGGATTTTTTTTAGGTTTACATACAGCTTTTATTTTGATAGGTGGTGATTTTTTTAGTGCTTTTAATCATATTGATCAGCCAAAAATCGGAAATGTTGTACAACTTTGATTTCCAGTAATTAATTACCCACCCCAATTGTACTACTAATTAGATAAATCACATGAGTTTTATTGATCATTTACTCATTAATTAAGCCAGAAATTCGAAGGAAGATATATAATATGATATGATATTTTGATAGCAGAAAAAAAAGAATAATTTATTGGAATTGTTTATAGGAATATTTTTAAAATTACAAGGTTGCGTGTGTAAGATAAAGAACTTAATCGTTTCGAATACCTTGCAAGGCGTTCAACAAGGTATTATCAACATCGTCCTATAAATAAATAAAAAAATGCATGGCAAGAAATAAATTAATAAAAAAAAGGCGAACTCACAAAAGAAATTCAGAAAGTTTCATGAATAAAAGTATTAATTACCATTTCCAAAGACCAGAGCATGACACCACCTAAACCGTTAGCTTTGGCATACTTGACCTTTGCTTGCAATGAGTGAGGATCATCGAAAGACAACACACGGTTGCCGTTGTAAGCGTAGGGAGTTTGACTGGCTTCATCCCAAGATGTTTCCCAACCAGAAGAGTTTGTAGGAATACCCTGAGATTCAATAGAACGCCATTGGTACATACCAGAGAAAGTGGAAACAGCGTTGGGACATGGGTCGGCTGCCTTTTCATCATACTTATCGCCCTTGATTTGTTTACCATCTAGAGGCTGATACATACCAGAGGAAGAAGTGGCACCTGTTTTGACTTGCGCAATACGACCATAGAAAGGAACACCCAAATAAAGTTGATCAGCGGGAATACCAGCATCAATCCATGCCTTGACAGCTGAATCAGCACTGACAGAGTCAATACCGTCAGATTGATCCTTAAAATACAAAGGGGCATTTGGTCCAACTTTTTCGTTCCAGTTACCATTAACATCGTAACCCTGTAAATAAATTAAAGTTATTTAGATTTTTCCAGGAGATGATCGAACAAATAAGGGGTAGAAAATAATTAGTTTGACAGAAAATAGAAATTGCTATTATTATGCATTAGCCTAATTACCATAATGTAAAAGCCATCTAAAGCATTCTTCCATTCAGGGTCCAAAGAGGCAGAGGGTTGTTGGTTTTCATCATTGAAGGGTGCGGTAGCTACAGCAGCATTGATCAAGGTACCTTCGGGCAAGCTTTCACGTAACTGTTGGACAAATGTAAGATAGTTGGCAGTATCTGCAGGGTCACTGTACAAATAACGAGAAAATGTTCCATACATGAATTAGTTTGGAATATACATATATATTAATAAATAGACTTTGTGCACTTACTTTTGGTTACATGCAACACCATTAGCGCTGTTGGGATATTCTGTTTTGTACAAGTTGTAGAAAATCGGATACACGTAAGTTACACATCAATATGATAGTTGTTTACAATAATATATTAGTCACACAGCAATATAACCTACCCCAATCAATGTTAATAGCGTCCAAATCGTATTCTTCGACAGCATTAGTAATGGATTTTACAAACTTGGTACGGGATGATTCAGAGCCAACAAGTGAACTGAAGTAAAGGGAGCCAGTCCAACTATATTTGATGAAATATGTGATTAGTATAATATATTATTGTACTTATATTTATGTGTGATAATATGAAATAATAGTAATGATATCAAGTCATACCCGCCAATGCTCAAACTGACACTCTTGTCATTGTCGTGACCTTCCTCAACAACTAAAAGAATGGATGCATATATAGTTAAGCTATACTCGTTGAAGAAAAAGTTATCTAGAACAATGAGGATTGCTCATTCTTTTAGCATACTTACTGGACTTCAGTTGATCACCATTAAATTCACCGAGTTCACCATTTTCGTTAGGAACAGCAAAAGAATAGATAACTTGGTCAAGTTTGTCCCAAGCAATTTTTTCGGGCAAGGCCTATAAATCAAATGTATTTATTTGTTGGTATTCCAACTCTGGGTATTTTGATAATGAGGTGTCGATATTTTTTTTCTTTTTTTTACCCAGTCAGCAATATAAGCAATCAAACGGTGGTCGGAAGAAGGAGTTGTAGGCTCGGGAACAGCGGTAGTAGTAGGAACAGCATCGGTAGTAGTAGGAGCAGCAGTTGTAGTAATGGTATCAGCGGGTGAAGTTGTGGAATGCTCAGGGTGTTTACAACCAGCAGCTAAAGCAACAAATAAGAAAAGAACAGTCTGCACCAGCAGCAATAAATGATTGGAAAGGGTCTTCATGTTGCAAACAAGAAGAAAGAGAAGAAAAGGTGTAGAATAAAGCAGTAGATGATCGTCATCCCACTACTTCTTTTATACTTTTTAATTTCCATTTTTGAATTAATTTCCATTTTTGAATTAATTTACATTTTTTTTTTTTGAAGTGAAATAATAATATAATATAATTTAAAATAAGATAATAAGCGCCCCTTTTTCGTCCGCGCGTCAATGATATTTTTGTAATCTAATCGTATCACCATACTATCTTTTACTCCGCTCTCCTCTTGAATGGAACACGACGATGATCCTTTGCCGCATTTTTCTTTCTTCGTTTAGCAAGAATCTTGTCCATATTCTTCTCTCCCAATTGTTGATATTTGTCCATAAGTTCCAATTTTCGTTGTTCAGCTAAAATTATCAATATACAGAAGTTAATATATAAGCGTTATTATATCTCATTATAAGCTTTGTTTCTGCCTCATATATCGTTTATAAACTCCTAAAACTCGTAATGTTACTCACATCTTTTCAAGAAGTAGGGCTTTTTGCCTTGTTTCACAAGCTCAGCTTCAGCCTTCTTGCGCTCCCGCAATAGTTCCTGTTTTCGCTTAGTCTGCTTTTCAGTAGCTTCACGAGAAACCTTAATAAAGTGGCTAAATGTCAGACAACTAAAAAAAAATCATTTACACACCTAGCCTCTCTCACACCCGATCAATAAACTCTTACAAAAGCACACAGATTAAGTGCTTTTGGTAATTTACCATTTTCGTTAATAATGATTCCATATTTGTTCGTTTCTCCTGGTTCTTTTCTTTTTTGATAGTTTTACGAAGCATTTCTTGTTCTGATTTTTTATAATCGTCCAAAAAAGAGTAAGATTTTTCAAATAAATCTTGATTCAATTGTCCAGACAATTTGTCAAATCTTGGATCCCTTGTTTTCTTTATTAGAGATCAATTGTTAGTTTGTTGAGGAAAATGTATTCAATCTAGTTTGAAAAAACACGGCAAATATAACGAATAAAATGCAATATAAAAAAAATTACTAACCGATCCAGAAGTTGGTACTACCTCACGAAAACGGCTGACGGCTTTTTTTGATGATACCTCCATTGGACTATATTATATAATAATTAGAATAATTTTGTTATTTATTTTACTTTATTTTATTAAATCCATTTATTTACCTGTATTTATTATCACGCTTCATATCTCTTTTAGTTCGTCGTATCCGATCTTTACCAAGTTTATTGACAGCTCCTTTGACATCACGCATAATTTGTTCCTTGGATATTTTCCGGGCGGATGATAGATCATTCTCTTCTCCTTCCATTTTACTTTTCACATCAGCAAGTTGTTCAAATGAAACATGAGCCAGACCTTTATAAAATAAATAAATTAAACACAAATCCATATCGTTAAGAAAAGATAGAAGGGATAGGATGATCATTGATGTCGTTCTTCTGTGGGAATCTTGGACCCCCTTACTTACTTCGCTTTAGTTTATCTAGTTTGGCTCTTTTTGGTTGTTCGTCTTGTGAATCATCGTCTTCCTCTTGGCTGAATTCCTACACGATCGATCATATAAATGTTACAAGAAGTTTTTTTTGGAGCATTAATTCAAGAAAATAAGTAATGATCGATTCTTACTTCATAATTTCCTTCTTCGTCATTATTGCTATATTCAATTCCCTCTTCTTCGTCAAATTCTTCACTGTATTGGTCTTCTGGATCAATTCTCATGATTGTCAACAATTATTATGCACATGTAATAAGAAAAAGTTTTTGGTTTCAAAAAAGTGTAGGTTCGGAAGACAAAATATAAAAATTTATGAAACTAGAAAAGAAACTTCAGTTTTTTACTGTTGTTATTTTTTTATTTTTGTTCCTGAATGTTAAAACGATTTGCAAGACCATATGTTACTCTAAATCACCACTTACGAACCCGCCCGATACAGCAGTACAATGGTATACATACGAAATATCTGAAATGGCGACCAAGCCCTAGGACCATGGCAACTGTTGCCGTGGTTGGAGGAGTAGGTTCCGGGATCTATTATTTTGACAGCGATCAATTCCACTACTATGTCCAAACTTTTCAACGATCCGGGAAAGCAATTGCAACAGGCGCTATAATAGCTCTGGATTATAAGTGGACACTAATGCAGGCTTCTGAAGAAGACAAAGAAGCAGCCAAATCTGCTTGTCATAAACGTAGTGCAAAAAGAGTATTACACACTTTGCAATCTCAGGGTGGAATCTATATCAAATGGGGTCAACATCTCTCTTCCATGATCTTTGTATTACCGGAGGAGTGGACTTCAACATTGTCAGTATTGCAAGATCGATGTGAACGAGCAAGCTCACCTGAGGAAATTCGTCAGCTCATTCGAATTGATATGGGTCAAGATTTAGATGATATCTTCTCCTATTTTGATTATGAACCAATTGGCGTAGCCTCGTTGGCTCAAGTTCACCGAGCTCAACTGGCAAACAGCGATGAATGGGTTGCGGTTAAAATTCAACATCCGAAACTTGATGAATTTTGTAGAATCGATATTAACACAGTATCATGGATATTTGACACTATTCAGTCCATCTTTCCGGATTTTGGATTCTATTGGGTGGCCGAAGATATGCGTGAGTCGCTGCCGCAGGAGCTGAACTTCTCATTTGAGGCAGAAAATGCACGAAAGGTAACTCATCAGTTTGCAAAGGAAAACACTGCACTGGTTGTGCCGAAAATTATTTGGGCAAACAGACGGATTATTTGTATGGAATGTAAGTTATATTTTGGATGGTATCATCATAAAAGTGTAAATGATGAAAGAAGCTTGAAACTCACAGCATATTGTTTAGATATCCATGGGACCAGGATAGATGACTTGGATTACATGAAGAAACATAGTATAGATCCCAGTGCTGTTTCTACCGAATTAATTTCAATATTCTCTAGAATGATGTTTTTGTACGGGTAAGTTGATCTCTTCACATTAGTAATTATAATTTAAATTTACTTATATGCTTTTGCTTTTTTCATCAAGATTTGTGCACTGCGATCCTCGTAAGTATATAAACAATTTCGATTTTTTTTTCTGAAAAAAAAAGTTAAATTACTAACATCGCGTTACCAACTTTATTTCAAGATCCGGGTAATGTAATGATTCGAGCAAGTAAGGATAATAAGTCCGGACGAAACTTTGATATTGTCCTGTTAGATCATGGTGTTTATCGAACGCTTTCGAACGATCTCCGTGTCAACTATGCACATTTATGGACATCATTGATTGAAGGCGATGAAGATGGTATTCAACGTTATTGTGCGCTAGTAGGAGGTAGTGATCATAGACTTTTTGCATCCATGTTAACTGGGCGGGAATGGCATACAATTCGTTCAGCAAGTTTATCATCATCACGTACAGAAAGTGAAAAAGATCGAGTGGCGAATAAACCGACGATGCATTTCTTCCGTCGAATTGCTGATATTCTATCTTCGCTGCCCCGTGTTATGTTGCTTTTGCTCAAGACAGGCGACCTTTTACGAAACGTAGATGAACTTCTTCGCAATGCATCAAAACCGGAACAATATCGCACCTATGCCATAATGGGACAATTTTGTGCGAAAGCCGTATGGGTCGAAACTAAGCAACGTATCACGGAGAAAGCAGCAACTGCTGGATTCAGTTGGCAACTAGTGAAACATTTTGCAGTTGCTTGGTGGAACTATCATCGTTTAGAATACAGTCTTTGGGCCTACAACGTGAATTCCTCGTTACGCCAAAAGCTATTCATTTAAATTACTTTGTAATATTGTTTTAAATCAGTATCAATAATAATCACTGTTAGACTCTGGAAACTATAGAATAATCCATAATAAACCAATAATAGATGCTGCCAAGTTCGCAATAAAAAACCCGACCAGTTTGCCTTTTACAATAAACTTTTTCCAAGCTTACCTTTTATAGTAACCTTTGTTCTTAGGGAAAAATGTCAAGAATTTATTTTTTAATTTCCTATATTTGGTATACTAAAATAACGGAATAGAGCGGTTACTTCTCTTTATAGCCTCACTAACTTCATTTTTTCTCTTAGCAACGAATCATGTTATGTTGTAGAAGCGCTTCAAGCAATGTTCCGGAGAATTTATTATGAGATTCTATGTTCGGTCAATCTCGTTTCCACCTCTTTTAATTTACCAGCAATAGCAGCAGCACAACTTCTCAATCACGTTCAACTACTGCCCTTTTTCCGTTGTCCCTTTCGTTAATGAAGACATTAACACGAGTAATTGTGGACCACATGCTCGGGTCAGGTTAACACTTTTAATAGTCTCATCGTTTCTCAAATTTAGCATTACTCTAGTTTACTTATTATAGGAAATTGGAGTCTACTACAGTATAAAGAGTAAAGTGAAGTCTTTTCCATGATTTAATTGCGAACTTGAAATCACCTAATCTGAAAAAAAATTAAATACGTTACCAAAATAAGCAAAACTTGAAGATAGTTAAAACAGTAATATAAAAAGCGTTGTCGAACGTCGAACCTCGTTTATTACACAATTGTACGACATAATGTATTAGAGATAACAATTTCATTAAGTTAGAAAGTTACACTGGTTAATTTTTTTGATAATGGTAAAAATTACTAGTGATTTATTTATTCGATTTGACTGTGATTATCATTTCAACCTGAAAAAAGAGATTGGTGCATAAGTTTGTTATATTACGTAATTAGATTATGATTAGTTACTCGAACGACTTACTTAATCATGATCATTATGTATTCTAAAAAATCCGCATGAATACGTAGTGGGTATTTCAAACGTAACATGCTTTGCGGTATTTGTGAACACTTTGATGTTCATTTTTCGATTGCATCTTTCTCATCCTCCATTATTTGCTAGTATACACTGATATACTGCTTTTTGTTTGAAAATAAAGATTACATAAAAAAAATAAGATAATTTATTTAAATCATCAACTTTTCTTAAAAAAAAAATACGGCTTATAAAATAAGATTTATATCATATATTATTTTTAACTCATAAGTACTGCTTAACTATTGAATCTTTCTTTTATAACTCTTAAACGTCTATCACTGCCCGATTTCACGCTTGCAGTAATTTTATTGTTATTGACAACAAACTCTAGATCGTTGGGGGAGGGGTTGTCATCAAGTACAGTAGATTGCTATTCGCAGAACATTTTGTATATACGTAGTGTCTAAACAACATTGAAATTATAGCGACTTCAAGTAAAGCTTTTAGTAAAACCAACCAGTCCACCTTACAAGATAGAGATTAACTTGAAGTTAAATACCGTAGCTTAAATTATAACAAAAGTGTCTTATAGCCAATACTACTGAATATAGAATGAATAAATTATGCCCAAATAAAGCATATCCGTATTTTACCTGTCAAATCCCATTATTGTTATCAAAATTCTTTTCGACACTTCTCAATGTCTCTCTATAACCGGTCTTTTCTTATCTCATTAAGTGTACTATTTATTTACATCATTTTTCAGAACAGTTGTAGCTTTTTTTTTCTAAATTTTATTCCATAGCATTTAATACGATAGCTACTACAGTAGAGCCCCGTTAATTTCATCCATGTTTAATTTCAACACCCGTTAATTTACTTGTTTTTGCCAGGAATACGTAGTTACAAAACATAGTGTCAACTTTCACATCCCCTTTATTTTCACTTTCACAATGATTTGGTTTTCTGTGATAAAGAAGTTATACAAAATAGCTTGTTTATAAGACAGCAACTGTCTCAATCTATTTTGGAAATCAAAGGAGCTATGATAGCTCTACTTCAGTACCAGCATTGATTGTATCTATGCTACTGACATATTTCTTCTTTAGTGATTACTCTTATCACAAAAAATGTCAAAGAAATATTAACTATATAATATGAAGCATATTACATAGTCACTAATAAGTTCATTGATAGTGTATATAGTGTACATGGACTTATTGGTTATGATGTCTGTTAAATTTTTAACTGGGGTTTCCCTCCGACATGGTGCCCATATAATTTCATTCCACTGTTAATTTCACAAAATAGCCAGGAATGAAGTCTATGAAATTAATGGGGGCCTACTGTAGATGTATATTTAATAAAACTGAAATAAGAGGGTATCCTAAAAAGCTGTCCCTTATTCATAATGTGAGCCATATCACGACAATAATTATTCCTTAGATATCAGAGGTACCTTTAGTTTTACAGTACTGCGAAGAAAATACTTTTTTATAGTAGTAGTCGGACAACACCGGAAAATATCCGCACAGTTGACCGGATTCTATCGAACATTACATACTAACTATAAAAAACTCTTTGCAGTAGTTTTCAGCGCTTCGCAGTAATTGTTTGCAGTAATGACTTTTGTAAAATTACATATTACACTTGTTCTTGCATATTACTACTATGGCAGTATTTCTTTAAAATTATAGAATATAAATTTATGAATAATATACTCTTAATAAATCAAGAGCTCTATATTCATTATTAACTTTTAAAATTTCAGTCATTTTCAGTTGAGTAAATGTATAATACTTTGTGAAATGACTATTATTCTCTTAAAAAATTAAAAATATGCTATTGTAAATTGGAGCAAAACAATAGATGGAAATCTTCGAAATCCGAAGTAAGAAAAAAAATACTTTTATGCGATCTGGAGAAAAAAGTCTTCTCAATACTTATGGCTATTTATTGAATAATGGATACGTTATAGTATATCTGTTGGGACAAAAAAAGTTTCTTTTGTAATTAATAGCTGAAAAAAACTTCAAAAGAATGATCGATAATGACGAAAAACAGTTGATGGAAATTGCTTTTTCTTTTTTCTGTAGTATAGATCAAACTGCATATGTACTAAACAACCATAAAAATTATGCAGCAAGAGTAGTAGAAACTACTGCAAACTACCACAAGGAGTACCACAAAGAAACTTTAATAGTTAGTAATGCTCGATAGAATCCGGTCAATTATGCAGATATTGTCCGGTGTTGTTCCGACTACTACTTCAAAATTATTCAAGTCCGTTTTGTGTGTAAAGCAGTGATATCAAACTATCAAATCCAGATCACAGACAATGTCTACCAAACACATAAAAGTGTATGGCTTAATATTGACTAATAATCAATTTGATTATTTTTGTAAGCTACTAATATCATTGTTTAAACGCTTCATTTGCTCCACATGGTGTTATTCACTCTCATGTTATATTTATGCGACATAAAAAATAAAACGAGTACAGTTGGACCCCGTTTTTTGCACAGGTGGGATTTGGCTCGAAAGTAGTGCAAAAAGTAGGATGTGAAAAAAACAGGGTTTTACTGTATAAAGCTTGAGGATAATATATATATACTTGACCTCAACAGTTAAATTCAAGCAGTTACTATATAAAGCATATATTTTGAGCAATGCTTTGAAACAAAGAAATATTTGTAGAGATGATTGTACTTGGCTGGTATATCCATTATATAATACATTTCCAGACCTTCATGAACACTCCTATCTCTAATAACCATCGAACAAGGTGCTAATTGCATGAATGGAAAATCTTTGTTATTTTATCACCATCACATGCACTCAACAAAACTGGATTGGCTTTTATAGTTTAAGATCCATACAGACCAACAGTTCTGCTTTAAATAAATTTCAAAAAAAACTATTTGTTTACTTTCTCATAAGAATTATCAAGTTAGTCAGAACCAAGGTGTCCTAATGCTAGTTTATAACTCTATCAAGTTAGCTGAATGTTTAATTCTAAATCAAAATCGGCTCCTGGAAACGGATTCCTCCATATATATGCCTTTCCTGTGACAAACACACACTGATAGTGAGCACTAGTTTTATCACGAAGAACCATATACTATATGTATACAAATAGCCCATACATAGCCAAAAGAATGGTATTCAGACACACTTGACACAAGACTTTCCTAACTTTCGTCATTCAGCATTAACAGTCCCTTACCAATCAAATATTCATTCACCTTCACAACAGAACTATCCAGGTCATTAAGTGCTTAAAATACATATAAAAGATAGGTCCTTATGTTGATCCCGCAAATTACACAAGTGCTTTATATATATTTATCAAATAAAACAAGTGGTAAAATACCAAGGGAAACTGTATCACTGACAGTCTTAGATGCACAACACAACTTATTCAAAGCTATGACCTATCTCATTTTCAGAACCATCTACTTGCTAAATTTTGTGAAAGTATTCTTAACCCAAATCGCTCAAGTCTTTGTACAACTATTAGAGAGTAGATGCATTGTAGACTATATCAACACAATGGTTACAGTAGACCCCAGTTTTTGCACTCGTATCAAGTTAAAAACCCTCAGTTCTGCAACTTTTTCAAGGAATTGGTACATTGAAAAACTAGAGGTCTACTGTACCTAAACTGAGAACCTTTCTTTCTGTTTTTCATCACTAACTGAAAAAACTGACCAATCATATAACTGATCCACATCACGAAAAACAAGACAACCGGCACTTTATATATTCTACAGCAATCAGCACATGCTAGTGAGTAACTTACAACAGTGTACATGGTAGATGCTACTAACTCTACTAACACCTGAACAACTCACTCAATGATCCCTCATCTACATAAAGAAAACCTAACTTCATATACTTAATGAACGTTTCGATCATCATCGTGATATATTCAGTGCTACTCCTACAATATAAAAGATCAACTCAGTCGCTAAGGCATAATTAAGACCAAAGCTCCTCCCCCTTCCCTATCCTTGCTTCTCCTGTACGAAGTGTGGTAAAGTCAACAGCGTAAATCATATCTTAGCAGCCTTAAAAGCTATCTCATCTGCTGATCATGAAGACAATGACAATAGTAATACTACAGAAGTAGTGAATCCTCTTTTGTCCTCAACACATGTACATATGGAACACATATCCCATCACAATACAGTAAAGTAGCTCTGACACCAACACATGAATACGTAATACAACCCTCACAAAAAGATTTGTCAATACCATATTTGAACACCATCAAGCAATGCCCGAATTTTTAACATCTATGATGAAAACTATTGACTCTTTACAGCAAGAGCAAAAATGCCAGCAACGACATATAAATGAGCTGCTCCCACTTCTCACGCAACTTGAGCAATGAAATCAGCAACTGTTAACAGCCAGATCACAAAACCACAGGTTAGAAATCACAGTAACACAACTGCAATAATAATTTAAAAGAAAAATACCCTACTAACTGATTCTGCACAACCACAACCGTGCATAGTACCACCCAACCAACCAATACTCCTTGGCATGATGTATCATGGTTACACAAATTAAAAACCCAAACGCAATGCAGCAACTCTGACTTTCACCTGCAACTATCAAACGACGCCAACAAGCTGCAGCCCAGAGCTTTTATGCTACCTTCCAGAACCCAAGGTTTTGATTATATATATTTTTCGCACAAAGAACGTCAACCTGTATCCAAAACTAGATGAGATCTATGACGTCTTGAAATTAAAAATAACTGTATTCATGACATTTACTACCCTGATCGTAATATTATTGGCGTTCTTATACACAATGATTACTAGCAAGAACTCATAGACGCTATGACAAAACGCTCTCTTTACCCACACGATACATATGATCCTTTTGATCTAGCCATTATTTGAGATTCCAAACTTGTAAATCTACCAGAAGATGAATGTGCATTGTTGGCTGTTGAGCATGCCCACTGCCGTATAATCCGATTTCTTTACTATATTCGTAAACCTGTATGGTTTGCAGTTGCTTGCGACTTCTATCAAAAGAATTTTATTAATGACTTAGACCTAACCGCTATATTAAATGGAGAACAACTTCTCATCTTGATCGCAATGAAGAAGACCATAATCTAGATCTAATTGGTAATAGTAGTCCATAAAATCCCTGCCCCTCCTTTATTCTTAGTTCATTTCATTTCGTTCTATATTATATAATTATGCTGGCACAAAAAAAATTACCTGTGTTTGTCATACTATAAAGTTATACTTTTTTAGTGTTCGTTTTATTCCACATAATAGTATTAACCCTCTCTCCTCACCTCACCTAAATAGCACACAACTATCTTGATTATTCTTGTAACTCAAATCTGAATCCTTGACCTTTTTCCTGTCTCAACTCAGGTTTTTCATGTCCTAGCCTTCTGAACTAACAAGAGCAAGAAGCTGAATCAGTGTGTGCTCAATTAATTTCGTCTTTAATAAAATATATAAATTCAACGTACCTAACCTGACATAATACGTTAAAAGTATAATAGTAATAGAATTTACAGGTATGGGTGGTGGGATTTTCAAAAATAGGAACCAAAATAATGACCCTCCTTATAGCCAATCTTCTGAGAATGAGAGTCTTCCAGATGATATTCTTTTTTATCCAACTATAGTCTAGTTTCAATCACCGGACGTTTACTAGTCACTATATACATAAATTACAATAATTATCTATTTGGTGGTACATTACATAGCTAAGCAATGACCCCAGCCCTAGCAACTTACAAGCGTTTATCCTTTAACATCTATTAGAGAATTATCTAACAATAATATATGGCATCAATAGATAAAAAAAAAACCCCTAGGAACAATACGTTGATCGAAACTGAGAGTTGAGTCTATAAACTATGAATTCCAATGTCCAACAAGGAACGCAGCAGATGTATCTATTGGAGAATTGGATGACTCCATGACGGGAAACCATAACCATGCCTAAAATGCAATACCACAACTTTAACCAAATGCAATTGTTTACAACATGTCAGAATGCACCAACGCCTCAATATCAACAGTAGACAACATGACGATCTATTATTCTTTGTACCCAGCAACTTATCAAAGACTAAATCAACATGTTCATTGCAAATACAACAGCTAAACCAAGATCGACCAATTGTTTGCCCAAATATTAGCTGAATTGGATGTACACCAGCAACAATATTTAGACAACAATCTTGAATAACCCTATCTACTTTGGATTGCTTCTCGTCGCTTTCTGAATCAAAACTGAAAAACAATGATATAAAGATATCTTATTTTCCTCTTGGTCCCCAATATATATTTAAATTTTTTTATTATTATTTTTCTTTATCCCATCTATTTTCACACTACATATATTCCGGACGAAACATCTCATGAATCACCATATGAATCTATATCTCTTGATACCTTGCTCTTTCACTAATGAAAATTTCCCTGTTCCTCTATGGGGGTTTTTATAACTTCTAAATATTTCTGACCTTCTTCAAACAAGTATGTCAAACCTGACGCTGTGTTCGAAAGAGATGCTAAATAAAAATCAATATTTCACCATATTGTGGATATAGAACCAATGCAAGCCTGTTTATTTGAACGCGAAGATGGATATATAAGAGACGCTTTCATATTGCTAATACTCAATAGATTCACACTGCCATATATATATCGTCCAGTACAATATGGCAAAGCCCCAAAAATATATACTTTTTGACAGTGATGTTTTTTTTGGAGGGTTATTACCCATCAGAAATAATTTTTCTGCTGTGATATTGACATGACGAATTCGTGTAACCAGTCTAGCTAATAAAAAAGTTAACTCGCTTTGGGGCAAACTTTTGTTTTCATTTGATTATATAATGAGACTTCAGTCGTATAGTAAGTTTAAAATGAAGCTCAGATAGCCCTTCATATATTGGATTATTTTCTTGTTGGGCTCTTTCTTTGGTCGATGGCGATCTGTAGATTAACTGAACTGGTAACGGGTTCGTAATGATCTAGACAATCCAAGCTATAAGGTGAAACGGTAAGTTGTACAACGTGATATCCTCCCATGCATGTTATCACTAATTACGCACATTGTATCCATAACTCATATAATCAGATCTGGGAATTTATGTAAATGTTGTAAAGCAATCTAAGAGTAAATTATACTTTAAGTGTTAAAACTGTCAAATGCACTTCGAGTGAAAATACTGAAAAAATAAAATCAAGGTAGATTTTTTTTAGAGAAAGAAACAATATTATATTTTTTATGAGTATTTTGCATGGATCGATGACGGCAAATAATGAGGGGTAGCTATTCCTAATGAGTGCATATACAAAGAAATGTCGGGTTTGAGGCTAAGGTATAGCAGTATGCTAAAAAGAAAGAAGGGAGTAACGTGAATAAGAAGAACATAATATATTTTGTAATTTAGTCATGGATATATTTTCGACAATTTGGAGAGGAGCAATGACATTCGAAAGTTCCTTTTCCAGGTTTGCGTTGAGGTATCAAAGTATCTTCACCGTTCGCTTTGCCTTCATAATCGATTGTCAGTTCTTCTCCTTTTTTGATCAGACGATTCGAAAAGAATGCAAGACGATGAAAATTATTATCAGCACTATCACTGTAAACTGCATATACTGTCAAATTGGGAGAACAGGAATGGTTGAAAAAATGACTCGCATTTCCAAGTAAAAATGAGTCAATGACGTATTTAACATTGTCACCAAAATCCATGTCGAACAAGTACGTTGTACCAGCTTTATCATAGAACTTGCCACGAAAATCACCTTCTGTATTCATTATTACTTCTCCCACATATTCTTCCACAAACGTGCCTTTTGGTATATCTTGTTTTGCTTTTACACCCCATCCTTTTGCTTTCGTCTTATATATTTGTAAGGGTATTTGGCGTCCACGCTGAACAACACGATTTCGACAATTCCAACTACACTCACAGTTTACGTTGCATTCATAAATTGGTGTACCTTGGGAAATTTTGACACGACCATCTGGTGAGTAGACATGCGAATCATTATCATGGCAAAGACCAGAACAACTTGGACCGTCGCAATCACACTGAGCAATAAACGACGGATCAGGCGGAGAAACGTCATTGTTAAACACCATTTTATCAATGTATAAAAAGTCTGTTGGAAACGGATCGTCATCTACTTTGTTGACAACTTCAACGATAGGTGTCACACCATCGAAATGACTATGAGTATCAGATATTCGAATAAGACCACGAGTACTGTCCTAAAAAAAAGAAGTGCGTGGGGAGAAACGAAATAATATGTGCGTTAACACTTATGACTGTAGATATTCTACCCCTTACTCAAAATATCAAATACGAAAAGAACAAACTTTTGCTATTTCAACCGAATTTTTCAGTGATCCAAGGAAAGCTCGTACACTCCCAGTAGTATGTCCACGTTTGATAGAATTCCAATTTGCTCTAAGCTGTTGCATTGAGAAAGAGTATCTATGAATAACAGGATTAATGGATTATTGAAATTTAACAACAATTATTACCTTATCTGGAACACCGAACTCAATTTCTGGTGTAACCTCTGTTCGAGATGTTTTCCTTGGAGAGCCATTCTTTGGTCTATCTGTTGCTGGTCGTTTGTTGTTGGATTTTAAGTTCGTTTTTGAAGTTAATGGTAGTACTACTGGTTCTGGTGAGTCTGATATTGAACTCTCTGGGTCATATGCACTAGAGAGAACAACACGGTCCTGGGATAAAAAGAGATTTGGTCGATCTGGAAATTCTTTAATCAACTGTTGTTTAAACTCTTCCACAAGTTCTGTGTTGCCCAAAAGGCAGCTTTCTTCTTCCCAAGTATTATCTTCAGGTCCATAATCTTCCCACTCGATCAAATAACAACGTTTCTTGCGCTACAGAATCATATAATACATATGATTATTCATATATGGATCACCATAGATAGTGAGCAACAGCTTATCAATAGAAAATTATATCTTTCTTACAAACATTTTTTGGCCTGATATACGTTTCACCTATATAAATAGCGTTAAACGGTTTCAATAATGAAATGTGGAAAAAACAAAGGATTTAGTATAATCCAACTCTAGTCATCTTAAAGCATTCAATGTAAGAGTGTCAACAAAGTAAAACCTACATAATACTCATTTTCATTCAAAGTCATTTCTTGTAAATGTACAGAATAAAATAGAATTAAGAGAGCGAAAAGGGGTTGAAGAAGTTCTTTCTTTACGCGCTTATAAAAAAAACCGTATAAAGATTTTAGCACAGCAACAATGAAAGAAAGAAATGCAAAGATATACCTCAGCTTATTGGTTCATAAAGAAGGAATTTTGATGACGTCGACAGCTGCTTGCATATACTAAGCCACTGTCTTATCTTAGCCAGTAAAATTGCATGTTTACGTACCACAAGGTGACTTGGTGAAACAGTACAAGGTAACAGTGCTTTTTATGGCAGTACTCTACTAGCTCTAATAAAGCAAAATCATATCTAATGTTGATCTCGATTTAAGAGCACTTATTGATAATAAGAAAACATCATTTTGTCTTATAAGGCTCAAGAAAAACAAAAAGCAGAAATAACTAATTTATATATAGTAATAACAATAAATGAAAAATTGATAGTTTAATATTAAGGAGTGGACAAAGAACTAAAAATAGAGTTAGAAAGAGGGCAGTAAATAAAGAGTAAGCCTAATTTTTCAAATAGGCTGCTTTCTATCTTTTTATTGAAAAGATTCGAAGATATTAAGGAACATCTTTCAAATATCAAGGTAAAAGTATGAAAATTGTTATTGCTTGGCAGTAAGAAAAACAAGGGGTTCCGATCTAAATTAGTAAGCGAAAGAGCAGCAATAGAAGTAAAAAGTTAGAAGGTATTAGGTTTTTTATACATTAAACTAATCAGAGAATTTGTCTAAACGATTTGTTGTACAGAGTCAGTTTTTTCTAAGAACAAAAGATTTTTATAGGTGAACTCTTAGTTCTTATTGAGCATGAACCTACTGTCATATAGTAAAGAACCGATTATAGTACTGTTTATTAGTTAGATTCTTTTTAATATAGTAAATGTGATAAACTTTGTAAGATTTATAGTAAATAAGATATTTGGTGCCATTACTATCATATTAGTATTTACTGTCCCTCTAAGATTAATATAAAAATTTTAAAGTTACTATTGCTCTATACAGTTATTGAGCAGAGAAAGATAAAATCACCATATGTTAGTAAAAAAGTCAATAATAGAAAGGAACTATATATATAATAACAAACTCATATATATAATTACATACCTTACTCTGTTTTTGATAAAGCCAGCATGAGGTCCCTAGGCGTTTAGATACCTATATTAATAAAATTAGAACAATAAAAGCCATCTGAGAAGAAATGTAGATCATTGAGACTGATAATAAAATTATTTGTAATTATATTAAGAGCTGATCAATTGAAAGTATTGAGAGAACTTTTTATATGTAAATGTAAGCTAGTCAAATGATAAACGTTTGTGAGAATGATAAGCAAGAGTAAAGTAGCAATATAAAAAGCACTTATTCGTATGTTTGACAACCTTAAATTAGTATATATATAAAATAAAAACATTTTTGGTTTTAATATGTTTATTATGATTTATATATTTATATCTATTCTAATAAGATAAAAAACATTTATTTATTCTTTTTCCACACCATACATAATGTCATTAGTTTTAACCATTAGATAAAATATATACATTCATACAAACTTTATTTAGGCTCAAAATCAGGAATCTTATTTAACAGGAAAGCACATTATTCTCAGTGTTAGGTGTCCGAAATAGCTAAAGCAATATTTCCTTATGCTATTACTAACTGGGTAATATTGGTTTGAGAACTTAATGAGTATCTTTGCACCCCCAGACACTAGATGTGGTCTCTATTTTGAATGATCATATCTAGCCAAATAATTGGTCATGCATCATAAAAACTTTACAGAATATAGCTTAGGCTATGAAAAACATATTTTATAATTTATAAGTCCCAGGATCTGTGTTGTCATATATAACAAATTGAAATAGGTTGATAAATAATGAAAAACTTAGAGACTAGATCTAGTCTCTACTTTGGGAGTAATTATTTCTCCAATAACAACAAAAAACGTGACGAGAGTTAAAATAATAAATGAATAACATCATAAAAATTGTTCTGTTTATTTTTTTTACTGTTATTGTTTTTATTATTATTGCTTACCCATAAGTCCCAGCTAGGATATTCAAAGTAAAGGAAGAAAAAGTGACATAGTAATGTCAAATGGAAATATGATTTGAATGTAGTAACCTAGTAAATGGATATTCTTTTTCGTTTTGCACATCAATTGTTATGAAGTAAAACCAACTATTTTTTTTTGTTGACGCTATTCATGTTTTTTAATAGGATCAAAATTAAATACCAAAGTGGAGACTAGATCTAGAAGTTTCGTGACAATATAGAGATTAATATAGTATTGCAACAGTCACTGTAACAGTACCAAATATAAACTAGCTATTATAATAACATCAAAATGTGCCAGTATTTCTAAGCTATATCAATTCTATGAATACTAAGTAATTTTAGAACGATTCGTGTAAACACTACATACAAGTGGGAGTTTGCCTTTTTTTTTGATTTTAGAATATTATTAAATCTAAAAAAGAACTAGATAATTAAATAATTAAATATATAATGAGAAGTCCCACTTTATGAAAAAAAAAAAAAGATTTAATCTCTTTTGGTATATGCAATATTATTATTTTTTCTTATGTAGTTTTCGATAGCGAAAATAACTGCGCATAAATGATAGTTGTGCACTTATGCACAGTTCGATTAGTTAGTATAATATAGAAAGCGCATATAGAATGAATGTCAGAAAACCATTTATTTATACATATTAAAAATTAGGAGCTAATTCACATTTAGCTAAAAAAGATAGTCTGAAACATATATTTATTATAGGAGACTTAACAGACTGCACCTACCAGTATATGATTGTATCTTTACATGTGTGAAGAAATGAGTGTTTTGGGAGAGACCAAAATATTCCAATAAGTGGAAGTGTTAAGCTTATATGGTGGATAATTGAGCAGAGAAAATAAAGAGCAATGAGAGATGATATGAGATGAGCAATGTCATAGTGGGAAAGGGGAGATAGATTTGAAACTTTTTCTAGATTTAATTCGCCCCCTTCAAAAAAACCATACAGATATCTAAGTTATAATTTTTGTATTTATTTGATGGATAATTGGGGTGACTGGCGATCTGAGCATGCACTTGTCTCTTTATACAGCCAAGCCCCACTTCTGTACCTTCTGCTTTTGCAAATCTCCCACTTTTGTACCAATTGTTTTTAGAAATGTTAAAAATACTTGATGGAATTGCAACTTGCAACTTTCATCAAGGTTTTAGGGCGAGTTGCGCTAATTGGGAGTAAACTGTACTATAATTTAACAATTGTGTATAGTATTCTTATGAATCATTATCCAAATATAGAAATACCGGCAATGCCAGCAAAGAATAATTGATGAGATGCCATATTTAAATATATAAGTATATTTCAGGTCTCGCTTGTTGCAAGTCTTTAGTTCTATAACAAAAAATCAGAAAATCTCAGGTATGCAAAATCTGGGGGTTCACTGTAGTATATTTTGAGAAGAAAATTAGATATGCATATAGAAATAGAGGGAAGGAGGAATTAACTGGAAAATCCTAGTTAAGGTAAAAGTTAAACAAGTGAAGATGGGCTTAATAATGTAGAGGGAGGGAGGATAAGAAACAGGAGAGAGAGAGAAAGATTTGAAAAAAAAGGTAGCTACATATCAATAAAAAAAACACCTTATGTGGCTCTTTATGATTGTGTGTGAGAGTAGATGGAAAGTTTGGAGCATTCTCTAGATGCGAATTACTGTCACCAAAGTAGGGTAAAGCAACTAGTTTATTCACAGAGCACAGATCGCCATAGTTAGAGTTTATACCAACTATTGACTAAGAAACTAGCTTTTGAGTGTGGGAGACAGTCCATTATAGGATATGACAGATGTATCTTATATAATACAAGTAGGATATTACTAATTGATGTAATTTAAAGATCTTCTAATAATGGAGTAAGTATAATATAAGGAGTATAATGCTCATGTTTGGTGGCTACAAAACCACACTTGTAACTCTTAAGGGAATATGACGTTAACCAGTTTATCTACCATTAACTAGTCAATAACAATTCTAGGGATGGGTCATAAATAAAAATTAGGTCAATTATATACTTTTTATAAAGGCATCATATTGGGTTATATTTATCGCTCCTGGTGTTACATCTTCTTTGTATACAATCATTTTGCTGGTTTTTCCAGTGCATCTTTATAATTCCTTTAATTGTTGTATAGCTAATCGAAAGATTATTTGACGTCATGTAAATTTCTATTGTATATTACAGGGTTTATCCTAAATAATGGTTAAGTTAACTGATCTAGCTATTGTAGTTACTGGTAAAGTTTTGGAGATGGGCGACTGATCTCAACTGTAATGTTCTGAATTGGTCAAATAGATGGTAAAGTATATATATTTTCTACAATACTTTGATCAAAGCTGGTTGGACAATTGGACATTTGGCAAAATTAAGACTTACTTCTTGATACTTTGGTAGTCTATAATTAATATAGTCGACAGTTGTATAGTGGGTGCTGTAATTTCTGGTACAGTCAACCCCTATTTTTGCACCTCTCGCTTGTGCAAATCTCCCGGTTCTGCACCATTTGTTATTGGAAATGTTGAAAATACTTAATAGAATCGCAACTTGCAACTTGCGTCAAGGTTTTTAGTCGAGTTGTGCTAATCGGGAGTAAACTATACTCTAATTTAATAATTGTGTATAGTACTCTTATGAATCATCATCCAAATATAGAAATACGTATCTAGAATGCCAGCAAAGAATAATTGATGAGATCCTATATGTATCAAGTCTCACTTCTTGCAAGTCTTCGGTTCTGCAACAAAAAATCAGGAAATCTCTGGTGTGCAAAAACTAGAGGTTGACTGTATAATACCAATAACTAATAATTTAACTGCTATCAACGAAAACATATTTATCTAGTATATCTACTTTAATATTTTTATGACCAGTCATGCGTTCGACTATACTATATCTACCCTTGGTATTGTCTCATGAATTCGCATCTCAATCAACAACCTTGTACTTGGGTATATAGTAAACCCCATTTTATCACACACTTACTTGTTGCCCCCTATCCCATGCTTTTTGCACATTTTCACTTTTGGTAAAGATTCTACTCTGTTTTTACTGTGTATTTTCGATTCCACTCTTTGCACCCCCTCCCAGATGTTTGCACTATGTACTTTCGAGCCATAGATAGCTTAGAGAATGAAACTGGACCCTTAATCATTTAATAGAAACAAGACTAGGTTAGGCTTTGCTTATTTTAGTAAAAATATATAGTTATTATTATATAATATATGGATTGGTAAAACTGCTAGACTATTTAATGCAAGAAAATATATTTTGATTGCTTGATATTCGTAATACTACTTCTTATAAGTAAAGTGGTTAGTATATTTTTTATACCTGTATACGATATAAGTTGGACGAAAACTATTGTAAGTTCAAAAAGTCATTTTATCTAATAATTTAGCTAGATTTTTCTAGATAGCTTACTATTTTTCTTTTTTTTTTTTTACCATATTTTAGCTTATTATTTTGATATGAGTTCAAGCTTTTTTACTTAGGACCATAGTACTTGAGCTTCTGTTGTCTTTGCTACTATATTCTATTATATATTATTTAAAGATGAGCTCCTTAGTTTTGTAATATTAATATATGTTTCAATATTCTGTGAAACCAACCTCATCATACTATAAGAAAGACATAGTAATCTGAATAGAAATATTAATTATTGGTTTTACATATATAATCAATTAGATATTAATGATTCTTGATATTTCGATGTACATATAAAATAAAGACTTTTCGGGTCTAGTATCCAGAAGACTCTACATTGCTTTTATTATAACTCAAGATTCTTTTTATTCTACCTATGCATTATATTATGCTTTCTTATCAAACTAGCCGATTAAACCAGTAGTAAGCATACACTTGTATTATTAGCTATATACTATTACAATTTTACTTTGGTTTTCTTCGGAGTATTCTATCTATTGTCATCCGTTGCTGCTCAATATTCTTATCAGTAGTAAGTGTGGCAAAGACAACCTACCCAACTGTTCCTCCTATTTAAGGGTAGGTTAAAAGTATTCTTAGTGCTGGTTATTATTATCCTCGTTCCTACAAGAGTCTCTATTTATTAAACTGCAGATATATACTTTTTTTAAAAAAAAATAGATCAGAAGTTATATATATGCATGTATATGTGTAAATAAAAAGCGCAGTCAATGACGGTTTATACCTATAGAAGTTTAGAGTAAAGATAAAGAGTATCGGGCTAGGAAAAAAATTCAAACTATTTTTTTTTTGTTCTTTTTGTTGGAATATGCAGCAGAAGTAATTACTAGCTCTAGCGGGCTACTTTGTAGATATTGATACTAGAATAATAAAATAAAGAAAAAGAGCTTTATATATAATTATAATAATATGTTAGTAGTAGAGGGCTTACTTAGTCTAATAATAATTTTTCAAAATCAAATCTCACAAACGTAGATTATTTCGCCTTTATTAAATATATACATTATTAATGTTTAAATCTTTTAGTAGAGCTTACTTGAAGATGACATATAGATATGCGTTTTGATAAATACGTAGTGACAATGGTCACCATGCTTTTTAACAAAACTTTCATTTTATTATTCTTTTATTTTGATGTACTGTTAAATAATGATAATACTATAGTAACAAAAAAGCGTGATTTTGTAGTGCTGTAGAAATACAGTAAAACCCCGTTTTTTGCACCCCCGTTTTTTGCACAACCCCTCTTTTTGCACACCTTCTGGGAAAAATCCCACCTTTTTGCACACCCCCGGTTTTTGCACTACTTTCAAGCCAAATCCCACCTGTGCAAAAAACGGGGTTTAACTATAAACAGTATATTAATCGTTTTTTTCTTGTATAACCATAATTTTTCAACTATAGGGGATAATGGAATAGACAAAAAGCCATTATCATGACTCTAGAGTCTTAGCAAAATTAGGATGTGACAAGTCAAAAACTATGGAGAAGCCACGGTTATTACAAAGAAGAATTAAGAGCGAAAAAGAGTACAACTCCAAAATAATAATAACAATAACTAATACCAGCTATCTAACTACTATCTATACCCCAGCAGAATATAAAATTCTGTAAGGAACTAATAAAGCAAAAGCTCTAATATATATGTAATGCCAAATGATTGTTGAATCAACCCTCGAAAATATTATGTATTTAAATATAGAATAAAACTGTTAACCAAAGCATATGACATACAGCATTTTTCTAACCAAATGTTCTTGCAAAAAAGCTATTACACACTGGTGTGTAAACCCCGAAGAAGTAATATTATTTGATGAGTAAGTAGTAATAACGAACATATTTTAGACTAGCCTAGTATAATTCTACACGATCAAAGAAAATATCTACAAATTCCTTTTAATCTTCTTCTTACTTTAGTATACCTTTATGTTATTAGTAAAGACATGTTGAACTGTTAAAGCTTAAAAAACCCGTATGGTTAATTAGAAAGATAGCAACGTCTTTTTGGACCCAAAAAGGTCGATATTGATACCATTATGCAATAGGCTACTTACTATATGCATAATGGTTTAGAACATCATTCAGTATAGGTACATTATAGCTTTTTGAAAGACAGTTGATGATGAAATTAATAAGCATGATCATTTTATGCATATGGGATTCTTTTTAGCTACATCTTAATTTATCACATGACTTCGAACAGCATTATTTATATACTCATTTTTAGCACTATTATGAAACAGTGTAGTCCCAATAAACTAAACTTGTATACACTAAAAATAGACGCTTTTCTTTTTCATTAATAATAAAACTATTTCGCACTTATTTGCTGTGAAAATCTTATAGAAGCTTTACATATACAGCCGCCTTTTTAGTACTTGTTTACTGTACTCTCATTATTCAACAAACAGGCGTTTTGAAATAATCTGATAACTTGTTATCAACACGAATATAATGTTACTGCATAACAAATATCCACAGTACTCAGGTGGGTGATGCTTGCATTAAAATTTAGATAAATTTACTTTATGAGTTATTATTCTATTCTTTCTTCCATTAATTCACTTTTTCAGCAGTTACATTTTTTCTAAAATGCAACCAGTAATCTTCAACGATATTTTTCTCGTTAAGAATAGTAATCCTTTGCAAATAGTTATCTCCTTTCCAGTTACAATCATTATAATAACATGTATATTTACCATTGTGCTATGGAGAAACATAGGAAAGTTTAGAAAAAATGAAGCTCTAGCTAAAAATTTTACAAAAATCCCTTCACCAACAGGCGCCCTGCCATATTTTGGTACGTTAATGATATTGTAACAAACCCATGTTTTTTCTTTACTATAAAAACTACGTACCAAAAAAATTAAATACTATTGTCATTCTCTTTATTATGTAAAACTAGGGCACATCTTCCAAATCAATAGTGATCTTCTTCCGTCTCTCAAATTTCATAAATGGCATAAAAAATACGGTACGCTTAATATAATTTTTATTTCGAAATCCCCTTGTGGAATATTTCACATGATAATAGTATTAATTTGTTATTGATACTCATACGTCTTAACCTATACTACTTTATACCAGGACCATTGCTCAGAGTAAATATGGGTGTGAAACGATGGGTGATTATCGGAGACCGTTACCTCGCAAATGAAATGCTCAAAGTTAAGGGATCCATTACTTCAGGCCGTCCCTATCATTTATTTGCATTTGACTACTATGCACTTGACCAAAGGTATTGTCCATACACCCATACCCTATATTAATAATATACTTAATTATCGGTTTATTATTTGATTATTGTTAATAATGTTGAATGGTATCACAATGCTATCTTCAAAATAAATATGTGGCAACTCGTTTCAGAGGAATGACATTTACAAATCCTGATGTGAGGTGGAAAAGAAGTCGCACTATCGGTACTAATATAATTATTTTATTTATTGACTAAGCTAAAAAAATAAAATACATGTTTGCGTAAAGTGACACACGTTTAATTTATGGACAGAATATATCCATTAAATTGATATTTATAACTGTTAATTTGTTGGTTTCAATAGCACAAGATGTTTTTTCAGCAAAAGGTGTATCCAAAATAGTTCCAACTATGGAAAGCGAATTTAGTCGTGCTATTGACTTGTTATTCAAAGATACAGCTGAGAAGGGTAATGTTGAACTTGTTAAGTACATGCAATTTGCAACACTCAATATAATTTTGAGCATTTGTTTCGGTATACGTGCAAAATCCATCAACGATCCGTTGTTTCAGGATGTAATTGAAACAGTCGATAAGACTGTCAAATGGGGTTCACCTGGAGAAGATATTGGTACTTTTTTGCCAATATATTCCAAAATTATTGATGTTTTATCAATGAAACCTAGAAGAAACGAGAAACGATATGCGGAATTTATTTACAAAAAGCGAAACCCTTTGTTCCGACGACTAATTCAGAAAGCTCTCGAACGTGATAATACTGAATGTTTTGTCAAGGAATTGTACAAGGTCAAGGAAACAAATCAATTCGAAGAAGATGACATTCTTCTATTTTTAGGTAATGCTAATACATTAATCTAAAAAATAATCATTTACGCTTTTTACACAAAAACTTATATAAAACGTTAGCCGATCTATGTAATGCTGGAACAGATACTATGGCGATGACGCTCTCCTGGGCGTTTGCTATTCTTTGCCATCATGAAGAAGTACAAAAAGAACTCAGAGATGAAATTGATTCTTTTATTAAAAGTTATAAGCGACTACCTACTTACGAAGAGAAAGATAATTTTCCATTTATGCTTTCAGTACAAAAAGAATGTATTCGGTATAGGCCAACAAACCATTTCACTATTCCGCATGAATCTACTGCAGATTGTGAGTTGGTTTGCTTCTCATTCATCATCTATCTCCGTTTAATAGAAAAACATGCTTAACTAATTAAGTTTTATCTAAACTTATGCTGTTTGATATAAGTAGTTGAATGTCAAGGATATTTTATTCCAAAAGGAACTGTACTTATACCCAACACGTATACAATAAGTCTCGATCCGAAATCCTATTACGAGCCCGAAAAATTTGTACCAGATCGTTATATAAATGACTTAACATCATTTTCAGTTTCTGTTAATGCAAGCATCGAGAAACGAGATCAATTCATATTTGGTTGGGGAAGGTAAAGTAATTATTGAAAAGAAAGTGTGGAATAACCAAGTCAAATAAACTTTTGATTTTTTAGACGTTTGTGCCCAGGTGTTCATTTAGCGGAGGTTGAACTATTCAATTTTTGGGTGAGAATCTTTGCAACTGCAAGAATTGAAGCTCCATTGGATAACAAAGGTCGACCTGTACTTCCAGACTTATCTGCTCACTTTGATGCTGGCCTCGTTGTTGCACCGGTTGAACCACGTCTTCGATTTATTGAACGGAAAGATCGCCTTATTTAGGAGTCCGAAAAGATTCAATAGCAGTCTTTACTTTAGTCTCTTTAGGGCACTATTTTTATATATTTACATTTTCACTTTTCTATTCTTTTCTTTCTCTTTCTTTCTCCGCTCTTGCTCCTACTGTAATAGTTTCTCGACTCCCAACCTCACCAGCTTCCTCTATACTATAAAAGATTTTTTTATTATACTGGTTACTTCTCCTCACTCGCTTAACATTTTCCCTATATATTAGCGTAGGTTTCTCATTTCCTCTATTTCCCGCTACCTTGTCTCGAGCAAATATCTCCGCTAAGGACGCTGTGCTAACTTGGAAACCTTAAATAAAATAAACCCGTTTAAACGTATAAGAAATACTAGCAAATGTCCAACAGTGTGTAATCATTTTCACAAATATATGAAGTCAATAACTTCCTGTATTTTTGAATACATTATCATTATTACAACAATATATGTATCGATTTAGCTTCTATTTTTTTAGGTGTAGAAATTCTTATTGTATGAAAGACGGAGTAATTGATTATATTACTATTCTGACAATTCGCATCATATGGACGCCACTCCACAAAGCATTGTATTCTTATTTTAATAAATGTAGTTTGATGCATTATCCATGCCAAACACTGTCTACAAATATCGTAATCCAGTACTTTATATCTAGCTGGTGTAAATTAATTTAGACCAGAATGAGTTTTGAAAGGAACCCGATCAGTAGCTTAAACTGATTCTGAGAAATCGATGAATATGATTGTTTTCAGTATAGATAAACTCATTTTTTTAAGTACTGTATTAAGTTTATGAGTAGTTTTATTTTATTATATTTATTAGAGCTATTATAAATATCTATCGCCTTTTAATTATTAAATGTAAGACGATTTCAAAGGAGCTGTTAGACCTATTATAATAAACTGATCTAAAATCCCATGCCGCTAATGAAGATAGGCTACACGTGTGATAACGATAATAGCTAATAAACGGACGTTCTACTGGACTATTAGATCTGTTGCATACACCATGTTCATACTCAATCGTTGAGTTAGAGTAAAAAGAGGAGTTATCGTACTATATTGTTATTAGATCGGCTACATAAATTTCTTTAAATTTCACTATGCCAATGTGAACTTCCATTAAGCAATATATATATATAAATAACGCCAGGTCATTTCTAGATCCTCGTTTGCCTTATTATGTATGTTACTATTATTGCTATGATCGGCCCACTGTCTTCAACGATAAAATACAATACTTATCTATTCTTCACTCGCCAACTATCAGCACCAAAAATCAAATTTGATTATTGTTTACTGCACATCTTGTATTTCCTATCTCTGTTGATATTATAATATCCAACAAGCAAATTATCGATTTTAGATACATGCTGACAAATAAATATTGAATATAAACAATAAAGCAGGAGATGTTTCGCAACCAACCCATATGTAAATTGCATTACTTTATAAACAAGGATGTCCTCTTGGTATACTGCTACTATGTTTTTGTTTTTTCTCTGAAAATATGATGATTTCCGCTTAGGTATATAACCTTAAATTTCTGTGAAATACCACAAGTCGACTCTGTTTGAATACTGACATTTCGAAAATATTTGTTACAATTTTCGGAGCTCCTTGAAAAATTGCTGGAACGTGATGTGGCGGGCCAATGATATGACTTTTTGCATTTTTAAATTGTGTGTTTGGAGTTATTTACTGGACTTTCATCATGTTTCTCAGAGGAACTAAATGGCTCTTGTTTAAGCCGGCATCATGGAATGAGAGCTGGGATATGCACTCTTGAAAATGAAGCGGCAGTAGAATCATACATTTTTTAACAACAGAACTAAAATAAGGAAATGAACTTTTTTGGACAACGTAGGCCAAGTTGCAAAGCTGCAAAGAGGAATTTTGAAACAGGCTGCATCATCACACATGAGAAACACGCCTTGGAAACAAATAAAACATCGACTTACCATGTCTGAAAAGAGCTGATATTAAAATTATGTGTTATTGATATACAAATATTCTGTAACTGGTAGGGCAAACTGATGTTTTCGCTTTTTATGGAATTTCCTTATGGTCTCGACATTCTAGCAGTAGATATTTTAATTTCAATATTTTGCCACCAAATGACATTACTCAATAGCTTTTATTATTATTGTCACTGTTAATTACTGAGAGGAAGGCGAATATTATTATTTTTGAATAATTATCAGTTGGCGACTGATGTTGGTTGGCGTTATTGTAGGTATACCGTCTGACACTTCTTTTCTCGTTGTGGCACATGATTGTTGGACACACTGTCATTGGCATCAAAAAGATTTTTCCTTTCCATAAAAGAAAACAATATATAAATAGTATTACTGATACTTACTAATATATAACAAATTTTCAAGGTCGTTATTCTTCTTTAAATCATCATTTCACTATGTGTGCAACTAATAAACTTATGAAGCGTACTCTTTTATATTGTGGTAACAGAAGTAAAGATACTTAGATAAATTCTTACGTATAAACGAGACTGACGATTTAGGTTTTAATTGACCAAAAGGAGATTATTATAAATCACTTAACGGTTTTTTTATATCCTTTCTTGCTTCTTGTACAATTTACATGATATATAGTAAAGTAGACAACAATAGAAATAATTGAAGTTTATTTCCTGTAAATTGAGTAATAAGCTAATGTTACTGTTGTTAAAGTAACAAAGATGAGTAAACTTTATGTATACAATATAAGATGTGCAGTTGAGTTCCTGGCAACTAACCTTATCATCGATATGTAGCATCATCATCCTTTATAATAATAACATTTGTGATTATCAATGATGGTACAACCAGGAGACAGAATATATCATCTACGCCTTCTGTTAAAAATGAATATTAAATCCGTTGTTTTTATTGTTTTATATTTACCCGCTTCCCCTCCCCCAACTTCTTTGTTAAACGCCGATAATAATAAAAGGGAGCGCATATTAACCTACACACACAGACATAATACCAGGATATAACTATCACTAATAAATTAAAAAAAGGGGAAGGAAAATTGAGTTTTCTTAGTTATAAAATAATAAATATTTGTAAATTGTTATGCTTCTAATGAAACCTAGTAATAATATGTTACTTGAAAAGAACTTGAATCAATTCACTCTTACTTTTTTTTTACAATCGATTATTATCATCCATCCGCCTTATTCTTGACATTATATTAACGAAGTAGGGTAATAATTTATATAGAAGGGATAGTATCATTACTGGTTTTACAAATTGATCGACAATTTCAGTTTATATTGCATAATGGATTACATTGTTATTGTTGTACATAACAACAGAATGAATATTTCCAACAACACAAGTAGAATTTGAAACATGTGAAAGTTTGAAACGTAGTGATTGCACGTTTTGAAAAAGAGATATTTAATACTATTTTTATTATTAAAAAAAATTATTACACAGAGATAGACTTGAACAACCCCAAGTACCCATAAAATGGACTTGTGACTCACTCTATAGAACTGGAAAGTACTTATTTTACTTTTCTCCTTCTCTTTTATTTTTTGTTTATTTTCATTTCCTCTCCTTTTCTTTTTTTCTTTCTTCTTTTTTTGCTTTAATTTTCATATTACACAAATACCCCATTGTATGCTACATTTACGTGGCGGACACAATTCATGGCAACACTTCCATTAGGCCTGATTATCGCCTATGTTGTAGGCGGCATAACTTTCTTTCCGATCGTTGTGTTAATTCTTTACATTGTGCATAAAGTATCCACATTCGGCACATGGACAATACAACAAGCTGCTTATAATGGCGATCCTAAATATAATACAACAGAAACAACACCGATTGCAAGGTCAGTTAAATTGTCTAATAATTCTTCTTCGTCTTCGTCTCAACAGCAACAACAGTCGTACAAAGTTGGATGGCTTCGGGTATCTCGGGACGAACAACGGCTTCCTCCGCCAGACGCAAGTATTGGAGATATGGTTAAAAACATAATCATTAATGGCAATCGCAACAATCAACAAAACGACATTTACTTTTCTGTTCTTAAGCATACTACATTATACCTTTACGACTCAGAACGACAGCTAGATTGTAAAGGAGTCATACAAGTAAATCAACACGAGGTCATGACACATCCACCTGGTTTACAGGACCACGAGTTATTTACAAAACCTCATCTTATTAAGTTGACACACAAGGAAAACAAAAATTCTCATTATTATATCAATTGTAATAAATGTGTTGACAAGGAAGATTGGTATTTCGCATTATTACGTTCTGGTTCTTCTGTTGTTTCTGCTGCGGAGTCTTATAATATGACAACAACAGCAGCGACAATAGCAGCAGCGACAAACGATTATATTTCCTCTCAACAAGAAAAAGAATCATCCATACACTTCGATCAGGATGCAATGAATAAATTATTGACGACAATTCATAGCGATGAACATCATTTTCAAACCCAATGGCTCAATGCCATGCTGGGGCGAATTTTTTGTGGTGTCTACAAAACCGATACCGTCAACACGTTTCTGTACAACAAACTAATATCCAAGCTGGATAAAATCAATGCACGACGTCCAGCGTTTCTCGGTGAAATCACGGTGCGTTCCGTGGATCCTGGTCATGCACCTCCCTTCATAACACAACCCCGTTTACTGGGATTATCACCTACAGGTGTTTTAACTGCGGAAGCAAACATGCAATATGAAGGTGGAATACGTTTTGAAATTGAAACTGTACTCAAATGGAAATATTCGGACCACTTACGTCCATTGACTGTGGATTTGGTGCTGGCCATCACTCTAAAGTCATTGCACGGCAAGTTTTTGCTGAAGATTAAGGAGCCTCCTACAAACAGATTCTGGTATGGTTTTTATGAGTTGCCCAAGATGGAATGGCTTGTGGAACCTTTGGTCTGGGAGCGTCGTGTGGGGTATTCGATGGTTGTAAAAGCCATTCAATCTAAGATTGATGAATTGGTCATGGAAAATGCGGTTCTTCCAAATTTGGATGATATCACGTTTTTTCCAACCAATGGGGTAGGGGGCATTTTTGGATCACAGTCAACAGAACCACCAGAAGAACAACCTATTAAAACATCATCTACGACAGCAAAAGACACAAAGAAAACACCTTTGACGGCATCAGCATCATTACCAGAATTATTTGATAAACAAGAACCAGCAAAACCAAAAATGAAAAGATGGTTCACAAGTAAAGATACGATGACTACAGTAACAAAAGAAGAAACAAACATGCCCGTTGTTAATGACGATCCAAACCATGAGGATATTCCGATGTCAATAAAAAGACCTTCTGCGAAAATGATGACTTCCTTTTCGGATAGTGCTCGAGAGCAGAAAAGTCAACGCTCATTCATTGATGCCATCTTAAATCGAAAACCAGTACAAGATCAACAGCTACAGCAACGTAAAAAGCGAAATAACATCAACAAGAAAAATAATGCTAGTCAGGATACTACAACAGCAGCAATACCATCATCCATTGAATTCTCTGAACCTACTAATATACCAGCTGTTGCTATATCATCATCTCCAGGGTCCTCTAGTATTAGCACATCATCAGTATCGTCCTCCAGTGATCCAAGCGATCACAGCAGCAATAGCAGTTTGTCACGACTAGATGCTTCAGCATCACCACCATATAAACATACAGTGCCAATTCCAATCATCACCACCGAAGTTGAACCATATGATTCAGATTATGATAACGAAACCGTAAAGACACGCAGCAGTAGTTTAACAACAGCCATTTCCAATGATGATAATCGACAACAAAGGCAACTTCGATTACGTAAATCAGCTTCATTAGCTCGTCTTAAGGCCAAGACTATTGCGTCAACAGCTGTATCACAAATCAATGTATCACCAAAGATGCATAAAGCCGAATTGATAAATAGCAACAACAATAATAACAATTGTTCAGATGCAGCTACAGTGATGAGTTCGGTGCACCAATCGGCAGCTATATCAACCTCGATTGAAAAACCAGTTGTTCCCATTGCATGATATATATCCATAATATAGATTTTTGTTTTACCTTTTTATCTTTTGTATACCATTTTTTTCTTATCCTCTATTGTATTCACAATTTCCCACAGCACATACACATACAGCATCATCCAGACTCTTCACATACCACAATAAAAAAATACATTATTCTTTCTTTTTTTTTTTTTTGGTGTGGGGACGACCCAATTATAATATTCATTTATAGATTAATGTTGTATCGATGGATATGCTTTTGAAACATCTACATTTGAAGTTTTTGATGATGATCGTGAGAATATATAGCCTTTTGTGTTGATAAGATCAGAAGCCACTTGAACAATTTTATCCACGGCATTCTCATCAATCTGGTGATGAAGAACAAGACGCGTGACTGAGCTATCATCGGAACTGATCAAGATATTCCGTTCCTTCAATGCATTTGCCAATTCCTTCATATCCATGGGTGTAGTCTCAATAAACACCATATTTGTATCCACAGGTAAAAGAATACGAATACCCAATTGTTCCAATCCACTAGCCAATTTTTTTGTTAAACGATGTGTTTCAGGCATCGTAGGGACAACTGTACCAATACAGTGTTGAGCAATTTTTGCCAATAAGCCGGCTTGTCTCCATCCACCACCCATCAATTTACGTAAATGCCGTGCCTTTTTAACCAAGTCGTTGGATCCAACTAATAATGATCCAATAGGTGCACCAATACCTTTGGATACACACACAGATACAGTATCAAAGAGTTGACCATATTCTTCTAATGAAATACCAGTTGCTTGGCTAGCGTTCCAAATACGTGCACCATCTAAGTGAAGCTTTATATTATTTTTTCTTGCCAAGCTATGAATATTTTGCATTTCTTTCATGGGCATAATGGTTCCATTCAATGTGTTTTCTAAAGCGATTACTAATAATATTTATAATATCACCAAGAAAAAAAATGGTTAGTGAATGCCTCGTGGTGCATGGGTGTCGTTAATAATAGTTAAGTTTGAAAAAGAACCTTTTGTAGAGGCATTATGTACATCTTCCAATACTCTATTAGTGTCGACATCCTCAGCTGTTAAATATACTCCATTGGTTGATGCTACTGCTGTCACGCTTGCTTGCGAATGATAAGCTATTTGAAAATATAACAATATTTACAGGTTAAAAAAACACAGACACACATAGCAAAACAAGAAAATGTGCATATACCTAATCCACCACATTCGTAGAGGTTAATATGTGACTGGGCATCACATAACACTGAATGAGGAGGCTGTGTCAATAATGATCGTAATCCAAGCTATATATACAAAATATATCATTAGATTAAGCTTAAAAAGAATATTTTAGGTTGATAAAAATACTTGCTTGATTAGACATCGTTCCTGAAGCACAAAACAAAGATGCTTCATGACCAAATAACTTGGCAACATGATGTTCAAGTTCATTTACGGATGGATCATTCTGGTATATAAATATATAAGTATATATATCACAAATTGAAAAGAAAAATTGTTATTTATTGTATCCATGCAACAATACGACGTACACAACTAATTATATAACACGTACACCAAAAACGTCATCTTTACGTGAAGCTGATCTCATAATATCAAACATATCATCTGTCACTTCAGTTGCGGTATCACTGGTCAAGTCATAAAAATCGGGTCTAGAAGCCAAAAATCGACGGCTAGAAATATTTCGAGGAATCAATCCATTTTTAAATCTTTGAGAAGTTGTTGTACGCAACATAATAAAGGTGAAACGAATAAAGAAAAATAAATCTGGAAGAAACCAATAAAAAACAATATTTTTTAACCAGCGGTCATCATGATGCCTCTATATAGAAGTGTGAGTAAAAAAAAAGACTATTACTTATTGAAATAAAATCGGAGAGAAAAGAATAAACTTTAATAAATATAATTGTTAATAGATTAAGTAAAAAAAAAAAAAAACTACAATAAAGAAAAGAAAGAAAATTGAAAGAATATAAATGAGAGGAGAAAAACGAAGGAAGAGCGTTAAGGATATAGTAAGATTATTTAATTATTAGCACCAGGCTTGTTATTATCTGCTTTGTTTTCCCCTGAACCAGCAACGGGAGAACCAGGATGCTGATCTTGTCGTGTCATCGATGGATGACTACGAGGTGCAGAAGATCCGGACCAATATCCTTGTTGTTGTTGCTGCTGCTGTGGTAAATAAGGTGATTGTTGTTGTGGAGGTTGTTGCTGATGATGATGAGGTGGAGGAGCACCATAATAAGAAGGAACAGGTCCACCACTATAATGTGGTTGTTGCTGCTGTGCTGATGGATGTTGCTGTTGTTGATATGGACTAGCGGCGGCGGCAGCAGCAGCAGCAGCCATATAACCAGGATGATTATTATTATTATTCCAGTTACCTCCTGGATATGATTGATAACCACCTACAGGAGCAGCTGGTGAACCAGTTGAAGGTTGATGCTGTTGCTGTTGGTGTTGTTGGTGTTGGTGTTGCTGCTGTTGCTGCTGTTGATGGGGATGTTGTTGTTGCTGTGGCTGTGGCGGTGGTGTATATCCCGAAGGTTCGGGCTATATTAATTAAAAAAAATAAGCTTTTTTGAATATATGGAATAGTAATATAATTATTTACCTTTTTGTCATCATACATTCCCTTGTTCTTATCTACTCCTACATTAGGAGATGCATTGCCATAATCAGGAGCCTATTTAACATGAAACATAAAAATATTTTTGATGTCAATAAAAAAAATTATTCCTTCCAAACTTTCAAACATAAAAAAATAAAAAAAATAAAACTTACTGGAGAGGATGACGATGTATCTTGTGGTACGGGGTCTGGAGCATTCAAACATGCTTGAATAAGATTCTTTCCTTCAGGTTTTGTTACAATAGGTTGCAACTTTACTGTTGTAAAAGTATAAACAAGGCCCGTTTCAGAAACAACGAGCAACAAGACTTGAGTACCTGTGAGTGTACTCAATTCATATGCCTAATTAGATTATTAATATAGAAAAAAAAGAGTTTGTTATTTTTATTATTGAGTTATTATGATTCGAAGATTGAATAAGAGAGATCAAGTATATAAAATAAATATGTAAATAAAAATATATTTTTTTATATTACCTTCTTCATAATACCAGCTTTACGTTTTGAAAAAGTAATGTGGCGACGGTTCTTATCCTCAATGTATTCGATTTTAATTTTTCGACGACCTGAACGTCTGGAAGGCTTATCATTATCCGAGTCATCACCTGATGCGACGTCATCCTGAACAATGGAATTTGTTTGCTTTTGTAATGGAGGTGGTGCTTGTTGAGCACTGCTTCCTGCGCTGCTTGGCAAATCCGGATTCATTTCCTTAAATGTTGGTTTGGTTACCAAATCTAGAGTCTTGACGTTATAAAAGGCAAGACCAAAAAAAGGCTGCTGTGAGGGGGGTTATTCTTTTTTTTTGCGGATGTTTGTGACTTGTATGGAATATGGCCAATAAGAACGCTTCTTGTTTCAAATGAAACTGTTATGATTTGTTTGCTTGTGAAAAAAAAAAGTGGAGAAACCCCGCACTACATTTTTAATTTTATGAGATTTTTGCCAAAAGATTTCATAATAAAATTGGTTATACATCTATTTACTTAACAAATTTGATTTTTTGAGAGGCCCCAATAGTGGGATTTTGGCTAAACTAATTAACCGTGATAATCGATATATGCATATATATTTTTTGACGGATTGTCCATATTCTCTCTTCTTACAGCTAATATCAGTCTGAACTACGAATTCGTACATAGCAAAAAAAAAAAAAAAACAACTGCTATTTGATAATGCTTAAGTGAAGAAGAAATAACAAACGGGGGCTGAATATTTTAAAATAGTATAGGAGCTATTTTTACAATTGAGCTTGACCTATATCATTGTTGTTAATGACCAAACAAAATAATTATATCCACATAAATATAATAAAAAGAAATAAGACACATGTCAAGGGTAGCAAATTTTGAGAGATTAACCAAAATGATGAAATGAATCACTTTATTAAAAAAAAGTGAACCACGAGCAAGCATCAGAAAACACTGCTTGTTTAAACATCTTTGGATTATCTGAAATTTTGGTCACATTTATTATGCATCGGCAATCAGTGGAATTCCCATGGCAACAAAGAAAGTAGGTAGCTAATGATTCCATTGTAACTGTAGCAATAAGGGGTTAGTATAGTAAATTTATGCTTTAACATTTTAGGTTGTTGCAAACGTCGCTTTAAGACACTTAACACAGCGGAATCATTCATAGCAGCATGGAGACGCAGTTTTTTTTTAAAAAAAAACATTTGCAGTGATTAATTGATGGTTATAGTATGGGAATTGCTACGGACACCCCATATTTTGCTTACGGACACCCCACAAATAAACAGTTATCAAATAAGTTCTTAGACCATATAAACTATAGTAACAGCGTTGTCAACACCAATAGCGCTTGTTTAGCCGCTCATATGTAACATTAAAAGTGTATATGATTCCTTGTTTGTCTCGCTTTCATAAGGCCTACAATTCCCACTTGTGTACATAATAAGTATAGTAAGAAACCATAAGAAATATTGATTGCTTTTATAAAAAGTCGAGCTGATTATATAAGTTTCATAAACATTTATAAGTCGTATAACGATAATAGCTGTAAAGATAGTGTATAAATGGCTGGATACGATGTGATTAATATATATCAATTTGTTGTGTGCCCTTGAAAAAAATAAAAGTGGGGTGTCCGTAATAGCTGAAATTACTTAATATAGTATGTTTTTGGGGTGTCCGTAGCAATTCCCTTATAGTAGATATACATTTGCTACTACTTTTTACTCTTGTCATTGATCAAATTATGTATATTACAAAATAACAACCAATTTTTGTGTATAACACATAATAAATTAACTCATGAACAACAAAATTGATTGTACACAGAGGGTGATGACATTAATTTTTAAGTACACTCATTGGACTGACACGTTCAATCATTCGCTGTCAACTATCTACATGGAACGTTCTTCGCTTTGTTTTCGCGCACCATGGTATAGTGTATTACAGACACATTCCTCCACGTTTTTTAGGCAAGGCAGAAAAAGGTGATAAATACAATTGAGCAATGAGGTAGAAAAAAATAAATCATGATGGAGACAACGATAATAAAATAATAAATACGTACGTAAGTTAACAAAGACTTTCTCTAGATTCCATTAGATGCGTCTTGTACCCATAGAAGTTTAAAGGGTTTTTAAAGATGCAAACAATATTTTAGAAAAATTAACATACCCAATAAATAAAATATAACGTATTTCATACAATATCTTACAGCAAAAATTTTGTAACAAAAAAGATTGATTACTGCCCTGTGGTTTTCTCTCTTCTCAACTGTGGTGGCACGTGAAGTTTTAAAGTACATCACAAACTAGATCATCAATTTACTATTGTCTTTTCTTTTTCTCACATAAAAAAATATAGTTCTACTATCTTGATTAATGAAGGACGACAACTCCCTCTTTATTTTATGCAGGTGTTTATTAGTTCATGAAACTTTATTTTTCTATTAGACAATAAAATAAGCAAGAAATGCCAAGACAAGAAATTTGGTCGCTTGGCTAATTTCCTATTTTATTTTATCCGCTATATTTCTTCTTGCGCATTTCTCATAAAGCTCTTTTTTAGTTTAGGTCAGATATTCGATAAAGAACGAACCAAAAAAAAGGAAAGAAAAATCATAAAAACAGGGGTGGTGTTTTCAATGAGAAGGAAAGAGGGAAAGTATGACTTCTACTCATCCAAATATACGGATATGACAACTCAGCTACCAAGGAGAGTACAAAAAAAGATCCAGTAGATCGGGTAACCTTTTGACTCTGTGAAAAAAAATATTATTTTAGACAGTACCGGTGTAAGTCCATTGAACATGTGGTTGGAAAGGTTTGTATCTATCTGAACAAAAGAGTTCGTTAAAATGTTAAAATAACATGCCACCCTTCAAGAGCTCTGAATCCCCAAATGCTGAGCTTGATTCGGAAGTTCTTTTGACGCATATGATGCTGTCGGGCTTGGGATTTTTTCTATAATGCGTAACGCTACGTCAAAAAAAAAAAAAAAGAAAAGGAACAACGAAAGAGACCACAGAAAAAAAAGGGGAGATCGTACAGCTTATTTTGTTTTTTAAGTCTACGTCAAAAGAAATATGAGATAATATTCGATCCATACGATCACAGAACGAAAAATATACTAAATAGTCAATATTGTATCACTTGGAAACCATTCGATCAATATGGATGGTGTTGAACAAAAAGCAAATAGTTTAAACCTTGTTTTATTTTAATTTTTTTCCATTTATTAGAGTATACCTAGTATTATACTGTCCCCCTCACTTATTCAACCTCTCCCACTCCATCGTTTACTTGATCAACTTATTACTATCAATCCCCCCATATGACATTCTATTATTAAATGATTATAGAATACATTTGATCAACTTTTCCAACCCCCCCCCGAAAAAAAGAGATGCCTATTTTCCTGCAAAATACATAATATTTTTAGATAGCGTATGAAACACATGTCTTAGGTTATACAGTAATTTAGTAAGAAAAAATTTTGATTAAATGTTACATATCTTGTCGATCTCTTTTTTCTTACAAGAAATTCTTGAACACGAAAATTGTCACTATAATTCACAGTCCAAATCTCTGTATTATTATTATTATTATTATTGTGCGTGATGATGAAATACATTATGGTTATTATATGATGGCAATCAGGAAAAAAAGCACGGACGGGAATGCTTTATAAGTTTTTTCTTTTTTGAAACAAAAGCGTAAAAATTCATTATTACTAACGCTCTTATCCCATATATTGTGATTATTCGTGTAACATAACATCTTATCAAAGTAAAATGAGTCATAGTTTCCCTAATTATCCAATTATCCAACTAGATTATAATAATAACATACTAAACTGGTCTATACCGAGGTTGTTATCTGTATAAAAAAATCAATTTATTAACATTTGGAACAATAGTTTTTCTATTTTTTTAAAATAAAAAGGATAAGCTGTCTGTTTAGAGTTACGTAATATAAAAAAAAAAACTTTATTATTAACTTTTTAGCAGCATTGATCTCTTGTTGAACAACAAATACATTGATGAAAGAATTAAGAAAAAAGTTCACAAAAGACTGAGTTTGAACAATGCAAAAAGTATTTTTCCGGTGTGTTGTACCAAAAGATACTGTTTGACAGAAAAAAGGATTTATTATTTGAATGCTACCAATATATGCTTTATTCAAATGAAGATGTAAGCTCAATTAATCTACATTAAAACTATTTATCTTTGTATCCATTTATAACTTTTTTTTACGATTTCAATGATTAGCACAATTATGGAAAGAGCGACCTTATTTTAACTCTTCCCAATTCCCCCAATCCGCACACGCGGGACATTCTTGTAACCCAGTAATAATAGGGAAGTGGTACCAAACATGCTTTTCAGGTAACACAAGCACACAATGTTTGTGATACTTTTAAATCGGTTGATCTTCTGTGTAACCTTTTCTTTTTCAAAAAAAGAATTATTGGCAGAACTTAATCGTGTGATCCGCCCCCATTTTTCTTTTTTATTAGATTAGACCGAACATTTTTCAAAACAAAAGAAACTGGTATTTTTGCCTTCGATTATACATATAAAAAAAAACTGGGGAAAAATAAAGCGGTAGACCGAGACAAAAAGGCAGAAATTTAGACAAGAAGCAATGCCTGTATCCATAAAAGCTATGGAAGCTGTCCCCCGCTCACAAAACGGATAAAGAAAACAAAGTCCAAGACTAAGGGCTTCTTTTCAGAAAAATAAAATCGAGAAAATATTCCTTTTCCTGTGTAACTAAAAGAAAAAATAGAGTCCATTATTATCATTCTATTGAAGAAAGGATACTAGCATTATCACTAACATCAAAAGAAAAGTGTTATGTTATTAATGACATAAAGTATATAATAATACCCATCGAAGGACAAGTTTAGCAAATGTATATAAAGGATATACAAGCCGTAAAAGTATATCAATCTCTGAATCAGTCGATTAGGTATATAACAATAGCACTGAATTCATTAATGCTATTGTTTGGCTTCTCTTTGTTGTCCAAAAACCATTGAAACCGAAATGTTTAATTAATTATAATAAGAATAATATGTTTAATTTTCGATAGACCCATAATGTAGTAGGTGTTACTAATAAATCTTCCAGGTTGCTGTTTTCTAATATTAATGTATTGTATAAGAAGGAACAGAAGTGAAATCTTAAAAATATAGCAATATATTAACTGTTTCTTCCTTTTTCTAGCTTCTCCACCGTAAATTGTTCAACGGGGTGAAAGTAACCTTTTTATCACAATGATATATAAAAGGAATAATCCTAGTTTATTTCTCCCCTCCTTTTTTTTTGTACGTACATCATGTCAAAAAAAAATCAGGATCATAAAGGGGTGGAAAAGAAAAAAAATCATAATAATAAAATGCAAATACATGGAAAATGAGTTGTCGTAATACACAAGCACGGGCTCGTTAATTACTTTAGTACCCATTGCATGTTTTGATTGTTAATGAAGAAGCCCATTTATATTAGTCCATCGACCATTACTAAAATAATAAACTGTTTTATAGTAAAAGAGTATAGTGTTTTTTTAATCAAGCAGCAATAAAGAAAAAAGAAAAAGCTTTTTTTTTGGAATATTATAACTCGGTACAGTACTAGGAGGTTCTTATTATTTTCATAGCAGCATTCAATACACATTTATGGCCTTTATATTATGCTATTTTACCTATGCAAATATCTAATGAACTGTTATGCCTTTTTTATCATTTTGTTATTAATCTTTCTACACTTGTATTATATTTGTTAGTGAATATACAAAAAAGGACAGAAAGAATAAAGAAAAAAGCCATCTTTTTTGGATATACTTATTATTACGCAGAACAAATCCTTGTCGATCATTAAAACTCCAAAAGAAAAAAGCGACAATCTGAATGTTTATTATCATTTATCAACGAACAACGCGTTTAATTAAGTTTAAACCATTATGACCCCGAGCAGAATTAATATGAAGATAAAGGAGATAATGACTACATATCTATAAGATATAAATAAATCCATCTGTCGTTGTCAGTAATTTATTTGTACGTAAGTGACGTAAGTTTTTCTCTTTTTATTGAGTAACACTTAGATAATTGCTAGATCAGCGAGTGTATGGTTTTTCATGTTTATTCATATCTCCCTCCCCCATCATCTTCGCTTCGTATAGTGTTTTTGGATAGTATATGTGTCACCATGAGTATATAATCGCTACACTATGTTTGTATATCTGCTATTTTATATTGTATGAAGTGATTTCTTATATGCAATGTCTCATGTTATCTATATATGTAAATGTTTTTTTTTTCAAATGACACCATTCTTTTTAATCTGAGAAGAAAGATAAATGGAAAGAAGCTAGTCTTATAAGAAAACTAATAATTCCACATACTCATGTATCTACACATATACATATATTATTATTACAGTGTGTTATATCATATATAGTTAATATGTAGTCCCTTTTTCTGACATTAATATAGTAATTAAACAAAATTAGGAGCTAAATTACATAGGTATAATCATTATTTGATATTATTACACAACCCATCAAATATAACAAATATTTCCGAGGAACTGAAAATGTGCTGATTATGATGTTGTTAGATAGAAATAATAAAGGATGGTCCAAGAAAGACGAAAGAGGCACCAATTATAAAAAAAAGAAATGAGACAAATAAACCTATTATAGAATAAATCATCATACCAGTGGCTGAAGAAATATAATGATTAACTTAACTTTGTTTTGCTATTATAAATTATTATTATTCGACCCAAGAATGGGTCATACATAAAATTATTTTTTAAGAAACATCTAGTAGCATCTATGAACAAAGCTAACTAAATAGGAGTTTCTATAATTGTAGAAGGAGAATAGAGAGGATGATGGTTATAGAATATTAAGCAATTTTATGTTATAATACTCCTGGTATGCTTAAAGTACTTTTTAAAATGATTTTCTTCCTGTCACAACCATTTTTTGAGAATGTTTCGCTGCTCTTCCTAAATATTTCACTACTCTGAACCGCTCTTTCATCATCATTAATATTTAGTACAGAGGCACGTTGGAACATGCACATTAATAATTTGTAAACTTTAAAAAATGTGTCAATTCTCTTTTATTATCGATATTAGTATTAATGGCAACATGTAATACATAACGTGTCGTTGTTGTTGGGGGAGAAGAGAGATTCTTTGTTGTTCTTATTTGAGAATGAATAATAATGGTTATTTTTTGATTTTAATATCAGAAAAGAAAAAACAAATCCATGTAAATTTACTGGAATGATGGTTTCACTACATGCTAAACCCTTTTTCGCAGTATGCAGTATTATGCGAGGTTGCTCATTGTATGCACAACAAAAATGATCAGTCATCGTTGTACCCCTGAATTTTAGTATATGTATAAGATGGAGTATATGGTTATGATTATTACTCAATTATACTATTCACCCTACTGCCTAAAATATTTGGGGATGTGGAGATCACCAGTGTACCATTTTAACATACTAGAAAAAAAAAGTTATGGAAGAAACATTTTTACTACTCCTATAAATAATAGTATAACGAGTAGATAAGATTGTTTAGTATTATTATAATTACTATTACTATCTCATGACAACATTATTCATATCTGCTTTTGGAGGCTACGACAGCCCATTCAATCTACTTTCTTAAATTCTCTCCTTCCTCGCTGCTTTTCATCCCATATCCTTTTTGTTGTAATAGTAATAATAAATCAAAATTATCCTTCTTTCTAGATTTTTCAAACGAAACATATTTGGATAGAATGTCTTTCTTCTCATCCTCTGGCCTTGCCCCCTGTCAGCGGACAGATCCAAAAAAGGAGATATCGATCTAATCGCAAAAAAAAAAAAAAAATTGACAAGTTGTGCATGCTATTGTTTATGCCATACACTTTCTATTGCTATTGCTAAGTCTGTATTAACAGAAGATTTTCTTTCTTTGAGTAGGGGTATCTTGAATAACTTTTATATAGTTAAAAAAATAGAATGAAGAAAAAAAAAACGCGTCATAATAATTATAATAGTAAAAAAGAGAAATGAAACCATAAATAATAATTATAATAATAATAAATAATGCTCCCAAAACAAAAAATAAATATAAAGACATGGAATAATATGAAAAAGACAAGAACACAAAAAAAAACAAAATAGTAATAGTAATAGTAATATAGTAAATATATAATGATCGATGCTTATTATGTACGTAAGGTTGTATATATGTATAATAAATGTTTTTTTTTTGGTTATGCATGTGAGTGTGAGTGTGATTGTGTATAATAATGGTGGTGATGGTGGTCGTAAGATCGTGAAATGTGCATGATGATGGGTGCTCATAATAATAAATAGGAGCCCCTGCATACCCCAAACTTTTGTATATATATATATATGTGTGTGTGTGTGTGTGTAATGTAGGCATTGTGTGTAAGTGGATTTTTTGTGTGTGTTTTGCTCTCCCTCTATATAGATAGCAACTTATTTTCTTTGAGATTGTGATTTTGGGTGAGTGGTTGTATAGTAGTGAAATAAAGTAATAGAAATAATTTCTTTTTTCATTTTGCAATATAAGTGTTGTATATGTTTGCAGAAATAAAAGCGAAAAAAAAAGAAAAAAGACTTTATGATGAAGAACCACCATCCTTATTTGGATGGTGATTATGATTATGATAATGTTGATGATGATATTGGTATTGTGGATGGTGTTGTGGATGATGATGATGATGATGTGAGAACCAAGACCCTTCCGTAATTGAAGTAGTAGAAGATGTATTATTATTAGACGTATGTATAAAATAATCATCTGGTACAGAAGATGGCTGAATAGATGGGTTGCTACTACTACTGGTACTTCCAGTGCTGCTACTAGGTTCCAGAGTCGCAGCACTTGTAGATGGTAAGAACGACGGAGAAGAGTTAGATATCGTCGTTTGTTGGATAGTCGATCTCCGGACTATCGGAGGTAATTGCAATGATTGAGTGAATAATGATTGCGATGTAGGCGGCGGGGCTCCCTCTACTACTGTTTGTAGCTCGTCTGTCATCATTGAGGTCGTTGTTGTTGGTATTGTTGTAGTTGTTGCCGTAGTACTACTAGCCGTAGTTATGTATCTGTAATTACTATCAGAATGTTGTTGTTTTTGCTGTTGCTGCTGTTGAGGCGATAACAATAAATTTTGCATCGACATAGCATGCATGGAATAGGATACATCGGTTGTCGATGACGGTGACGATGAAGTTGTCGTAAGTGGTAATGCTGTGAGCGGAGGTGGGTGTAACATGGGTAAAGACGATGTTGACGATGGCAACGCTGTATGGTGTTGAGTTTGATGATGTTGCAAGTATGGAATAGGTGTAGCAGGTTCAGCTTGGTTGACAGGTAGTCGAAATCGCGATGACGAAGATCCTTCACTTGGATCATGAACAATGAATGGCGAAACTGGATCTCGATCGCCGTCGTGATCGTCTTCTGTTTTTCGTCTTTTTCTAAATAAACAATATATAAGAATAAATTCACCGATCATATTAACAATATTAAAGTTTGAAAAGATCATCACTCTTTTTTCTCTTTATTTCTTCTCCTCATCCCCCCCCAAAAAAAATGATCGAGAAGGAGAAGTTGGAAAATAAAATGAAACATAAAATGAATTATGTGTTATGAAAGATAGAGAGAAATAAGAAAAGGGCAAAAACATAATAAAAACCAACTTTATAATTAATTAAAACTTACGTAGGTCCAGATGCACGCGTTTCCTTTCGTATACGAATACGGACGCCTTGATCCGAAAAGCATCGAGTCAGAAATGTAGATTCTGTGCGTTTATACATGTGCGTTTATACATGTGCATTTTTTTTTGTTGAATGTTAGTTATGTATGTGTGTTTATGTGTACGAATAAAGATAATACTATTTTTTTTTGGGGGGGAGGGAGGGAGTGACAAAAGCTAGCGAGGGGGGAGGACAGAAGAGAGGGGAGAATAAATAAAAAAAAAGTTTTTTTTTTCTTTTTCATCAACGTACCTGACATGCCTGGAAATGCTGTAAACAATAAACAATATTATGGTAGATACAACCAAAATTAGTTGGCATAATATCATCAACAAACCAATTAGAGAAGCATTCTTTTTAATACTGACCAAATATAATAATAATTGATAAACTTACTTTTTGGTGAATAAACTTGGAATGGGTCCGAGAAGATTGAACATATTCGGAATACATGGGATCTATTGAATGGGGGTGTTCAAAAAAAAAAAAAAAAAAAGAAACAGTCGTACAGTATAAGTTCACTTATTTAATATTGTATAATAACATGCGTTTGTATGTATGTTGTGTGTATTGTTTTTTATATATATATGTGCTACATATAATAGAAAAAAGAGAGTAGATAAAAAAAGAAGGATTTATACATACTGCTCTATCTTGAATAATGTAAATTTAAGTTTAAAAAATCCTTCATGACGAACACTAATATCAGCAAAAATAAAAAAACCACCGTCTATTTCAAAAATGAAATAATGAAAATGCTGATGTATGAATAAACAAATATCAAGAATTGTAGTATGATAAATATTCTAATTGAAATAAGCATACCTCTATTATCAACATCTTTGAGTTTATGAAGCGACTGCACAACAGAGCCAGCAGTTGTTCGTGTATTATTCGAAAAATGTAAATCATCACCTGTTGTGGTTGCTAATGTAGCATAGAGAAAGAAATATGGATTTTGAAGATAACTTGGGCTATAGATTAAACGTATTACATATACCATTCAAGTATTATAATAGGAAGAAAAATGCAATGGCCTTGATTTGTACTCAGGGTTTCTTTTTTTTTTTTTTTTTTGCCACATGTAGAATCTAATAATGACATAAAATCAAATTTTTGTTTCTTTATGGTTTGCTTACTCGTTATCTCGATCAATCAACTGTACAATGGGAGGCGGATCAACGGGCCGCCGATCGACTAAAAAGACAACAAAAACAAAAACAAAAATAGGTGCATTATATATAAACGCAGATACGCGTTAAATTTCAAATAAGTGCCATACTATATTAACAATCAAGATAATTGTTCTTTTTGTGTTCGAGAAGGAAAAAGTTTTGTTACCTTTTTCCTTAAAACTACATAATCGTGCCTTGACTGGCTGTTGGCGTACGACAAGCTGGATACGACTAAAATTATTATTATTTTACTTTTGTTCAGTTTGCAAAAAGAAATAATAAAAGAGCAAAAAATAGAAAAGTGAACACCAACTTTCTCTCGGTAATTTCGTAATGCGATCGAGTTTGTAATGTCGACATTGCACACGCGCGATAGAATGAGCGGGATATAAGCTGTTTATATATATATATATATATATATATATAAAATTATTTGTTGTTATTGTTATTGTTGTATGTTCCAGAAAATAGATAAAAAAAAAAAGAAGCTAAAAAAAAGGTTTATGCCATGTAAAAAAGAAAAAATCAAAAAGAAAAAAATTAAAGAAAAAAATTAAAGAAAAGAAAAAAAAAAGAGAGAGAGAGAGAGAGAAGAAGAAAGGAAGGAGAGAGTACCTGTGCGTTCTATATATACCTATTTGAGTTCAACCATGCGTAATATCACACACACACACACACACACACACACACCACAGAATCTGACTGACTGACCAGCTACTTAACTTATGAGCACATGCAACTGTTTTTTTTTTTCTTTTTTAAACGGCCCATACCCAGCACATTTCCACCACCCAATTAAGAATACATTGTTCCGTTTTTCTTTTCACCATGCCAGAACAATTCTTTTCCCATATAGCAAAACGAGTCTCCACATAATCCTAATGTTATTATTATTCTATATGCTGTTGTTAATGCTCCGAATTCTTGGGTTAAGCTATCTAATGTTTCTTTTTTGGTCTCTTTCTCCTTTTCTTTAGCCATTCCACCATTGCTTTTCTTCCCCCTTTCTTTTATACTTCATTATATTAATTTTGCGCAGTAGTTTTACTTATTATGAAAATTTTTTAGGCAGTGTTTTTTTTTTACAGTGTCACGGGTTGTGCCGATATATTTGCCCTGAGGGTATAAAAATCCAGCAACCGGCACTTATAGTAATATATATATATACATAAAAGGGGGATGTATTGCTATGAGATAACTCTTGTTTCAGATACGCTTTGTTCCAGAAGAGTAAGAAAAAAGCTAAGTTCTAACGTGCCTATAATATGAGCTTCTTGGTCAATTCTTTTACCGCTTTCTCTATTTCTTTAAATATTTTTCCCCTCTTTTCTTTTTTCTTAAGCACCCCCCAAAACATAGACACATCCGATTGAATGGTGTTGAGGCATGAAAGAACCATATTCAGGAATGCGATCCATTCATTCGGATTCCGACTCCCAAATCAACCCTGCGAAGTGGATTCCATCGTTTTTCTTCTTCATAACACCCCCGAAAATTTTTCAACTTTCTTTTGTAATAGTTTATATACTTATATAGTAAAGTAATGGTGGGACCAAGACACTTGTCAATTGACTTCAATTGGATAGCGCTTATGCATAGATTTATCGCTCAGCTTCTTTTTTTGGGCTTTAATGCTTTTTACTTTGGTTCTTCTCCCCCCCCATTAAAACCCCTTTTTTTTCCACACACACACATTCTCTCTCTCTCTTCTTGTTATGGCCCTTATTATACCGATTGTATAAAAATGTTTAAGATATATTGAGTAAGAAGCCATGAGTTTTCAGTATTCTCGTTTGGGATGGGAACTCGGGATGATCCAAAACTACGGATGATTCTCTTGTTACCTCTGGCAAATAAATCCTGAAACAACATTTTATTTTGCGGAGTGTAACACATTCAGAAAGAAAACTTTTGTGTTAAAAAAAGCTTATGGAGTCAGCCTCATCTTTGGCAAACCTCATCTTTGGCAAACCTCATCTTTGTCCTCCTAAAAATTGACAATATCGTTTTTATTTTATTTATTTTGGCAGTCTTCCTGATTTTTTTTTTATTTTTTTTTTTTTTGACTTGGGTCTCTCTTTTTTTTTTCTCGCGATGTATTTCTGTCTTTTTTTTTTTCATTTTTATTCTCACACAACACCCCGCGCTTTTTAAAAATGTCTGTGCGTCCATGGTAACCAATTTTTGGTTTTTTTTTTCTTACCAAGACAACACTCATAACAACGAAATCCAAGACTACGGTTGTCATATTCACTCTCCCTCTATATTATTTTAACTTGTTCTAGGTTTTTCTTCTTTGATGGTAATCAATTACTGCTTTCTCAGCCACTCTTCTGCTTATCAAAATTTATCTCCCTTTGCCTTTTTTTTTTTTTTTTTTTTTTTTTTTTGCATAGACATGATTTGAAAGAAAAGTTAATTCCGAATTGTCGGGTTTTTTTTACGCAGCTCTTAAATGGAAAAACTGGCGTCATATGTAATTCAATTGCTGTTAATTAAAATGATTGGATAAATCCCATTTTAGAGCTTTTTACTTTATTTTTTTTTTTTAACCACCCTCGTTCCCTCTTTTGAATTTTGGGAGAAAGGATAACTTGATTATAAAAGTAAAATAAATGCGTGATTTGTGCCATTCACAACAACTTATCAAATATAGTAAAGCTAAAACTCAAAATATGAATAATAAAACATTTTTGGACATATAAGGACGATACATAAATTAAGAGTTTATCTTGTTTTTGTTCAATTAAGAAACGAACTCTAAATGCTTCCTTTGCTTTTCTTTCTTCCCAAAACAGGGAAATAGTTTTGCTCTAATTTATTATTCTATTTGGCTAAGGTTCAATCTCCTTAAGTTCTTTTATTATGTGATACCACGTTTTTTGTTTATCATTTTTTTTTCTTTTGTGCGAATATGAATTAAAGTTTCGCTTGCACAAACATCATATATATGATGATCTACAACGTGTAGGTAAAACAATACAAAAAAAAAAAAAACTTATTTTTTCATGTTTACCAAATATTCTTGTAGAAATAAAAAGGATGAATGGTAATCATGAAAAGTATAACAATTAAACTTTCAAAAGAGATGTATCTAAATGTGAATTTTTGTAGAAGCATTTATCTTAGTAACGTAGGAAAAATATAGTAATAGGCTATTTTCCAATTTATTCTCACTTTGGTTTTTTGACATTATAAAACTCTTAATATACTAGAATAATTATGTGCTAATTTGCTCCATTCTCATTTCTCGGTCAGTACAATTCATCTCCCTGAAAATCGTCTCGGTCTTCGCCGATGTGAAGTAGTGATCACAAGAGGGGGGGAGCAAATCGGACTAGAATTATAATGCTCTCTATATAATATTTCCTGGCTCTAAGCTGCTTAAATTAATTTGGGAAGTGATTGGGCCCCATGTTTATCTTCTCTTTTTCTCGAAATGGATTTTTGATAACTGTATTATCAGCTTTTATCTTCTTTAACCTCTCTGTCAGACTCTCTGTGTGTGAACTAAAATTATCTTTATTACTATATATGTTTGCTTGTGAATATTATCTTTTTTTTTCCCTATATCTATTCAACCCGATTATCACTGCCGTCATATCATGATAAGTGGAAAAAGAAAAATGGTTTTCTTTATCATTATTATCAAATAAACGTGTATTTGGAACATCAAGATACCTATAATATGTTGATGAGAAACAAAAAAAACAATACGTAATACTCATTCTCAATCTCTACTTACCCTCGGAATGAAACCATATAAAGTAATTATCTAACTATGGCTCCTGCTCGAAGAATAATATCCAATTATTAACATCACTGAATGTGAATTTTACCACACACAAACAATTTATTCGAAGCGTAACATAGCTTAATTCAAATATATTATGAAAGAGATAAATCTGGAATCAAGATGATCATCCATAAATAGAATAAATACTATTTGTGAATTTCTGTGATTAGGAACTTTAGAACACAAACCTTATTGTCTTTAAGATAAATATGAGAAGAGTTCAGAGCAGGTATAAGTAATATTCTTGATGGACCGGTTTGAACCATCTTTTCCTTCATGCTAATTAGATTCGAAACACTTCATAAGATATCAAATTTGGCTTTTAAGAGACATTACCAATAAAATTGAATGGATATGTATTATCAACGAGAGTTTATATGAACCGTTTTATTATTACAACATCCATATAACAGTAAAAATTAATAACGAATAAATTGGTAAACTAGTCAAGTTAACTCCATAGCGTGAATGATGTATTTTTTAAAACGGTGATAGAAAGCAAAGCGCTAATAAAGGTTTGCTTCCTCCTCAACATTCAACTTTTTTATATACAATTTTTTTGGGATGAACTCTATCGACACATCTGTGAAAAAAAAAGTAGTTGTATGCACTATAAATTTTTCAAGATAGAAACAAATGGTATTGATGATTAAAATGTATTAAACTAAAGTTATACAGGATTTTACGCTCATTTCCTGACACAACTCTCAACTTTTTCGCTTATGATATGTGATTTTGTTCGCTTATAATGTCAGTTTTCTTTGCTTATGATAGCATTAATTTTCGCTTATGATATGCAATATTTTTCGCTTATAATACGTACGTATATAATTGTCTTACTTATGAGGTCTAAGAGATTTACTTGTAAAGATTAAAAATTTACACAAATGACAGGGGACGTTTTTCGCGATTAATATCCAATTTTTTTTTTATATATTTGCTACACCTGTTTTTATGGGATTAACCAAGTATCACCTATCATAAGCGAAAATGAATGCTATCATAAGCGAACAAAGCTGACATTATAAGCGAACAAAATCACCTATCATAAGCGAAACAATTGAGGGTTGTGTCCGGAAATGAATGCAAAATCTTGTACATAAAGAATGACAACCATATTCAAAATGGAAAGTTGGTAAAAATTAAAACCAGAGGACAATTCATTTATGCTGTATCTATTTTCTTTTATTGGTCACTAATAATGCTTTTTAGCCTAATGATTTGTTGCAACACCCCACAAATAGAAAGTTATCAAACAAGCTCTCAGGCCATACTTATAAACTATAGTAACAGCGTTATCAACACAAATAACACTTATTTGACTGTTCATATGTAACATTCAAGAAAGTATACATTATTCGTCTTCATATGAATCACAGCATCCACTTGTGTACATGATGATATAGTGAAAAAAGATAAGAAATATTGATTGTTATTCCATAAAAAGTTGAACTGCTACTATAAGTTTCATAAACATTTTTAAGTTATATAACGATAATAAGTGTATAGAGATAGTGTACTAATGGCTGCGACGTAATTATGTCAGATTGTTGTGTGCCTTGGAAAAAATATATAAAAGTGGAGTGTCCGTAAGAGTTAAAATTACCTAATATAGTATGTTTTTGGGGTGTCCGTAGCAAATTCCCTTTTTTTTTCAGACTGCTAGGATACAATGTTGATCCATCTGATTTATAAAGAAATCACTTCAATTGACAACTTTGAAAAAAAAATAGATATATGAAAAACGTTATTGAATTTAGTGTATCAATAAATAGTGTCACCTTTTTTTTTTTCTTTTTTTTTTTTTTTAAAAAAAAAGTAATGAATGTTATTTTTAAGTAGTGCACTTATAGAAGAATTATTAGTGATGGATGACAAATTAGATATGGATCTTCTGTTTATGATCCAAATACTGCCTAATTTTTTTTTTTTTTCAAATTCAGTACAATAATCGGCTAAACTTAGAATTACATAGAAGAAAAGAGACGCGTTATAGAACCAGATGATGACGCTTGCTGATGAATTGCGGAATATCGGATGAATTCAACCGAGTCTACAACTTTTATAAACAATAATTACTCACGAATAATATTTCATCTTTTTTTTTTCTCTTTTAATACTTTTATAATAAAAATAAATAAAATATGCGTTTCGCTACAACTTTGTTAGGTTCTGCTCGTTCAGCTGTTAAGACTTCGACTCACTTTCAGGTACATATATACATACATAAATAAACAAATATAAAAAAGAGAGTTACTTGTTTCGAGATTATTGATCGTCCAAAAAAAAAAAAAAAACGCGTCCATTTTGACATTTTGTACCTAATTTTTGATCGATTCTTCATTTATTCATTTTTCATTTGTCGTCTTTTTTTTTTTTTAAAAAAAAAAAATAGGCTCGTGGATATGCCACACAAACTAGTGGTAAGAAGGGTGGTAATGGTCTTGTATTAGCTGCTTTAGCTGGTCTCGGTGCTGCTGGTGGAATTTATTATAACCAAAACCAAGCTACTGTAGCTCCTGTTGCTGTTGCAACTGCCCCTAGCCCATCTGCTTTCGATCCCAGTCAATTCAAGGGTTTCAAGGTATATATATATATAAATATACAACATATAGCAACCCTATAAATACTAACGAACAAACAAAAAAAAAATCCGATTATAGTTGCAAAAAATTGAAAAGATTAACCATAACACTAGTGTGTATCGTTTCGACCTTGACTCTGCTGATCATGTTGCCGACTTACCTGTTGCTTCATGTATCATTACACGTAAGCCAATTACCAAGAAGGATGGTACTCCCGGTTTTATCATTCGTCCTTATACACCTACTTCTACCGATGATGTAATTTAATTTCTTTATTGTGAAATTTAAGCGCTTTTTTTTTTTTTTACGCACATGACTCCGTTTACGCTGCGACTAACTTTAAATATATATATATTTTTTTAAAGGCAAAGGGCTATGTTGATTTAATTGTAAAGGAATATCCTGACGGTAAGATGAGCAAACATATTGCTAACCTTAAGGTCGGTGATACTTTGGAAATGAAGGGTCCTATTCCCAAATATAACTGGGATCAAGGCAAGGTTGATAACGTCGGTATGGTTTGTGGAGGTACTGGTATTACTCCCATGGTAAATATTTTTACTTTTTTTTTTCAAAAAAAGAAAAAAGAAGGATCTGATAAGGAAAAAAAAAAAAAAAAAAAAAAAAAGAAAGTATTTTCCCCGTAATAAATAATAAAATATTTTTTATTTTTATATAGCTTCAAGTCATTCGTAAGGTCTTTGACAAGAAATCCAATGATGATAAGACAAAGGTTACTTTGATCTTTGCTAATCAAACGGAAGAAGATATTTTACTCAAGGAAGAATTAGATGGATATGCAAAGGAATATCCTGAACGTTTCCAAGTTATTTATGCTTTGGATCGTCCACCCAAGGAATGGAGTGGTTTGCAAGGTTTCGTTACTGCTGAAGCCATTAAGAAATATTTACCTACTCCTGAAACTGAAAGTTTAAAGGTCTTTGTTTGTGGTCCTGACCCTATGTTGGCCTCTCTTGCTGGTCCAAAGAACCCTGATAAGAGTCAAGGTGAAGTCGGTGGTATTTTGAAGGAGTAAGTTATATATATATATATATATTTTCAATTTAATTAAAATCATTATATATTCTATTATTAATTTATATAACTCTCAATTTACAATAGGCTTGGTTATTCTCAAGACACTGTTTACAAGTTCTAAATAGAATACGTATTGAAAATAAAAATATGTATACAAAAATAAAATATAAATTAAATTATATTTATAAAAAAAAATATATATATATTGTATTATTATTATTATTTTTCCATTGAATATACTATAAAGGATATGAAAATGGTTAAATACAATAGAGAGGTGTACAAAAGGTTGAAAGTAATTATTTGATTGTCAAGAGGGCCCTTTGGAGGGGGGGGGATGGACGAGGGAATATAGAAAGTATATATGTAAAAGGGAAAAAAATTGGATGGGTTTATGTAAGTGATTGGGGAAGGGGGAGGGGAAGTAAATCTGAGGGTATGAATAATTATTATAAAAAAAAAAAAAAAAAAACGAAATGAATTTTTTTTACACAGTTTTTTTTTTTACTTTAGTATACTAATACAAATTTGAAGAACATAATCCAACTTAAAGCTGCAAGGAAAATATAAAGACCACCATAAATCCAATTAGCCCATAATTTTTCTTGAACAGAAGATGTTTCTATTTTGTTTTCAAGTAATTCTAAACGTTTTGCTTCTTGTGCACTACGATCCAATATAGAACCATACATTGTATAATCCAAAATGCATAAAGTCAAACCAGCAATAACAGCGAGAACACCAATACCAATGAAGAAATCAATCACATGACCGTAACCTTGATTTTCTGCTGCATCTTGTAAAAAGCCAGTGGCAATATCAAACAAACTGGCACCGATATTGGTACCACTTTTGATTAATCCCATGCCAGTACCTACTAATGATAGAGGCAAAATGACGGGAACTGAAGACACCAGACCAACAGGACCCAGGGCCAAACTAACGCTAAATAAGAACATACCAATCAGAGGATTTGCATAGGTGAAACCCAGTAATAAAAGGGATGCAACAAAAGTGAGTCCACTTGCAAGCGCTAATAATAAAAAAAAAAAAAGTCAGTTGGATGATGTATAGATATAAATGAAAGAAAAAAAAAACATGCGTGATCCCACATTTTATCAGAAAAAAAAAAGATAAATAAATAGGATATACTTACTCATCCAAGTACGTCTGCCAAATCTGTCGACACATACACCCAATATAGGCATTAAAAAGATAGGTGCAACTTGTGCAACAGAAGCTGTAGCAGCAGCATGTGTATTATCATAACCAAATCTAAATTTGACAAATTCACTGATATAATAATAATAATGATGATGAATTAGTTTCTTATATAACCTTTTGTAATAAAGCATAGAGAGAGAGAGAAAGGGAGAAAGTTTTGTTACCTATTAATATGTAAGAAACAACCCCAGGCACCACCTAGCAAGAACTCCATGGCAGCAATAAGCCAAAAGGAATGAGGCAAATACAAAAGTTTGTTCCAACTAAAAGATTTCTTTCTGCGAACAACTTGAGCACCTTGTTGACATGTGCCTGAAATGATTGTCCTCATGAGCATAATATAAATCAAGTTGATCACGAGTGAAAATACACATAAAAATGCAGAAAACTATTAAATACATATAATGATAAAAAAAAAAAAAACCATAAATTATAGAGCCATTGATGGATGTTAATGTATGTAGAAGGAGGTGATGATTCCCAGCGAAAACAAAAACAAAACAAAAACATAAAAAGGTAAACAAATAAATAAAATTTTCATATAAAAATGTATGGGTGACAAGTTCCCTAGTAAGAAAAAAAAAAATCAAAAGTTTGCTTACCCAAAAGCCATAACCATACCAACCAGTGAAGTTAGCAATTGGAACTACGGTTGCTTGAGCAAGAAAAGAAGACTATACATAATAAGTTGTATAATAATAAATGTTAAATGTCGTTCGTAGTGTAATTCTTTGGTTAAATAAATAAAAGATATAGATGATGCAGCACTCATCATGTAAAAAAAAAAAAAAAAAAAAAATATTACCAAACGGCTAACGGTCATCATTAATGCTACTACACCAGCAAGACTACGTCCTTTAAACCATTGACTCAAGATAGTTTCTTGTACAATGACAACTGTACCACTTCCAATACCATAAAGAATACGACCTACAATCATGGTACTTAAACTTGCATTGGAAGTGGATGCGGCTACCAAAATGTTACCAAAAGTAATAAGAAGCGTGGTTACGATTGAACCTGAAACAGTTCCAAACGCGTCAAGAAAAATACCACCCAAGACAGGTAAGATTGTATTTACAATAGATACACTTGATTGAAGCACGCCATATTGTGCGTTGCTGATACCAAATTCCTATTTAAATCATAATTTATATAATGTATCAATTTTTATATCATTAACATAGATAGAATGAATATATATTTATATCGTACTTGTTTAACTGTATTTTTCATTGCACCAAGAGTATGTGCAGCAAAATGACTACCCACTGTATAATAATAATAATAATAATAATATACAATGATTAGAATAAATGATTATTATTATTTTTTTGTGATAGATAATTTTTTTTTTATATTACCAGCTAAAAAAATAGCACACGTGAGAGCAACAGCTTTATATTTCCAAGGTTGATTTGCTAAATGACAATAATCATCGTTGCCATTCGATGCACATTGTTTTCCTTTACGATCGTTAGATCCAGTTCCTGATGAACAACAATAACTGTTGTTTGAAGAAGAACAACATGTTTTTGTTGGAAGTAAAGGTGACCGTTCGTCTTGTTGTTCATTAATAATAGTTTTATTATCGCTGTAAATAGACATTTTGCTGATAATACATTTAATAATAACTTGTTGTTCTTGTAGTAGTAGTAGTAGTAGTAGTAGTAGTTATAAAAAATAAAATAAAAGAAGAAATCAAATAGTTATATAATTTAAGAAGAGAAGCAAGAGAAGCGAAAAGAAAGAACGGGGTTATTTTATATTATCTATACTTAAAATCGTTGTTTTTTTTATTATTATTATTATTATAATACATTGATAAATCAAAATACTCTTGGTTATTTTACACAAGTATAAATAAATAGTATGCAGAAAATAAATAAATAAAAAAAAAATTATTGATTATTTTAACCCGTTACCTTCCATCACGCGCTCGATGATGGGACATAATTATTATTTCTTATTTTATTAATAAGAGTCAGTTATTGTAATTTCGTTGGTACATATATAATTTGGTTGTAGGTAGAATGATATATATTTCAAAAAAAAAAATCTGAACTGAGATCTGATAAACTTACTAAAAATTTTCGTAATCAGATAAACAATTAACACACACACACACCTTCTTTATTATTCCCCTGAATAAAATAACCAAAGTGTGCAAGTAATTATGAAAAAAAAATAAAAAAAAAAAAACGGAATTTTTCTTTTTTGAAAGGATAATTGAGTACACATGATTTCCTTTTTGTCAGATGCTTCAAAGATAATCTACTTAACATGTTTATATAAATAATGACTTGTCACTAATAACAACAACAAATTAAGCTGCAATTGTTTGTTGATTTATTCTTTTTAACCAATTATTATTTTTTATTTGTACAGTTAGAAACTAATTATCAGTGGGGATTGTAACACATTGATCTGAAAACCCTGGTTATTTCATTTATTTTTATGCAGCTTTTCTTCCCCCCCCCTTTTTTCAATCAGTTTGATTACGATTTATATAAGAAAAGTAAAAGTTATATATGATCTTGTGAATGCATTCATCAGCCGATTTGAAATATAATCATTCCGATCATCATCATCATTTAGCATAGTGCGCACCATGTAAAAATGTATATAAAAAGCAACAAGATGGTGCCATATGGCACACAGCCCAATGTTGTCATGTGGGTATATGATAAGTTCTTTTATAACTAATATATGTAATATCATTATTAACTATTGAATCATTCGGTCTTCATCTCCCCGACTCTTTTCAATCGATTTTTTTTTTAAATGGTTATAAGAACGTTTTACCTAGTAATCAAAACTACTCGAGTGCATAATAATAATTTTCACAAGGTTTTTCATTCCTCTTGGTCGGAACCCCAAAGTTTGTAAAAAAAAAAAAAAACAATATGAATTAACAGGAATTTGAGATATAAGAAAAAAAAAAACCCAAGCTTTTTGTTTTTTTTTTTTCTATAATGCCTCAAGGTAATGGCAAACAAAGCAGTTTTTCTTTTATAAAAATAAATAAATAACCATAGTAACCTTTTTTATTTTTTATTTTTGTGGTAGTTGCCTATACGAAAACACCTGAAGAACTTACAGCAGCCTCAAAATCGGGTTCTAGTAGTAGTGGTAAACCACGTGAATTCAGTTCAGGCAATCAACTCTTTCTTTTCTTTTATTTGCTTGGTTACAATAATGTTAGTTTCATTGGTTGGTTTTGGGTAATGTATGCTACCTTTTTCCGACTTGCAGTAACTAAATTTCAATTTCATGATGTTCATGAAGTTGTTTGGCCCGCTTTGATTCTTGTTCAATCAAGTGCATTTATTGAAATTCTTAATTCTGCTTTTGGTAAAATATATTATTTCATCTCTTTATTATTATTATCACTTTCTCCTGGTTTCATTTTCTATAAAGTGTATAACAAACAAATATCATAATAATATCAAGGAGTAAAAAAAAAAAAAAAATTAATTAATTATATATATATATATATATTATTATTATTTTTTTTAAGGATTTGTACGTGCCCCTGTCATGACAACAGCTATGCAAGTAGCATCCCGATTATTCTTGGTCTGGGGCGTAAATTATCTTTTTCCAGAAGTTCGAACCCATTGGGCTTTCAGTACAATGATGATCGCGTGGTCAGTAACTGAATGTATTCGTTATTCATACTATGCTTTAAATCTTATTGGTCAAGTACCTAAAGCATTGACTTGGGCTCGTTATAACTTTTTCTTGGTATTATATCCATTGGGTGTTGGATCTGAATTAACTATGGTTTATCAAGCATTGTCTTATGCCAAGGAATGGAATCCTTTATATTATTATTTCATGATCGTTGTTGCTCTTATTTATATTCCAGGTAATTAATTATATTCTGGATTGTGGATGGTTTAAGAGACAGAAAAGATAAATAATTGATATAAATTTTATAATAGGTTTCCCTGTTTTATTTTCCCATATGCTTGCTCAACGTAAGAAGTATCTTAAGGGTACATATTTGGTTGCAGAAAAGAAGAAGCGCAAGGATTAGAAAGAAAGAAACATTTAATACGACTACTTTATATGGGTTAATAATGAATGGATGGAATAGAACAAATTGTACTATATTACATATAAATTGTGCAAAATAAAATATATATAAAAAGAAAAAAAAAAAAAGGCAAATCATTTTTTAAAGAAATACATCCACGACACCTCCTTCAGAAATTGCATAAGAAGCTTCATTTTCTGGCATATCAGGAGAATCATAAATCTTGGCAACACGTTCTTCACCTCGACCTTTACGAAGATAAACTCGGGTAGCTGAACTATTATTATTTTGTTGAAGCATATTGATTAGTTAATTAATATTTCAGATTGCTCTTTTGATAAAGAAAGCATAACACGGTGTTTAAAACATTTTATTCTTTTTTACTTACGCATGTGCCTATTATAAATATAAAACGGGATAACATGTATTAGTTGATACTAGATATATATATATATATATATTAGGGAAAAAAAGAAACAAGTAAACTAACCAAAATATGACCACCAACAGGTTTCTTTGGATCAGAAACAAAGACCATACCACCTAAAATATATATTATAGAATTCAAAAATCATATATATCAACAAAATATATATATTATATATATATATATATTTACCACCAGGATCAGATGATACTTGATTTGTAAGAAAAACAGCCACATTATATTCTTCAGCAATTTTAGTAAGACGATTAAGCATTTGATTTAATTTTTGTTGTCGATCAGCTAATTCACCACGACCTGCATAATCACAACGAAATAAAGCAATAATAGAATCAACTATTAAGAGACGATAAACACCTTTTTCTTCAGCAAATTTAGCAGCAATTTCTGTAATTAAATCCATTTGATGATCACTATTCCATGCTCGAGCAACAATAATATTATCTAAAACAACTTCTGGATCTGCTCCAAATCGTTCAGCAATAGATCGAATTCGATCGGGTCGAAATGTTCCTTCTGTATCAATGTATGCTATATATAAAAGTGAGGGCATAAACAGGTTGATTATAAAAAGTTTATATTATACATATTTATCTATTGGTAGAATCCTAACCAACTTTACTACTAGCACCACCATGTTCAGCAGAAAGTTGAACTTGAACACACATAGTATGTGCTAATTGAGTTTTACCAGTTCGATATTCACCAAACACTATGTATGAGACAACAAACAAACAATCATTGTTCTTCTTTATTCAAACTCATATTATACATAACTTTATTATTATTGTTATTATTATTATTATTTTACCTTCGGTGATTGACATTGTTTGAATACCACCTATTATTATCAAATTATTAAAAAAGAGGTAAAAAAAAAAAGGGGGAGAGAGAAAAATAGTATGTTATTTATTACCTCCAAGTAAAGCATCAAATTGTTTACTTCCAGTAGAGATTTTAACAACTTTTTGTCTATGATGGGCTAATTCTGATCCTGTCATGAAACCACAACCCTAAAAATAATTTCAGTCAAATCCCATTATTTATTGAGAAGAAAGGGGGGGAAATTCTTACTTGTGTTTTTGAAGCAGCATCTTTAATTTTATCTACTTTTGTTTCAGATAATCCTTTAATCTTTAAAAGATTCTTTTTAATCATCATTTGGGCACCCTATGTAATATAAAAGATTATTATTTAATACACATTTATTTTTTATTTTTGATATTGAGATGAATAATAAAAAAATTATTTACGAACCCGAACAGTACAAACACCTGCACCTTTCAATTTATTAATATCAGCCATACCAATTCCATGTGCTTGAAGTTCATCAATACTAGTATAAAACTTATTATTACATAATATAAGTAACAAACTTTATCTATTTCACGCAGTATTATTATTATTATTATTATTATTTTTCTCACCCCCCCCCCAAATTATTTAGATTTACAGTTTCATCCATTGTATTGGTATCATATTCGTCATCAGTTGAATCTTGAACAACTTGATCTTCCGTTTGTTTTTTTGGGGGCATTCTTGTGATATAATAAGATAGTTTTTTTTTTTAAGGAGTTGAAAAAAAGAAAAAGAAAGAAAAAAAAATTATGCAGATGACGCGGAACATGAATATAAATATTTTCTTCCGTCATCTTCCCAATTTTATATGATATTAATTTGGGATACTTATATGATAAGAAAATATTTGTTAGTTAATTTTCTCTATTTTTTTTTTAAAGAGATTTACGTAGTAAGATGGAAGAAACAAAAAAAAAAATCGATCTACCATTACACAAAGTTTGACTATACGTAATAGGAAAAAAGAGTAATTCGACATTTGACCATAAAAGGAGCAAAGCCGGAAATCTTTTAGACTAATAGAGATAACTCTCACTCACACAAAAATCACACCTGGTAAAATATATATTGTTATTGTTATTGTTATATATAAATCAAAATAATATATAGAATAAAACTAAGTGGTTTCAATAACTGAAATATATATTTTATTCTATTCTATTGTTTTTTTTTTACTATTAATAGTCTGTAAAAGAAATAAAGAATACGTAGTTTTATTTATATTGACCGAATTAATGGGTCATTGAATCGTAATAATAATAAACATGTTCTTGAACATTCCTTTTACTTTTTTATTGTCTCCTTTGTAACAAAAGGTCTATGCTTTTTAACCCCCTTAACATATTTAACTCCTCCCCCCCGTTGTACAAATTGACGATAAGAGGGTGGCTGTCACAATACACCATAGAACAAAGGTAATGTAGATTAAAAACGTTCTTTTTTTATTTTATAATATCATTTATACAAGTAAAAAAAAAAGGTATATTTTACTTTTCATCATGTGAATACTATGTTTTAAAAAAGAACCCCCGTGATGTTACATATATAAACTTGTGAATATGTAATACAGTTTATTATAAAAACTCTTTTTCGAATCATATGATGATGAATCTAGTAGTATATACATAGATATTTATTATAATTGGTCATGACGATCCTCTGATATCTTATTATTGTATTACGTATATTTTAATCATAAGAAAAATATTTCTTTCCTTTATACAATATTCTAAATATTAATCTTTTAAAAATAATCAATAAAGGTTTTTTTTTTGGGGGGGGGAGGCTAAACTCGTGTTTTTTTTACAATTATATGTTGTATATATATATATCATTTTATTAGCGTTAGACTCTTATTAAGAGAAGGGTCAATTCGTTAAAAAGAAAAAAGGGTGGGAAATAATAATGACCTTCTGTACAACAGCAACCAAAAATGATGGACCGTGATTTATTTCATATGTATTTTGCATTTATTAAGTAACCCAACACTAAGAAAATCATAACTCCGTAATTTTAAAAAGTTTATTTTTACAAACGAATCTAAAACAAAATGGTTATTCTCTTTTAATAATACAATAGTTAAAAAATAAAATAAAAAAAGATGATGATCGATTTACCGATTTACTGTGACATTTTCTCTTTTATTTTCTAGAATACTGACAAAATAATTATTACGTATAAAAGACATAACTAAATTTTAAGAGGGGAGGGTACGTATTAAGTTTTAAGGTCATAAAATGAAGATAGCGAATAATATTATTTGATTATTTAACTGCTTTATATATATGCATATATATATAACGCTCTAGAAAAATTTAAAAAAGCGGAATAATCTTAAAAAACGACTTGTGTGGTTGAGTGTGTGTCATGGTTATACAAACTTATTGTGGCTATCCTTATTCTTCTCAGAACTTCTAGAATGCACAAAAGTACTTTACATTAAACAAATAGTTTTAAATATACAAGATATATATATATATATATATTGATTATTGTAATAATAATAATAATAATAATAGTGATACTACGTAGCAACATATCCCCAAGTTATATATATCATGATTATAATAATTAATATCTCAATAAAAGGAAAAGTGAGAACGGCTGCCTTTAAGCGGTTAGATTGAACATTATGTCATAGGTTGAAAAATCATGAAATATTTGTATGAAGAAGAAGGTTAAAGATTTAAAATATAAAACCACCACTATATATATATATTCTCCTCTATAGGCCATAAAGGATGTCTATGACAGCGATAGTTATCCTACGTAAATTTCTTTTTTATTTGATAATAAATTAAAGCTTCAGGATTAAAAAAAAAAAAACAGAGGTTCATGTTTACTTTAGCGTGGTCATTATTCAATAAAACGTATGATTACGTATGGTCAAAAGAAAACAAAAATAACTATCATCTTCTCAGAAACTAACTTTATCTCAGAAGACGTCAAACTAGCAAAACCAACCTATCGACAAGCTTGTGTTTCCTTTTTTTGTCTTATCAATTTGTTATTACTATAATTATCAACTAATAGTGTAATAATAATAATGTATACATGTATATTCTTAAATAATACGCACCCATTCTATTTAATTCGGTTTATATACAAAAGGAGTGATGATACATCTTGTCTTTTTTTTTTCATACCCATGGCTTCAAAATTCAGTTCTAGAGTCAAAAGAATGAAACCCTTTTTTTTTTTTGTCACTGCCAAGAAAGAGAAATATACCAAATGATTAGAGTCTTTTTAAAGAAGTTCCCGAGCTTTACCAAAATGAAAATCAATCACCCACCAAGACTATTTGAGCCAATAATCTTAAGGAGACTTGTCGTTACGTTAAAATGAGTACATAACACGAAAGTAAAATTAAAACAGAAACAACGCTAAAAGCAGTAATAGTTGTCATTGATAAGAAACTTTTCTTCCTTATATTAACTAGTAAATAAGTCATGTTACTACTAGTATTAAGCTTTATAGCAAATACGAAACAATGATTTTATGAACACGCAATCGCACACCTATTAGAAATTTGTTAATATGATAGCAATATGAATGGTGTAAGATTTATATACCACGAGTAATAAGAAGAACTTTTGTTACCCATTAACTTTATTGCTGTCATCAATTTGACTATTGATAATTAAACTTTTATCCTTATTTGTAAACCAGGAGTAATCATCATATGATGAAAGGATCTCCTGTCTTTTATCTTCGTATTTAGAGAACTTGTATACAACTATGAGTATGATAATGTTTGATTATTTACTAACTTTCATTATGTTTGAAAAAGAAAAATGTAATAATGAAATTATAACATACATATATCTATACTATATTAACCTGTTTTTTCTTTACTTGTGTATATAAATATATGTTCCCAACATTTCTTAGGTACTTTATTAATATAATAAATATAATACTAACAGTAGTTTACTATTGTTTAAATATATTTGACGCTGGTTTTCTTTTATTTTATTAGTCTAAAAAGATATGTGTAACATTTCAAAAATAAAATAAACTTTGAACACATCTGCTTGTCAATGAGAATTTTTTTTTACTCGACTAACTCATTTATTTATTTTTCAAAAAGTAATAATAATGTTACCAAATAAACACTATTTAAAATATAAAACTTACAAAGAAAATAATTGAAAGGAAAAAAAAAAAAAAGCTTTGTTTTTATTTTGAGTAAATAATAAAATCAATTTCGAATGTTAGAAGAAAAACCTTATTTTTATTTTTTGTACTCTTTGGTTTCCCCTCCAATCTACCCCTAAGTTACTGTTCCTCTCTCTCTCTCTCTCTCTCTCTTTTTTAACTCTTTTCTTAGGAGATTTACATCTCTCGCGGGGAGGGAGGCGTTTTTTTTTTTGTTTGGGTCAGCACCAAGCATAACAATGAATATTTTTAAATGCTGTGTCTCACGGACGTCGACTTTTTGCCTTATTTAGTAAGTAGGGGTACCCTGGGACACCTTCCTAAAGTAGATTCATGAGCCAAGTTTTCAGCCCGCATATATATTATCCATACACTATCCTGATATAATGGGGGGGGGATAGTGTTCTTTTTGTTGTTGTTGCAGTAGAATGTACCCTAATAACGTTTTTATTATTATAAGTGTTTTTTTTTAACATACTATTTTTCATCTTTTGCTTCAAAGAAGAAAAAAAAGGTGAATAATGATAACCTCCTGTCTTCAAATAGTATCCTCCGTTGAAAAAGAAAGAATAGTTTTTTGATGTGCTATGTTTTAGAAACACCGAAAATACACATGAAGATCGATATGAAAAATTTCTTTCATCGTCAAAGCTTGGGTACAATGAATTAGGCATAAATGAATCTCGATCCTTTTTATTATTTTATATTATTATTACAAACGTAATCTTATATATACATTATTATTATTATTATTGACAAACATTTAGTATGTTTAAATTCAACTGTTCTTTTACTCCTTTCAAAAAATAAAAAAAAAAAGCACTAAATCTCCGTTCACACACACAGACACAGACACAGATACAACCACACATCATCACACATGCACAACAGCACTTACACTCTCTATTCTTTTCTTTTTTAAACTTAATGTTTAAGGTAGTACAATGAAGGAGTTGTCTTACCCATTAATGAGATTGATATTCAAAAAAATTCGCTGATCACTTGGGGCAAGTCAACTCCTATAGGCTTATTTTTTTTTAAGATATATAAATAAGCATTATGTTCGAGACACTTCTTTTTGTACCCTTTTCTTTACTTTTACTTTACAGGCGACAATTTCTTTATTATTTTCCTCTCGTTATTATTTAATTTTATAATAATATACATATATTACTATTACTATTACACTCACATATACCCTTTTTTGTTTTGTTTTACTGATTCCTTCTTTTTTTTTTTTTGTAACCATGAGCTTAACTTCTAACTTTGAACCACAATTATCTTTTCCTCTTACAAGTACTCATATTGATACATTTTTAAATTTTGAATTATCAGAGGCAACAACACGTATGTTCGACATCTCAAGGAAAACGGAAAACTCTACTACTCAAAATACTTTTGATAAAAATAATAAGAGTACTACTACTATTGGTAATAAGAGTAACAAAAATATCTCAAATAAAATTATCAAGAAACCATACAAGTGTCCACATTGTTGCAAGTGTTTTCCAAAACCAAGTGCTTTAACACCACATATTTATACCCATACCGGTGAAAAACCATTTCAATGTCATATGTATGTATTACATTTCTATATATTTTTACGTCTTTATTTTTTCATTACTTTAGATAATGTTCTTCTTTCTTTCTTTCTTTATATATATATATATATATATTAAGTGGTAACCTTTTTATCTCATAATAGACCAGGATGCCATAAACGATTTGCAGTGATTAGTAACTTGAGACGTCATTTTAAAGTACATCAACCTAAAAAAGTAGGTCAAAAGAGTCGTATATCACATAAAGAACGAATATTGCTTGTCCAACAACTTGCTGCTCAATATGGTAACCAACAAAAAAATGATCATATTCCATTCATTCCTCCATTTTTACAACCTGCTACAACAACAACAAATACTGATTATTATGAACTACCTAATGTTACTACCATGGCAACAACAACAACAACTACTACTACCGCAAGCGCAGCAACTATAATGCCATCATTGTCTACAACAACAACATGTCCAATTTCACCATCATCTCCAGCCTCAGCCTCGTCGTCATGGAAATTCTATGACGAGTATAATTATACCACCACACCAGAACCTATTGTTTATACTAATATCATGACATCTTCATCTCCATTATTTGACTTTCATCGGTCTACAACATCTTCAATTTCATCATCATCAGATTCTTCTATATGTATTCCACCACCACCATCAACATTTCCATTCAATGATTGTGGCCCTGTAACACCAGGAGATTATTTAACAACTTTTGACAATTCGGTAGTTGAATCCATTAGTACAACAAATGATAGTATGGACCCCGTAACACAATGGATTTGACAAATCCCCCAAAAAAAGATGATTCCCATTTCTTCTTATTCTTATTAAAGCTCATTCGTTATAGTTCTAAATTTTTTTTTTTTTTTTTTTTGCTTTTCTCATGTTATGCGAACATTAAAAGTATAATAAATAAAGAAATATCTCAAAAAATAAGTCCCCGCCCTCCTCCACCCTCCCCCCCTTTTTTTTTTTTTGCTCGGTATTTCCGAATTTATTCTATTTATGCTTGGGCACAGATACTTTTTCGTTAGTTTGTTAAATTGCATATCTAGATAAAAAAAAAAAAAAAAAAAAAACGCCACCTTTGTACATTTAAAGTATATTTTTTTTCTGACTCTGAATTTTAAAAATGTTCTAGAGTTAATTATCCCATTTTTTACTGTAAAGTAATATTAAAAGGATAAAAAATAAAAATAAACTTTTTGATTTTTGTTATTTTTGTTAAAGCTAAAATAAAAAAAAAAAATAAAAAAAAATAAAAAAAAAAGAAGAGCTAGCTTTTTCTTATACAATTAATAAAAAAAATTAATTATATTTATTCTTAGAGTTCAAATATTCTTGTAAGACTATTTGTCTTGATACTGTGCCAAAAAAAAAAAACATGACTATGAAACTGCCTTTACAGTAACATGAAAGAAGAGTCCTAATATGGTTGTAGTAGTAGTACAATCTAAGGTATAGAATGAAAATATTCTATCTTACGTACGTACTCTTATTTTTTTTTTTTTGGGGGGGGGGGCGGATTAATCTGTTTTACTTATGTGTCATATAAAAAAAATGGGCCTAGATCAACTTAAAAATAAATCTTTTACAACAAAAAATGCCTTGTGTCCTCTTAAACAATGTACATTCGAAAATTCATTCTTTATCAATTCTATTGTTAATAAATTTAAGAAGCATGTATTTACTTAAGTGAGTAAAATACTAATCACAGTAACAATAGTACGTAGTACACATTTATTTATGTTATTGTGATGATAAAAGATAATAACTATATTTTTTTTTCTGTGGTGCGGCTATCCCTTCTGGAAGATTGAATAACATATATAAGATGTCATTTATAGATAATCAAATAACGTATGTATTTGTTGTGAGTTTTCACTTGCTCCTTTATAACAATCAAAAAAGAAAGTAAGGAGAAGATAAACATTAAGTATAAATCACAAGAATACCTATAATTAGGAACGTATACTATTTTCACTTCTACCATAACAAACAAAAATAACGCATTTTATATGACTATCATTTACTATTATGTAAACAACAGGGATACAAAACATAAAGAAATATCAATGTAGTAAATTTCTTTTTAAAATGTTTTATACAACATAAATATAAATAAAGTTTTTCTTATTATTATTGAGGGAGAGAAGAAGAACATCTTTTTTTTTTTTTCAAGGTTTCATCTTGATGCTAAACAATTTATAGTAAAAACTTTATTACTCCTCTCAGCAGTGAATAATTATGTAAAGCTGTTATTCTGGTGAAAGTAGTAAAGATGGGATCTTTTTTTTTTTTTTAAGTTTATGTAGACCGCGTCTTAAAAAGGTTATCTGCTGACACAATTTGGAAAAAAAATTTGTAATAAATATATGTTGTCGACTTGATAATAGTATAGAATATGCTTAATTCTTGGCTCCTTGACCCCCCCCTTTTTTTTTATCATTTCTCCTGATTTCATTAGCTTGTGTCAGTATGTGAGTTCAATGAAAATTGGATAGGTTGAAACAACAGTACGTACCTGTTAATATTTAGGTATACAATCATTTCATTGTAGTAATAGAAATAAGTCTTTTTTTTTTTATTTCATCTTTGTAATAGAATATCTAGACTATTGTAATTAAAGCTCTATGTTCTATCTATGGTATTTAGTAATTAAATACAATTTCATTGTTATATTATACAACATGTAGTTTTGTAAAATAACAAATAATAAATTATTGTTCTTTTATCTTATTTTAATATCTTACCTTCATTTCTCATTGTACAAGTTAAATTCCTGTTAAACATTTGGTAGACATAAGTTATTTGATGAATATATATATATAGCAACAAAAAATGATATACATACCAGTATATAATACATATAATAAAAGCTTAATAGAATGGTCATATATTGTACCGTTGCCTACCTTGGATTCTGTTTGTAATAGTATATTATACGAACGATAAAATAAAATAGGTGGTAATAAACATACTACGTATTTAACTAGAATAGATGCACCATTCTACGTATATAACTGTAACGACTACCATCATGCTGGAAGACTATAATATAAGTTTAATATAGTATAATAAAATAGTTCGTTATACTGTTCACGTAAGAGATATAATACTATTGTTTTTTCTTATATATATTATATATAATACTATATTCATCAAACAAAAATAAATAGTCGCATGATTGTGGAATCACTATATAAAGGCCACTAAATCATTTTTGGGGTTGAAAATGATTGGTTATGTGCTCTAGTAAGGGGTAAATAAGGTAGGGTTCAACAATGTTAAACCTTAAAGCATGTCCATATTTCGGCTATCCTGTTTAAGTTATTCCCCCCCCCCTTCACACGCACGTTCCTTCGCTACGCAACTTGGCCTATACAAGTATTTTAAGAAAGGAGATAAATGATTTTTAATGGACTTTAGCTTTTTAACTATTACTTATCATCATCGATTGATTTATATATTTTATAATTTTAATTTCATTATGAAGAACTGGTACTAACCATGGCATTAGTTGGTCTTCCAAGTTTTTCATGAAAAACAAGTGTGAGGTGGAGAGAGTTATCACGACAAAATTATTTGTGTAATACGTACTTGTAGTGAAGTTGCTAAAAATAGTGTTACTTTATTCAATTCCTCCCCCCCTCTTCTACATATATCTGTAAACGTTTTATATGAACGACAGAATTTACTAGAACGAAAATTCCAAAAGAAATTTTCTATTAACTCCAATTATTCAGGAACTAATTTTTTAGAAAAGGTATGGCGGTTGGAAAGCGCTAGAACATAACTCCTTTTTTTTTTTTTTCAATAGTAACAAAAGAATGAGCAATCATTTTAGAAAAGATCATCAAAACGTTCTTGCACAAAAAGCTAATGTTATATAAAACTATGTATTCTGGTGTTACCTTTCTGGTTACTATGGACACTAAAGGATGCCTAAGTGCTGATAAGTTGACAAAATATCTTACAAATTACTATGCATTTTTTAGTATATATCATTTTTTTTTTTACTATACTTATAATTTAATCGTCTCTCATTATTCTACGTATTACTTTATGTATTTCATAAAGATAATTTGGTAAGAAATATATAATTCTTTAAAAAGTAGGTGTAGATATAAAAGTATTGCAATCGAATAACTACTAATATCAAAGAAATGAAAATTAGAGAGTGACACCTTCAAATGAATTAAAAGATTGTCCACCAAAATTGGTCAGTCTGACGCATTGTTTTAAAGAATTTTTTTGAGAGCATACCCCGATTTTTTTTTTTTATTTCGGAAAAGCGCGAATATTTTTTTTTTTACTTTTGACACCATATAAATATATCCCTAAATGTTGTTCGAGAAGTCGCGACATCATAAACTTTCTGAATTCCAAGCCGTTGTACTTGCTGGTTATGGAAGTACAAATCGGTAAGTTTCATACTAAAATTTTTAGCAGTAAATGGCACGTAAATGGAACAAAAAAAAATAATAATAATGAAGTTAAAAAAAAATACTTAAATCGATGAACAACTACTGAATCACTTTTTTATATAATAGTTTATATCCCATTTCTGAAGAAGACAATGTACCGAAAGCATTATTACCTGTTGCCAACAAACCTATAATTTCATATACATTAGATTGGCTTGAAAAAGCTGGTATCCATGGTAAAAATTTTAAAAATTCTTTTTTTTTTTTTTTCGTAGCTAAATGAATTTCTTTGATCAGCAACAACATACAACGACAACGACGACAAACCATAATTAAATCCAAACGACTTTTTTTTTTTTTTTTTTGTATTGTAGATGCCATTTTATTGGTTCAAGCTTCTGGAACAACCCACCAGAAATTATCAGGATATATTGCACGTGGATATCAGGGAAGTGTACATTGTAACGTTGTTGCCGTAGACGAGGATTTTGGTTCTGCAGATGCATTACGGTCTATTAAGGATAAAATAGAGGTAAATAGATATAAATCTATGGATAAGTTAATGAAAAAAGAAGACATGAGCAGGGAATGACATATTAAACTTTTTTCTTTTTCATTATAGCGTGATTTTATCGTTGTTCCTTGCGACCTTATTACAGATTTGAATCCAAGAGAAATTTTAGATATTCATCGTGTGGAAAATCCAACAATGACAGCATTGTTTTATGAATCAAATCTATCGGATAGTGGGAAAGATGATGGTATGTATTATATTATAAAATTGAAACAATGGAATGATATAAAATGATGGAATTAATTCTGGATTTTTTTTTACATGATAAATAGGTCTTGCACCTTATGTTGGAATAGATCCTGTTCAATCTTCTTTGGTATATAAAGTTCGACGTTTTGAGGATGAAGATTTCTCAATGCGAATGTCTTTACTGAACAAGTAAATATACACATAGATCTTATAATTAGAACAAAGGTTGACTTATATACATACTTATATACATTACGATTTTTTTTTTTTTTTTTAGATTTCCTCGTGTTCGAGTACATACAAACTTAAATGATGCACATTTATACATATTCAAAAGATGGGTAATTGATTTAGTTGCAGATAAGGAAAATATCTCAAGTATATCTGAAGATTTAATTCCAATGCTTGTCAAATGTCAATATCAAAAGAAAATGGTAGAGCGTGAAAATGTAAAAAGTTGTAAGTAATTCTTTTTGTTTCTTAATATAGAATAGGAAAAAAAAAAAAGAGAATGGGATATATATTATCTTTTTTCTAACTATTAGTTTTTTGATTTAATTAAATAATATTAGATTCATCTGCACAAAAATCCTTGTTTAGTACTGCATTGTCTCTTTCAACTACAGCATCTGATGATATTGATGACGATCAATTTTCACCTGATCCAACTCGTTCAACCTTTAAAAGCCCTGTCACAACTCGTGCATATATATATCGTGGAGGTTTTTGTGGACGTGCTAACACAATTGCTGGTTATAGTGAACTCAATCGTCATGTAAGTTTTGAATAAAAAGACAGAAGAGAAGAGAGAAACAGAGATGTATAATCGTTAATTATCTTTTGTTTCTTCCTACCTGTATGAATCCGAAACAGGAAACCAAACAAGGAGCTTCTATCACTCGTGTTCCATCCAGTACAGAAGTGGCACCTAAAACACAAGTAGGCAATGATTCTATCATTGGTGAACATACAAAGATCGATGAAAGATCATCAGTCAAGAAATCATGTGTAGGCGCTCATTGTGTTATTGGCAAGAACGTAAAGATTGCTAACTCTGTTATTATGGATTACGTAGTCATTGCAGACAAGTAAGTAATAGGGATAGAGTAACAGATTTAAAAAAGGGAGAAAACTTTATGTATTTTTTTTTTTTTTTTTGTGATAACTAATTTTGCTGATATTGTTTTTTTTTTTTTTTAGTGCAAAGGTGGATGGTTGTGTTATTTGTAATAATGCAAAGGTTTTGGAAAAGGCAGTTCTTAAAGATTGTGATGTTGCGGGTGAATATGTTGTTGAAAAAGACAGTAAGTTTTTTTTTTTTATCGTTGTTATTTAGTTGGATAAAAAAAAAATACTTTGAAAATTCTAATTCCTTTTGCTTTTATTTATAGGTCAAGTGAAGGGAGAAAAATTAGTTGCATTCCGGGAAGCTATCAACTAAAAATGTTTATAGCTTTTATTCTTTTATTCTTTTTTTTTTTTTTTTTTTTGTAATTTATATAAACATTTTTTTTTACTATTAGTATTATTATCAATATGTGATGAAGGATCATATTTTTATTGTTAATTCAAGTACTTATATTAATGGATTGGGAAGAAAAGGAATGAAAAAGAGGGACTAACCAGCAACGAACTAAATGGATTATATTGTTCTTTTTTTTAAAAAAAAATATTCGTGCCAAGCATGAAATTGTGCGTAACAATAGAAAGTAGTTTGCGTCACCTCAAGAACAATTATCATAAAACGACTTGGAATATTTGATTCACTTAAAACAGTCATCCCCAGTTACAGATTTATCACCTTCAGTTACATCGATTCTTTTCACTCAATCAGTCTCGGCGAACATCACTTACTAATAATATTCAGTACAAGTCGTACTTGTACTTCACTTTGGACTGGAACTTTTCTATTGTATTGAGAAAGGGGAAATACGTATGGTGCGGGATATATTGCATTATACGTACAACTTAAAAAGTAAGACAGAAATACGTTTTGTGGCTACATTACAGTCGGTTTGTTGCTATCACTTATTACCAAGAAATATATAATGTCAACCATTAATGTCTATAGTCAAATATGGAGTATGTCGAGTGAAAATAGCTATGAGATAAATAAACATATTATCCATAAGCTACTGTATGGATACATGTTATTCTAATAATATGTATATAAATACAAAAAAAAAAAAAAGATCTATTCGTAGCCCTTCCTCATTGATCAAGCAACAATTTCTAAACATTTTTGAAGCCTATTATTTGTTATTTATATAAACTGACTGAAAGCTCTGTTAATAACTAAATTTGACACATGAAACCACATTAACCTGCTATACGTAAACAGAGGATTCTTGTGAAAATGGAAGTCATATTATACCCAGATTTTTAATGTATTTTTATTTTTATTATTACCCAGAATGATTATACATACTGTACTTATTGGTCCTATTTTAATTTCTTTGAAGTTCACTGGTGGATAAAATGCATTACGTACTATTGTTCATATTTTGCTTTCTTTTGTTTTCTATTTATAAAACTATTATATTAATAAAAGATAACTTAATAAAAAAAAACCAAGATATTTTTTGTCATCCACTCATCTCTCTTACCACTGGGACGTCAAACTTGGAAATGGAGGCGGATTGATCAAGTGAAAATAGAAGCAATATATGATTTTTGCTGTGTCAGCCCCTCAAGAAGCAATAAGCAAGACAATGGCCTTATAAATAGCAACAACAAATATGTCAACCGTTCGGTTTGTACATGAATGCCCGAACGATATTGAAAATGAAAACCAATATCCTCATTTAAACGGAATTGAAACATCTAAAAACATAAGAAGCCATTTTTACGAAATGAAAGCCCTTGCATATAAGACTGGTATGGTAAAGCGACGAAGAGCAATGGGTGATACAAGGAATGGGTGATACTACAACATCACAAGGACAACAACTACTACTGCTGGATTAAAAACAAGTGTATTCTATTCCCAGGTTCTCGTTTGATCGATTACCACACCACATGTACGCTCTTGAACTTTTTAATCAAGTTGTAAAATATTATGCTACGTACACAATTTTGTATTTTTTTCTGATGTTTGGGGATTATTGAATTTTACTCAACCAACATTAGTGCTTATTGGCACAGTGAGGTGATGATCGTTGACTGTGTTGATGTAACTCTGGTTCAATTTGCGGATAAGATGAAAACCGTAAGAGAAACAAGATAGTCACCCGGAAACGGGACAATTGACAATCATACGATAAAATCAAGTGTCAGTGGCATCAAGGCTCTTGATGATGTTGTTGGTAAAACCTGGTACATTCGCAGTAGAAAATAGAAGGATTGACCAGCTCAAAGGGAGGTTAGAAACCCTCTTATGTAGTTTATATTTAATGAGCTCTTTGTTCTATTCTAATCATGTCGTCTTCAACACAACAAGTAATTTGGTTGCACGCTCGTTATCTACTGCTATTTCTAATACCGTTTCACTCTTTGTCTATAGATATTTAAACAGACGATTAAAAGGATGTTACAAGGTGTACGGTGAATCCCAGAGTACAAACCATACATTGACAAATATATAAAGTCGTTTAATTTATTGCAACAAAGAATGAATAGCCAAACCGACACGAACAAGAAATTATCAAATATCTCACAATATCGAAGAGTATTACCACATGAGCTGCAAAATCAGTAGGCATTTTAGTAATTTGCAGCCCATCTTGTCTACTTGCCATATATAGAAGATAGCAACAAAGAAAATCTTGGCTCGTATGATATTGATCTTTGTGAAAAAGCTATTATTATAATGAACGGTGGATAATCGAGTGTATTGAGTAAAGGGAATGAAAAAAGAGATCTTGAATTACATTCCAAATGCAAAAATCACAGAAGCGGATTTTGATGACGATTATTAACTATTACTCAAGAAATTTACATACTATTTTTTTATGCGCCACAACAAACAAATATTTTGCATGGTTTGGAGGCAAAGAAGTCTATTTGCCAATTCAACTTTACAAAAAAAAAAACCTGGATAATCACACCCCGTATCAATCAATAGGCATTTCTTGGTCTTACAAGGTCTATACGACAAGAATCCTACAGAGAGACACCCAAGCAGGCTCAAGATAAACTATGAGAATACTTTTAAAGTGACGATCACTCAAACTGTTCTTTAAAATTGTCTGGTTAAACGCTGTGGTAGTCTCGCTATGAAAAATCTGGAAGAAGTAAAACCCGATAGTGCCTTAAAGTGGGCCTTTCATTTAGCAAATAGAAAAGAACATGACTCGCTCTCATTTATGTACTTCAGGAAACTGGTCATTTAAGCTGTCACGATGATGTTTTTGAAAATAACAGACCAAATCCCAAGGACACATTGGATAGAACACCATACACTTCTCTGACACACTTTCTGGGAAACATCTAGTGGGGTTTTCCACTTCTTTAGAATTAGTCTCCAACCTTTTTTCCCCCTCTTCCTCTCATTCACCATCATACTTCACTTATACATTATACCATTCGCTCCATTAATTTAACTTTTTTTTTCTACTAGGGGATTTACTTTATCTTTCGTCACTCTTTTATATTTATTTATAATTATAGCCATAATTTACTGCAAAGTAGCGACCAGATGCCCGTAGACCCTGACTAATCAAGTCTTGCATGTAATAAACTACAAAAACTTCAAACTATTAGAACTCCCCAGATTCAATTCATAAAATGATAAAATGAGTACTTATATACGTAGCAAAGGAACATATCGATTGCGAGAAATTTATATTTGTCGACAAAGTAGGCTTTGAATTTACATTTGCAAAGAACATTTCGTCGGACAACCTGTCAAATAAAGATGTGGTTTCCAGTAAACATTTCAATATGAGGTTTCATTGGCCAAAGGGATCGTGATTCTTGGGCTGAAAAAGCTTTACCCATCCCATTTACTATATTAAAATGAATAGAACTACAAAATAGCGAGCAACGTTTGGTCCTCAAAGTTGGCCCAAAAGCAATCAATTTATGAAAACCGCTAAATAAATGTTTTGGAAAAAAACAATATGTCCGGGCAAATATCTATACTGGACATATCAGTACTTATTCAGTAATATTGTCAAGATGTCGTCAAAAATCTTGGGTTCCGTATACTATATTATCTTCCTTCATACTCACCCAATAGAAGAATTTTGGTCAAAACTAAAAGGCCAATGTTAAACGGAAGACCTAAGCTGCAAGTAATTCTATTTACCACCTCATAAATCATCCCTAGTTATTGCTATGTAAAGACTATCAAGGATGGGTAGGACATCTTGTGAAGACTTGCATCGTTATGTATACCCATTGTTTGTTTCTTAATTGTTAAATAAAATGTTTGGTGACGCACCAAAAATTCCAGTGACTATGTTGAGTAAAATTAAAAATATATATATCATGCTCCATGTTACGTACGTAAAAAAAAATCCGAAAAAAATTAGCTGCCTAAAATGAGGAAAAATCCTGTATTATTATTAACTGTGTTATGAAAGAAGAATCATATCCTAGTTTTGAATTTGATTATTTATATTAATGAACTGGCGAGAAAAGGAATGAGAATTATTGATATTCCAATAGCGGATATTATTTTTTATCTATCATTATTGTATTATTGTATAATGCCAATATCTTTTTTTTATATTAGACTTCATCAATTATGTATATCTTTTACCCATCCCCGTTTAACCCAAAAATTGAGCAGATGGGACAAAGTTCCATGAATGGTAACCTAACAGGTGTACTCCGCATTATAAATTAATAACACGTTTTGTTGGCCAATCTCAACTGATGATGAATGATCTGCAACCACTATACATATCTTAGTACAACCTGTTTGTAAAGAGAATGAAAGAGTGAAAGATTAAGATGGCAGGTTTGTGTATATTATAATTAATTTAATAAGAGAATTGCATATATTGTCAGACTTGAAAGGAAAAAAAATGAATTTTATGAAAAAAAGTGACGATTACCTGTTTGCAACATATTTCTTATCTTTTTAATTTATGAATGAAATCAAAAGTTTCAGTTATTTATAGAAAAAAATTAACGATGGTTTATATACAGCTCTCAGCGCTTCTTTATTTATATATATATATTCATATCATTAAATTTTTCATCCTAATATAACAAAGTAGCGGGAGGAAGATCACTTTTTTTAAGGCATGGAAAAAAGAAGTGAATGATTTCAATTTTATATAATTGTGTGCATATGATATTGCAGCTTAAAACGTCACCCTGCAGCAATTAAGTGAACACAAACCCTCATTAGAGTTTGGTAGTGTAAATAAAACAAAGGAATCATTTTAAGATCTGAAACCACCATATCTTCAAATAATATATACAGATAAATTTCGAAACATATCAGGATTTGAGTTTGACGACACCCAGTTGTCAAATATTTAGTAGCGATATAGAGTAATAATGGCATAAGTTTATATTACACACAAAAGTCGTCAGCTGTGTATTACTGCCTAATGTTGTTAAACCTCCTTGTATGTAAGGACTAGATTCGGATATCTTTGTAACCTTCTCATCCCTCCTTATTAATTCAAGCAGTAATAATCCACAGTATACAATACTGTATTATAAAACAAGCAAAGGAGCATAAATTTACTGGTGCTAGCTATTGTAATTCTTATTTTTTATTTTTTATTATCTCATTTAAATAGGATCTCCTTTTTTTTATCACAGCCGCTTCATACTATTGTTTAATGACGATGCTTATTTACTTTATTAGTAGCAGTAATAAATAGCGTAATAAATTAACATTTTAATTTCAAGCTTATAACTTACCAATCCCTTTTTTTTTTTGGGAGGTAACGGCCAAAAAATATAGACTGGTGAACCAATGATCAAAATTGGTGTAACGAAAAACCCATATTTGAGGGGGAAAATTAGATCATTTCGAAAAAAGAAAAATAATTTGCTATAATAATATTGGGGTTTTATAAGTAATACAGAGACGTTTATTGCTTTTGTCTTTACATAACAGTACTTAATTTATATACCCCGAAAAGGGGGATTATCGATGAGACAAAAAAAAATTGGATCGAGTTTTCATTATTTACTTTTTGTTATTGATGTAGTAAAGAATCATTTAAATAAATGACCAAGGACTGGTTGGAAACAATTGGCCTTGTACGGAATAAGCTTTTTAGTTTTTCACCTGCCTATTTTGTTCACATGAGCGAAACAAAAAAAAAAGTGTTGTTCCATTCCATATCACTTATAGACTAGTGCTTTAAAAAAAATCAGGTTACAACATCATCTCGATTGCTTGATATGTCGTTAAAGAGTATGATTTTATGCAAAAATTAATAGAATAAAAAATCCCATATCTCAATTTATAGCACCGGTGACCTATTTTAGTACCTTTTACTTGGTATATCATATTTGATGTCAAGAAAAGGTAGCCAATTTATTTTTTTTCTCCAAAACGACCATCAATAATATTATAAAACAATTCCTTTAGGTTATATATATATATATAATACAAAGTATATTATCGACGAAAATCTACCTTACATGTCGAAGGAGGAATAAGAAGGAGTCGAGACAGGTTAAGAAAAAAAAATAGGTCATGTTCCTCTTATTATTGACGATTATAATATATTTGGGAATGTTATCGGCAGTCTAATTGGATGTTTGGTTTTTTGGAACTTGCTTCCTTACTGAATATGCCATTCTACCACCCGATCTTTTTTTGTCAAAGGTCACTTTTCGTTACACAGCCAGCCAAACCCAAAGGTAAAACGAAATTTTCCATTTTATTATAGTACAGCCCTTACTTTTCTCTCCCTATATTGAACTCTGTTGCTATCACATTTTAAATAGTAGGAGAAGAAAAAAAATCTAATTCTTATATTATTTATTATTGTTTTGTAAATTCAAATCTTTATATATAAAAGTTACTTTTTGTCTTATTGCAAGAAATACAAAAATCAACAACAACAACAACGGTTACAAAAAAAGCAAAACCCGTAACAACGTAGAAATATATAACTTCCCGGATGTTTGGATCATCTGAGCACCAACGAACAACAACAGCCAGGGCCAAGGCTTATACGCTAAGCTGTTTCTGGCGAACCAACAGCGCACAAGCAGTCCGTGTAACATTCAATTCTCACTGGTTGCATTTTCCGCGGTTCTGAGTCGTACTTTTTTTTTTTTTGGTTGCATACAAGTATATGTATGTGGGTTACTCACTCTCTTTTCTTTTTCCTCCTACTTCTCCTTCCCTCTTTTTATATATTCTCTCTTCTACTTTTTCTTTTATTTCTCTCCTTACTTCTTTTCTTTCTTCCTTTCACCGTACACTTTACATTATATATTCTTTTTTCTCACTTTTTCACTTTCATACACGTATTTTTATCGCTCATACTCATATATACGAACGCATACCATCATTACAAGACACGATGTCAACAGCATACGAAAAACCAAGTAAGTTTGTTGTTTGTTGTTATTGCTGTGGGTACTCGAAAACAACATACGATATCACCATGCCAACATACACGAAACTACAGTGATAAGCCTCGATCAATTCAAGACACAACATGAACTGGCTCGAAATTTTTACGATGACTACGACTTTTGCCCACTCGTGTGTTCTGACGAGGTAAAGTATCATATTTGTTTATTTAGTTTTGGTAATCCATCCGCGTTTTTATTTTTTCACTATAGTTCATTTTATTAATGAAATTACATTTTCTTTTTACTCTGTGTATACATATTACTATATTATGGGTTATGTCCTGTTACGGCGGCGGGTTTTTATTTTATTTGTGTTTATTTATAGGTCATTGAACATCGTCAACGAATTCAACAACGGATATCACCTCAATCTTCCCCAAGCACATCACCTTCTTCAGGTTCTCATACGCGGGCGATCCCGATTATTGATCCAGTAAAGATGACCCAGGTTTCTGTACCAAATAGCAAATTAGCACCATGGCCGGGGTTTGCATCAAGACCTCCTCAAGAAATGCGAACGTCGCGAGCAATCCGTATAGTCGACCCAGTATCTGGCCATTCAGTGACTGGTCAACATCCTCATCATCCACATCATCATCCTCATCAATATCATCATCAAGCATTTCAGCCAACGTTCGATTATTATGACGTTTCTGTACGGTAAAATATAAGAATGAAAATAAAGTATATACATATATACATAAAGATATCCACTTCACAAACAACAGCATAGTTTTTTTTCATATCCATCCCCCTGTTTCACTCCTCTTTAACCTCTTCTTTTTCTTCCAATCTCTTCCTCTCTATCTCTGTCCTCTATCTGTTTTCCCTTTTTTTTTTTCTATTTCCTTTTTTTTTCATGTAGTATTTTGTTCATTTTTTCTCTCTTTCACTTATATATATATAATATTACATATAGTACATTCATATCATAACATCATTTATTATTAGTCTAAGAAAGTATATAAATAAAAAAGAATTTTGCTTTGGTTTTTTATTTTATTTGTAAAAAAAAAAAGAGAGAAAAAAGTTATATTATGTGTGTGTGTGTAATATTTGTTGTTATGGAAGTTGTGGACCATTCCCTCCCCACCCTGCTTCAGTACTTTGTTTTCTCTCTCCTTTCTCTAATTATTTACTTTTACACACAAAAAAAAAGTATTCCCCGGCCCATGCTTAATAATAAAACCATTCGATTTTTTTTTTACTTATTCTGTCCACATTTAAAAAAATATAAAGTAGTACTGTTCAGAGCAAAATTACATGTACATAATCATGCTCTTAGAACTTTTATGCCTTTTTTTATTATCATTTATAAAAAATATGCTTGTTTGTGAGCAACTATATACTGCTTGGAAGGAGAAAAATGTTTTGGATCAAGCGCTAGGGGATGTAAGGAGTAATAATAAAAGAGGAGAAACAACTTTTTCCAATTATATTATTTAACTATCAAATACCCTTTCTTTCTCTCCTAATAATGGAAATAGTGTTTGACTAAACGCTTTATATGATCGATGTCTCAGATCGTTATATAAATGCTATTTATAACCTAAGTACTCATTTTGAAGGAAGACTATTTGTTATTATAATTATTATTACGTATTTGTTCTGTAAATTAAAATGCTGCCAAACAATATTCTTCTTTTAGAGTAATATACTTCGTGTTGTAAAAATGGGCCTCATTTTTTCTTTTTTATACATACAACGACAACAACGCTCTAATAAATAAAGTAATTCGCTAACAGATATGTATTATGTCAATCACCGTACCAGTTTAACAGACTTTTTTTTTTTGAAGGGGAAGAGTAAATAATTCTATACATTTTGAGGAGGACAGAAGCAGGTTTGTTGTAATTAATTTCATATGGGTTGATAAATCAGCGAAAAAAGGAGCTAACCATATATAATTATAATACCTTTTAATTACTAAAGAGTTAATCAACGCCACACAAGCACAAACACACAGATTTAACATGAATACATTTTGTGGTCCAGGACTTTTTGTCGTACAAATCGAACCTCTTTGAGATGTCGGAAAAACTATTGTATTAGGATAAATAAAGTGATTGTAGTGAATTAAAAACCAATAATTGGATTTTATTTTTATGCTTTATGCTAAGTATAGTAGATTAAAATCAAGAACAAGAGTAGTTCTACCTATATCTTATACAATTAGTGGCGTTTATATATATATATAAAAAAGCAAGACTCGTTTAAAATGGTACATAGAATATACATTGTGAAAGAAAACTTTTACATTATTATGTACGTTGGACAATTATAATTGAGATTTGATATTAAACTAAATGTCATGGTTGGTATATAAAAGTATTGTCTTCGTATCGAGTCAATAATTTACTTTCGCTATAGCAATACAAAGTGGTAAGTACTAACAGAAATATGAGAGGATATTTTTTAAGGTAGATATATAAAACAAATATTTACGTACTACAACAAGAAATTTCTTGAGAGAAAATTTATAATTATATTAAAATAATGAAAAAAAAAGAGTAAGCCATCGAAGCAACGACTTACGAAAATATTAGCTATTGACAAACTCGTTGTACAGCTATTGTATAGAAAAAAAGTCTATGTATACATTATTTTTTTTATATTCATTTGATCGCTCATTATCATTGCCCGTCGTATTTATTGCCAACACAAAAAAGTAAATTAACAAATGCTTTGAAAATTGTAGATTAACAATGAACTATTCGTGTAACGTATTATTAGGTTAGAATACTCTATTCTATGCTCTAAATCCATTGTGTTGTACGAAATAAAATAATAAAAAAGAGTTATATTAAACGGTTCTTTATATGTTTCAGTTTGCCTGAACACTTGATTTATTAGTGTGTGTTATATTAGTCAATGTTAAGTCTCGATGCATTATCAGAACTATATTCGTAGCCGAATATAAATTTCATTATGATACTTATTCTTCTTTTGATAAAAGTTACCCATCAAAAATTTGGATTGATCAAAAAATATATAACAATAAATAACCAAGTATTGTCTGTCTATTTATCTCTTTATATTGTGACCCACCTTTGTTTGACAACTACGTACCAGTAGACATACATTCCTTCAAGTGATTGCTTTAGATTTGCACCGACATGTACATGCCCAAGCATTATGGCATGAGTATTTTATCTCAAGTATTGCAGTAAATCTCTTTTCTTTAATTTTTTGCTTTTTTTTTAAAAAAAAAAATACCTTGTGCACCATGAACTTACAAGTTTTAATTTTTTGCCCTATAATTATCATCATGAAAACCAGCAGCTTTTATTGCCTTTGTGCTATTACCTATACTTTTTTTTTTGGCCTGTTAGTATTAAAAAACGGACGTAGTAGATACTGTTAGTTTATAGTGACTCGATGGCATTAGTAGAACGTGCAGGCCCATATATTTTATCCAAATTTTAATCAAAGAAATACTTGAGCTGTAACAAATAAAACTTTATCCTTCATTACTAGTATACTTAGCCAGGCAAGGGTTAATCTGAAATGATGGTGTATCCATAAAAATAATAATGGTAAAGACTAACTTTGCTGAAGAACATAAGCACTTTGCACCTCATTATCGCACAATCAATGTTTATCGATCCAATAATAATGAAAATAGTTTTATATTTATAAACTTGAGTAAAAAAAATTATATCATATGCATCTTTTTTCTAGATACGTACGTATATTATAAACAGACTGCAATAATTGTACGTTCAATCTAATTATAATAATATAAAAGATACTGTGCAGCTACCGTTGCATATACAGTGTATTTTTTTACTTTTATTTTGGATTTTGAAATATTCAAGTTTACTTATTTTACATACGATAATAATAATAGCAATTTACATAATAATACATTTGATTATAGTAAATATGACTTTCTTTCCATATATGTATGTTTGTCATATACAACTTAATAAGTTATTCAAAATAGAAGAAAAAACTTTAATTGGCCAAGAAATTATATCCAATTCCTAGCATCAAAGCACCAACCGTACCAGCAAAGGAGCCACGACTAAGCTTTTGGGCACCACTTTCATTATGATCGTGGTCATGGTCATGGTCATGTTCATCATCATGATTATGGCCAGCATGCTCATCCGAGAGCTCATTCGTAACAGTGATAAAAGGAGCTTCTTGACCAGCCATTTCTACTGTCGCATTGGCGCTATTTATATAGAATTTATACCATAGTAACATCATTGTTAAAAAAAAGAGAAGCTTCAATGAATAAACACTATTATGGAAACGTACCAAGTTTGTGTAGTAGGGAAATATAAAGTGACATTGCCTTGGCTAACATCAAGGTTAGGAATACCTATCACCATAGCAAATTCTTGAGGAGTCGAGGGATCGAGATTACCAGACCATCGAAAGCCACTAATAGCTTGGCTACCATTATTACCGCTATCACCTTGTTGACTACTGTTACGATAGTCAATACTCAAGGTCTTTTATACATATATTACATTTAAAATATAAATAGAATATATTTTTTTAGCTTTTAAATAATTATACGCTGTTGTCTAACAATAAAAAGGATAAAGTCTCATGGTATATAGATTGACAAACAATTAAAAAAAAAGAGCTTACAAAGTTAGCAACGTCAATAGGTTCAATGGAAGTAATTTCTTCAGGCACAGTTATTAAAACTTCAGTAGTAGGAGAGCCTTTGCATCCATGATTGATAGCAATAGATGTGTTCAATGTGGTTCCAGGCTATTATTGAACGAAATAAAAAGAGACAGTAAGAAAAAAATATAACTGATTAGATAAGGATATCTTATATTTTAAATATAAAATGAGTAATAATCCAGAGTTATTTACCAAAGCTTCCTCAACTGTAAAGTGAGGATGGGCATATGTGGTTTGAAGGGCGAGCAAAGCTAAAGCTAACAATGTAGATCTAATCATTTTTCGTAAAAATGTTTTATTGTTTTAAGCTGCTTTATTTTTTATTCTACCAAAAAAAAATAATACTGTCTTTATATATATATACAGATATTTTTTTTTATACTAGCGGATCCTATAATATCAATGTTTATAGATCTTCTAGCACTTCGTTTTATCAGTTAAAAAAAATGTTTATCACTATTATATTGTCTGTGAGGAACCTACCATTGTAAAAAAAAAAGTTTGTATTTATGGATTGAGGTAGCACAAATGTTGTCTTTTTTTTAATCATCACAGAAAATTTAAGCAGTCCAAAAATTTTTGCTTCTTACTTTTCTTGATTATATCCTCAGCTGATACTTCTAAATTATGTATAGAATAGCTATATAATCCATTGTCCAACCTGAAACCAAAGAAATTTTTAAAAAAGATTTCGTTTTTCCTTCCGATTATCAATCATAAGATGACTTGGTTTATTTATAATAAGAAGAGTAACGCTAATCTTGATGTACCTTAAAGGTTCCCATCAACTTCCGCTGCGGTTTTTTTTTTTTTTTACATCGTTCAGGGATTACTATAATATTAGCAAGATTACACAAAGTTTATACCTTTATAGTAGAAATTTCTTGATAGACAAATGCTTTTCCCTATTCATTGTAATAGTTAACACGCACAAGATTAGAAGAACCTGAATAACAAAGTGGGAATAAGGATATAATTAATCCTTTACTGTATATAATTGAGAATCGTTATTAACAAGATATAATATGCAAGAAATCATTAATTAGAAAATGTATTTTTTTTAAAAAAGAAAAAGCTACTTGAAAACCGCTTAATTTACTTTATAAAAAAACGTTTATTTATATATCCTCAAATCATCCAGAAACTATACCAGTACAGCTTTATTTTTTTTTAGCTTTATCACTTGTATCTTATTTTATGAAAGGATGGAATATAAACACACTTGTACATACCAAAAACATTTTTTTTTGTCAAACGGTTACAAGAATCTCTCCAAATAATACTTTTTATTTATTTTCCTTGATCGAGCAGTCTATACTCACGATACATTTTCTATTCGTGTTCATTTCGTGGCGTTGGTCCAACTTCCCGTATGTTGAGCTGTTGATTAACACTATGTCTTCTGGGTCGTGAAAATCTAAATAAAATATGTTCGTAACACTCTATACAAAATTATTATATTATATCAAGTCGAAGATAGGAAGTTACATGTAGAACAGTTAATATGAAAACACCCACGTTGCTTCCAACGTCTATTAAGTAGTTTAGAGTATTATATTCAACCACTAAGATTCTTCGTCTCTGAAAATTGTACGTATCGCGAGTGAAAAGTCTTTTCTTCTTTGTGAATCAGAATATACATTTACAGTAGTGAGAATGAATAGTAAGGATATTATCCACAGATTCTAACGATTTCACACACTTAACAATCCATTTTGCCTGAATATAATATGATTGATGTTTGCCTAGTTCCAGGAAAAAACCTGTGTGGTTTAACTAAAATTCTAATTTTTCCAAATTTCTGTGTTTTTACTCTATAACTAGCTCATGTGCTGGTCTAGATTTTAAATCGGTCCAGGCAAAATGTACTTGCATCTTCTGCATGTGTAGTCATAAAATTAAACTCCTTCTTGTCGTCTCTTATTTGGTTCGGACGATAGGCGAATAACTATATATATGCTCTTGTATTATGTCAACAATTTAGAGTATAGTGGTGTGCTTAGTAGCGATTTCCGCTTTCTCAAAAATGAGATTGTGGTGTTACGTTTCATCCCTTACAATAATTATATCGAAAAAATCGTAACCCTTGTATTTATATACATGGTAAAGTATCTTTTCTATATACATCTATAATGCTTACAAAAACTTTTTTTATAAACTGCAATATGTACGAATGTGCATTTTTATCGATCATAGTTATCCCTCATAAGCTGGAAGTGACTGCTACTTGGACTGCAGGAAAATGTGTAAAGTGCAGATTTTCGAAGTTTTCTAATTGAAATTACAAGGACGACACAGCAGAAACTGCTAGAGAGAGCAACAGCTAGCGGTGAGAAGAAAGAAAAAGGAAGGAGGGTCTGACTGTAGTCTTTTGTTATCATCCCACCAATGTAGGAAATTGGACTATTAGTACTGTAATAAACTAAATTAGAAGGAAAAGAAGAAGAAAAGTATACTTAATTTCTTATTGTTGGATTATAGATGCGTTTCGGATCAGCTTCGTTTCTTTTAAACTAACTCTCTACTTACATGCTGTAAAGAGACATAAAGTTTTATAAAGTGGGCTTCCATTAAAATAGAATAATACAACAATAGTGTTACCTCAAGCTTAAGGTACTTGAGGATACACAAAGACGGAAAGTAGCCCAAGGTTTCGTATATAAAACTTTAGTAACAAAGTAATAAAGAATAAGATGATAATAAATTTTAGATTTATTTTTTGAGTTATCATCTACATATCCACTATATTTATAAAAAATATAAATTTAAGTTTTGTACAGTTTTTATCAATTTGTAGTTACTTGTTTAATACATCATCTTGTACAGATTTTTTGAAGCCAAACTGTTAAAGTTACATTATATCTCTGTGTGGGTAATTATTGATCAATGTAATTTATATATTTAATACGTAAGTAGTATTGTTACGCTCAAAAATATATGAGTATTTGGACACTAAAAACATTCACTTTATGTTATGTATATGATTAACAAGCTATATGTTATATACGTTATCTCTACTTATACTCTTAAGTGTTATTAGTTTGATGTTATTGAATATAAGCTTATTTTTTGTACTCGTGTCAACATTTAGATTTATACTTATATTATAGCATCTTCTCCTAAATGTAATTTACGCTTGACTATCAACCTCTTTTTCGTCTTCTAATGATGTTTAATTAATAAAGTAGAAAAAAAATCACTCACCAGAGAAAGATCTCCTAACTACGTACAGATTAAACAAGGAGAATTGTCAGTCTAAACGGTAATTATTATGTATGTTACTCTTATTTATATTATTAATTAATTATTACGTATAAATGTGTACTTGGGAAATCATCAAACTTGCTTTTTTTTTTAACCTATATCACTTTTTCTCTTACGCTAGTTTTGTATATTATTTCAGTTTTATATATTTCTCTTTTTTTTTTAATGCAAAATATAAATACAAATTTAAAGTAACACACAGTCTATATATTTAAAAATAGTCTGTTCAAAGCAACAAAAAAGGGCATTTACTGTTGTCATGACGTTTTATGTGCCTATAAAAGAAAACTTGCTAATCTGTTACACAGACTAAATCTAATTTAAACTATTTTTGGTCATAAGACCGGACTTTTTTTTTCTTCTCACCGCCAAGCATTAAAATGCCTATTACTTTACAAACCAAGGTGTTGGCTTTTCGTTCTTCTTCTTTTTATTCTTATACTTTCCGCTCCAAAACATTTATAATGCAACGTTTTGTTGGTAATAATGCTAATAATGACTGTGATGGATGGCGTGATAAATTAGTTGGAAAAACTATTTTAAAAGATACAGACCAAACTTCACTTTCATCAGATCAAGTATGTATACATTTTATTTCGTTTTATAATGCGTATTTGTTTTATGCATGTGTGTATGTGTATGAGTGTTAATAATAAAAATGATAATAATAATGTATACATACAAAAATAAATAAATAAATACTAATAACAAGATAATTTATAGGTTATTCGTGAAAGTGAACTTCCTAAAGTACGACGAGTTCTACCACCCAATGCAATGATGACAATGGATTATCGTCCAGAAAGATTAAACATACATGTAGATGCGAATCGAAAAATTCGTTCTGTAAACTATGGTTAAATAGCAAATAAAATAATAATAGTAATAATAAAAGATGTATGCAACAAAAATAAAATAAATAAAAGTAGATAAAAGTGTGAGTGAGTGAGTGAATGAATGAGCGAAATGAATGTTTTGGTTCGTTAATTTGTTTTGAATGGGGGGGGGTGAACCGTATATAAGTAAATTGTACAATAATAATAATAATATTTGAATAAGAAAAAAAAAGAACCATTGAAAGTAAAAAAGGTTTGAAGAAAGGATGACAATATTAACTTTTTAATCCAAAGACCATTCGCGACTACGCTTCAACCATTTATTAAGTAAAAGTATGATATCTCGAAGGACAAAAGAACAAATAATCTTTTCCAATGTTTCTGAACATGTTTGTAACCTTGATAAAAACATTGCATATGATAATACTTTGTCTTGAGATACTCGACCAATGATCTCTGTATATTGCATTCTCCAGGAATCCAATATTTGTGCTGATGAAAATACTTGAATGAGTGCTTGAATATATGTACTATGTTGATGATCTCTGTAATATGAAAAAGATTAGTATTTAATATCTAATTTTATAGTTATAATAGATTTTTTTTTACTTACGATGTCCGTGAAGAATCCAATTTCATCTTTTCAACTGATTTAGATAATTTATTACCCCAAGCAGCAAAAGTCTAATATTATGAAAGTATGTTAAAGCTAATTTATTCTCTCCTTTATATATACATTTATCATCCTCATATGTTTTATCGACCCCTTCTTCCCACTCACCCCTGCCCCTTTATCTTTTTATAAAATTACCTGTGATGTTTTGTTGGTAGTGGACACATTTGTAGAAGATGAATTATGATAATATGAAGAAGTAGAGGGGGATGGATGTATTGTAGAGGGTGAATTTGGCATCGAATCATTTGTTGTTGTTGTTGTCGTTGCTGGAATAACTTCTTCTAGATTATTATTTTCGTTTCGATGAAGTTTCAATTTTCTTGCAAATCCTTCCTTAATTTGTTCCAATGCTTGTTCCAATGTCATTATTTCCTTGGTAACTTCTGATAATAACAGTCGGTCATTTTGTAACGAATTCATTCGGTCCAAGACAGGAATCAATAATTCACATGCTGCTAGTTTTGCATCAACTGAAGGAAGTCGAACATTGGTTTGGTTCCTAATATAATGAAATGATTAGTGTTGCCATTACTATTACTATTATTGTTATTGTTATATATAAAGAGGTTGCTCTTTTTTTTACCATATTTGTTTTGGAATATAGAGTTTATCCGTTAAATATCCACCTTCTACAAGGCATCGTGATATACGTTGAATAAGTGGTAAATCATTGACACCTGCTTTTGGTTCTGGTTCACTTAAAAAGACATCTGGATCAATTTTAGGTGGATCAAAGAAATGAATACGATCTTTAGGTGATAAAGCGAGTGATGGTACAGATGAATTAAATAATGCAGTGTTTGGACGGGATTGTAAATCAAAGGAGGACCAGCCGTTTCTATGATTACTTATTTGTGATGAAGGGGAGGATATCGTCGTTGGTGAAGAAGAGGTAGATTGACGAGAAGTAACGCTTGCATTACTTGTACTACGTGTTCTTGTAGAACTAGCTCGACTAGAAGCAGGTGGTGGTGGATTGGTTTTTTGTAGATTTAAAGGAGGTAGATTAGGTTCATGCTTTTTATTTTGCTTTTGTTGTTGATTATTTGAACGTCGTGTAGAAAACGTATGTGCTCGCCAAAAGGAAGATAATCCTTGACCGTTATTTTGATTAGAGGCCGTTGAAGTAGAAGCAACTGGAACAAGGGGCGGTGAAGATGATGATGATCTAGATAATGATGATGAGGTGGTTGTAGAGGTTTTTATTGATGATGATGATTTACTGCATTCTTCCTCTACCGTGGATAGAAAACAATAATCATTACAACTGTCTTTATCTGCATATTGCTGTTGTTGTTTAATAGGGATACTTTGTTTTCTAGGTGGAGGTATAATCGAAGGTGTTGATGGATCATTATTATTATTATCGTCATCATGATCATCCTCATAATGTTGCTCGTCTACTGTTATTTCATTATTGGACTGTTGAGTTTTTTGTTCTTCCATCAATTTTTCAAGTATATCCATTGTGTCGTCCATCATATTGGTAGTATCCTCAAGTATTAAATCAATACCAACATATTTACTGATACGTTTTTTATGTTTCTCCTGACCCTCCTTCTTTTTTTGTTCTTCGTCCTCCTGATTCTTCTTTGTTGTCGTTGAAATGGATTTTTTTCTTGCAAGTGCTGAATATCTGGATGTTGGACTATTTAATAATAAATCACTTGCTCCAAGGGATCCTAAATCAAAATAATCTTCATTGTTGTGGGTTGCTGACAACGTCGGTAATGGTAAACTTGGTGGTGGTAGTTGTCCAGTATTATTAGTATCATTGTTGCTGTTGTTTTTCCCTTCTTTATCCATTAAATCAGAAGAGTGGCGTTTTTTCCTGTCTGTTAATTAACAAGCATAATATCAAAAAAAAGTTAATCTACTATGTAGTCGTCAAGGTTATTATTACTACATTAAAAAAAATTAGACTCACCTTGTTGTAACCATGTTCTCGGTGAACGATGAAATGGGGAAATCGGAGTACTTTTAGAAGGCTTTGGACCATTGTCACTAGGTAATGGTAAAAAGGGAGAAGATGATAAATCAACACTAGATGGATTTTCTTTACTAAGATTATATTTCGATTGAAGACCTTTTTTGGCAAATAATGAAGTAAATAAAGATGTTGTCGTCTTTGTTGAATCCATTGTATAAGCAGATGCTGCATCATCACTATTATCATCATGCTGAATCATAGATGTAGGTCTAGATTTAGTTTTACGTTTACCACCGATTCCTAAACGCCATGGAGAAGAAGATCCTGATGAAGATGCTGCTGCTGCTGTCGATAATCCTTCTGTAACTGCACGCATATCGTTGACAACTTCTGATGATGATTTTTTTTTAGTTGTTGTTGCTTTTATATCCGTTTTCGTTTTTGTTTCAGTTTCAGTTGTAATTGAAGGATCAGAAGTAGCTGAATTATCAGTTGTAACGGTTGTAGCAATAATTGTATTATTTGAATTGGATAATGCTTTAATTCTTTCGTTGTAAGTGTTACACTAATTTTTTTTTTTAAAAAAAAAGATAAGAAAAAAGAAAAAGAAATTAATTCTGAGATCTTCCATTTTGAAATTCTTTTTTTACTTTTCTGTACGTCGTTTCATCTCCCCTTCGTCTCTTTCTTCCCCTTCTCATATATATATATGTACACACAAGCACGTTACTGAGGCCTATTATAATCATTCCAGTATCGGAAATACGATCATGTTATTATTTCCTTTCCCTCTCTCTCTCTCACTTTCTTATTTTTTTTTCTTTACTCTCATAAAGAATTACATCATGCAAAGAGTTTTTTTTTCATGCTCCAACTCGTTCTCCAGTTAGCCAATCATCAATAATAATGATAATACCAATAAAAGAAGGAGATATATAAGGAACGAGAAAAAGAGAGAAAGGGGATGAAAAGAATATTACCAAAGAGAGGGGGGGGGAGTGGAAGGAGTTGGTGAAGAAAAAAAAAAGGTTATACTTACAATATTTTGTAACCTAAGACGATCAGTACGAAAAGGATCAGCAAGTAAAACTTCTTGTATTAAAGTAACGGCTTCTTCATAAAATTTAACAGCACCTTGAAAATTATTTGCTGAATCGAATAATACAGCTGCATTAGCTTTTTCTAAGGCTTTTTCAATTTGAGTTTTCTTTTTTGTTTCTTCGTCTATTTCATCATCGTTATTGTTATTTTCGTTATTATTGCTTGCTGAACTTTTTTGTCGTGTATGACCTGAAAGTTTAGGCATACTTTTATTTTCATGGCGATATCCACCGAAAAAATTACGTTTTTTGTCCCTGGTTTGCATGTCTATCCCTTTCTTTCTTTTTTTTTTTTTTACAATAGATATAATGGTGGGGGACGCGTGAAAACAGAGAAAAGAGAGAATATAATAAGCTTTTAGGAGAGTTGTAAGAAAGGGGGGAAAGCGCGATTGAAAAGAAGAAAGGGAGTTGGAGAGCTTGGTAAAAGAGAAGAGAAGTAACTCCAGGGTTCGAAGGGGAAATGAGAGAGAGAAAAAAAGAATGGAAGTGGGTAGTTCCGGAATTGTAATATATATATAACTCAAAGTTGTTATTTAATAGAAAATCGTAATGATTTTATTCTCGGCCATGTAAAACTTTTATTAATGATTTCGGGATGAAACGCATAACTGTATTAAAAAAAAGTTATATTATATGCGAAACAGTCAAGGTTAGTCTTTTTTCTAGATAAAAAGAAAGTGAGGGGTTGAAAAGAAAAGAAAAAAAAAGGGACTCCTCCGAGATTTGTAACTTACATAACCAGGGACGATTGACGACTTTTTTTTTTTAGTAATAATAATAATAAACAAAGGACAAGAAGAAAAAGACAATACACACTAATAAACAATAATGATAATAGAGAGTGATTTTACACTCCCAAAACCTCGGAGAGTAAGGGAAATAATAGGTGCTGCAAAAAAGATTGACTCTGCAGTTAATTATTACATTTTTTAATTTCTTCAGGTTTTCGTGCCACCATTTATTTTCCCGACTTAAATGATTCCACCTATGAAATTGCAGGAAATCAAAATTTTAGCTGGAAAATTATATGAAAAAAGAAAAAAAAATGGTTACAAGGTACAAAGAAAAAAGTGGATCTTACCCATGTTCAGAAGCGAAAAAAAAAAGATTACATACGCATGCGCCAATTTCAATGCTTATTACTCAACTTCAATGTCTTTATTAGATAATAGTAATCGAGGATATATTACTTGTTGAGAGAAATAATCAATTAATTCAAACTGTGATCAACAGCTTATTGTTATTTTTGAAAACTTAAAATTCTATTTTTGTCATAAAGTCAGTAGTGGAATAGCGTTTGCTTTTAGGACATCTGTTTATTTCCCTTTACTTTTTCTTCCTATTCTTCTATCTTTACCTCCGACCCTTATTTGTTATATACTGTTGCTAAAGTTACTTTTATCATTTATAATACTACTTCTTCAATCAATTTATGTTGGTGTTACAGATCCTGTAGGGTGGCTGTTGGGAGAAGAACGAAAAAACCCTCGACATGTTTTAGCGCAGCTGAATTTATTTTAAATATATGTACAAAATAAATGTAAATAAAAAAACGTGGTCTTGTAAACTACCTGGAAGTGAAAAAAACAAGTGCCTTAATCTGCCTCCCACAATCATGATGATACAATACTCCAAATCGATTACTAAATTCGGATGATACAGAAAACTAAGCTAAAATTGAGTCATCTATTTCCATTATAACAGTAGAACCATCCGCATACCCTCATTATTATTACATCATCAGTTGTTAGAAGAATTATTTTTTCAGGTTACTTACTTCACTTTATAACTTGTTACTAAGTAACATTGATCAATATGACCAAGAAATCGATGATATGGTTGCAATAATAATGATATACTTTCTTTACAACCGTTACCATGTAGCATTAAACGGGAACATAACCAAATACCAGTTTTATGATTGTACCAATAATGATATAATATAAAAGCCCCACGACCCTATCTCTACAATATAGCTAACCACTGGAACAAAGATGAAAATAACTACCAGAATCCCTAATCTTGAGCTGTTGCAAATTGTATTTCGTTTCTATTGTAATAATCGAGTTAATAAAAAATTAAAATGGATCATGATACGCACTCATTCACAAAAGTTATCGTCAAACAAATGTCAAATTTCTTTTGTCGCTTTAGAAAAACAAGCTACTATTATATTTGATTCATCTTTTATAATTCAAGGAGGTATTTAAAATTTTGTTGTGTACTTTTTTCCTGTTGCTCAAAGCAACTGATGACGATTTTTCCATTTATTTTATCCCTGACAGTAACGTAATATGAAAAAAAGGGGTCCATCATAGCTCATGTGGCTACTTACATAAGCCATATATTTAGAAAAGTTATACCAAATTACAAATTGAGCGTTTCAGATTAATACTATCATACAAAGTAAGGGTTAAAGAGGAAAGACAATCATAACAATTTCTCTGAAAAATCCACTTTATAGTTTTCAAGAATTTATCGTAGCTACTCAACTCTTTTACTATAAATTGTAAAAAAAGCTATCAGAATTTTATGTTTCTTCTCTTTCTTCCAAAGATCTCTTCTTTTTTAAAAGAAAAAAATTATTGACTGCTTTATTTTAATTATTCAAATGATCCATAATGATAATAATACTGATGATGGATTTTTCTTATTTGGGGTTTCTTTTTTCTTCTTGTATACACAAATAAAGTGAAGATTCAACTTCAGTTCTTTTTTTCATCATGTTCTATTCTACTGGGAGAGTCGGGGACGCTAGATAGATCAACTGATAACTAAGAAAAACTTTCTTCAGTATGACTAAGACCCTTTTTTTTTTAGCTAGCGATTTCCCGAAAACGTCAACGAGAAGGACGTACAACAGCCGTAAAAGGGATCAATGCATTCATGATTTGTGATGTGTAGCAACGAGAATGAACAAGACCATAAAAAATAAAAACGAGTACCGAAAGAACGTTTTATAGAACCAATTTATCAACCAAATAATAAATTTACTTTTGTATCCAGGCTTTTCGAATAATAATAGCAACATTATATCCATTTTTGAACTATTTGTATTTAAAAAAAGAACAATAAAAAATTAATAATTGGTTTTGAATAGAGAAAAAAAAGTAATTAAAACAAAGACAAAACTTTTCTTTCAATCCTGTCAGTAGTATAACTTTTATATACATCCATTCAATCGTTTTTTAGCAAAAGAGAGTTTTTGTAAATAACATTTAAGATAGTTAAAAGGAGACGCACGTATAAAAATTTCTGTGTTGGTGACACCGCATTAGGTGAACAAAAAAAAAAGAACGTGGCAAAAACACGCGCTGTTATGAAACCAGCTTTCTCTCTTTCTTTATTTATTTATTTTGCCACGATCGACTTTTTCTTTCTTCATCAAATTCTCGCTCTTTGTTTATCACATTCTAAATGCCTAAAACATTACACACACACACATTTATTACCATTATAAGCTGAGTTACTTTTAACTCTGTGGCTCATGTGGTAGAAATACTTTTTTTGGTCAAGTTAAAAAACGCCTCGTTTTCACAAATAAGAGAAAACAATAAAGCTATTATTTATAAAGACTATTATATGTTGATCGCAAGTACAATTATCCGGGCACATAATAGTAAAAAAAAAAAGGGGCCACACCTAAAAAGGACAGTAGTATTATTTTTAATTTTTTTTGAATTCAAAGTTTAATAGATTTGACAATCGGCATATTTTTTTTTGCTCGGTCAACAAAAACAGAAGGGATTAAATATTCTAATAATAAAAATAAATAAATAGAGATTGAAGATTATATTATATAGATAATAATAATATTCAATTTCTTGGTCAATGTATCACAAAACCTGTCGATCAATTCCCTTTTTACATAGTCATATTCCGACGTCAATAGTAATATAATGGATTTAGAATAATAATCAACTTTAAAATGACGGGGGTATTATTATTGTTAAAAAAGAAAAATTGTTATATGTGAAACAAGTTAGAATTACATTATCTTTTTTTCCGCCACGAGATCACTATTCAATGATATAATAAGGGAAAATTACAAAGAGGGAATTAACTTGCGCTGCATATTTCGTCAACGTTTTTTTTTTTGTTCGTCACGATAAGCTCATATGCTGCAGTGTAACTTGACCGTCCTCCAGTCGTTGCTTGTACTATCGTCATAACACTAAGCAGTACTCTCTCATATTGTATATATAATTTGATTAGAATTATTTATTGAATAGACCTGTTTATTTCGTCGTATGAGAAGTGATTTTATTGAAGATGTAGTGTGAATAATGAAAAATTCGTTTTAGAATAAGACTAATTCTTTTTTTTAAAAAAGAATAAAACAAACTTTGAGCTCTAATAAATCTTTTTATTACATAGTTATAATTACTGTTATTGTTATTACTATTTCCACCAATCCAGCCCCTCTTATACATTGATTCCCTTGTAACTCTTTTTTAACAGATGGTATCAAATAATTTATTTACAAATAAAGAAAAAATAAATATGTCAAAGCAATAAACAACAATAATTTTCTATATCTTTTCACTTTATTTCGTTTTTGAATTATTCCATCTTAATCATCAAACTGAAACATATTAAGTATATTTTATTATAATAACTCGTGTGGAATAGCCCCATTGGAAGTGATTAACTATTGAAGAGTTGCTTTTTTGGTGTCATTTCCGGGGTAAGATAGTATAAAAGTGATGAAACTTACTAATTTCTATAGTACAAAAAAATCCATTGAATTTTTTTTTGCTCTTCGTGCTGTGGATATCAATTTGATTTACAGCGGCGAATTACCTTGCTAGTTTTCAGTTTCGCGCGAAAGAAGGCTTGGGCTATTTCCCACCTTGTAGGACAAAAGTTCAACCGGTTCATTGATTGGCTAATCACATCAAAGTACCGGGATCGCGGATCGGCAAACACACGTAATCATGTCGATGATGGCTATTGTTGTCACCATATCCGTAAACAGCGAAGTGTTACTCAAAAGAAACCAGGACTTTTTTTAATGTGTTTCCGGTTTGGGGGAGGAGAGAGAAGGAGGATTGATTGATTGATCAATTGTAAAAAAAAAAAATGGTTATGTAGTAGAGGAGTTAGAGAGCAAAATAATGTTTCAAGTAAATTTTTATTTTATAATCAATATGTTATTCTTATTACCTTAAATTTTTTTCTATTATATATCATAATAACTAGATAATAAGTAGTATAAATATATCATTATATAACGTATTAGTGAAGGGGTGTAATGTCTGTGTGTGTATCGTATTGTGGGGGGTTAGCAAAAAAAAAAAAAAAGAAGTTTGGATTGCCGAAGAGGGAAATTAAAATACAAAAATTTTTGGGTTATAGCGTAATAATAAAAAGGCACAGTTTTTTGCCCGCCTTTTTTTCGAACTTCCTTTTTGTTCTTGTTTCTTCACTTTTTTCTTTTTTATTTTTTATATTACCTCTTTAATCGAATTTATTTTTTTTGTTTCGTTGGCTTTCACTTTGTGCTCTTTTTCATCATTTACAATAATAATACAGTCCTTCCTTCAGCATTAGTCGAATATATATATATATATATATATATATAAAGACGATTATCATCAAAAACAACAACTTACAACTTTTTATTTTAGAAGCGAGTTACAACGCGTGCTGTCGTTCCTCATTTCAATTCAATAATCTGTTTTATTTTTCTCTCTTTATATAATTTCATCAATAACTTCTTTTTTAATACTCTTGTACAAAGACATAACAAAATAAAATTAAAAAATAATGTATACCTATACCAACGAATCGCCCTACGGCCCATCATCAACAAACATGTATTCTCAACCAACTTCTACTGCAGGTGGTCAGATCCCGGTCATGACTTGGAACCTACCTCAGCAACAGCAACAACATCATCATCATCTTTATCAGCAACAACAACAAGCACCTAATTCATCTCAACATCATTATCATTCACAACATCCACAGCAGCATCGCATGCGAAGTTCTGTTCAATTGGAGAAACAAGTGGTTGCGCCGCAACAACAGCAACAGCCACACTATGATAACTCTATGGTTACTCCCCGCCCACATTCATTTCCTGTAATGCCCGTACAAACACCGCTCATGGCAACTCAACACCATCATCAGCAAGTATCAGCACCAGCAGGAGCAGCTCCTCTTTCAACTCAGCAACAACATCAATCTCAACAAGAACAACGTCAACAACAAACCAAACTGACAACGTCATTTTGGGAAGATGAAGGAACCATTTGTTATCAAGTTGATGCAAAAGGTGTTTGTGTAGCAAGACGTCAAGGTAAAAAAAAAAAACTCTTAATCAGGAAAACTTTAATCACTCTTTTTTTGATAATAGAAACTAAAGTCATTAACTCTACTATTTTCCTTCCATCTTCTCTTCCTCCTCCCTCCAAAAAAAAAATCTAGATAATGATATGGTCAATGGTACCAAACTTTTAAATGTTGTGGGTATGTCCCGTGGCAAACGTGATGGTATTCTTAAGAATGAACGAGGTCGAGTCGTTGTAAAAGTGGGTGCTATGCATTTGAAAGGTGTTTGGTGAGTATTTCTTTTACGCCATTCTTTTATCCCCCCTTGATTATAAACAACTCCTTTCTCTCCCCTTTTACTTTCTTTTTTAGGCTTGTGCCACTCTTTTTTTCTAGATTTGATTCGCCCTTTATTAATTTTATTATTGATGTTTTTTTTATTATAGGATAACAATTTCGCGTGCAAAAGCACTAGCTGCCCAATATAATATTGCAGATCTATTACATCCATTATTTGCAGACGATCCTGCTATCTTTTTCTATGCGGCTCCTCCACCTCCTCCACCTATGTTATCTATGCCACCTGGATATTATTATCCACATGCGCAATTTGGTCCACCTCCACCTCCACCTCCTTATTTACGTCAACAACATCATCCACATCATCACCATACAAATGGTAAATTAACCTTTTATTTCTAATAGAAATTATTTCAATCAGTTATTCCTTTTTATACTAATCAATGAACTATTTATTATAATAGTAATGGAAACTGATGCAGTGACGCGTGCGCCGTCCATTCCTTCGATGGCACCATCAACACTTGTTTCACCTGCACCTCCTCCACCAATTACTCCCGTTTCTTCCATATATAATTATTCTACACAAGATTTTTTTAATATGGATCAAGATCGATCGCAACAACAAGATCAGCAACAACAACAACAGCAAAGCCCACAACCTCAATTCCCTACTACTAATCTTCCGTTTGAAATGGAAAATATCAGTGGCACAAGTTTAGTTGACTATGCAAGTCGAGCCGGTGGTTCTTCATCCATGTTATCAGGTATTACTGCTACATCAGATTCGGCACCAACAACTCCTGGATCACAACAATATCATAGCCAATTACATATGATGCATTCTTATGATAATTCAACAGCAACACCTAATACAAGCTCAACAGCGCTTTCTTTTATGGAACCCACATCTAATGCAAGCCATATTTTGAATGATAATAGTAGTAATCAAATGGTTGATGAATTTGGTCGGCCGGTAAACATGTTTATTTCGCCCTACCATGATCAACGACAGCAACAGCTTCAAGATACGAAATGGTATTCAAATCTATTACCACATCATTCTCATAATCAACAACAACAACAACCTTGGTAAACAACAAGAAGCACATATCTAATTCTATTCTTTTTTCCCTTCTTTTACCCTGTTATTAATTGGTTTCAGTTGGAGTTATTAAAGCTGTTAGGCTGGTCTCAACGACTTTTTTTTTCATGTTTCCAATACAAACACATATCTCTTTTTTTTGTACCCTTTTTATTTAGTAACAACATCCTTTTTCTCTTTAATTCTTCTACTTTTTTTTTGTATTTTTTTCTTGTTCTTTTTCTTTTCATATTTCCTTCCCTCTCACATCCAATAGTAACATTCATTAACGACTATCAAAACAAACAAAAAAAATAGTAATAATTCTCCCCTCCCCCCAATTCAATTTAATTCAATTCCATTCCTTTACCCGATAATTTTCTTTGCTAATTTCCTTTCTTCTTTTCCTTCTACCGCGCTCCTCCACCCCCTCCCCCCCTTTTTTTTTATTTTTGATGGATAGGATAATGTAGTAATTTCTTTTACCACAACAACCTACCCAGTTTTGTAATTTTTTTTTTTTTTGACTGTGATTATTTTTATTATTATTTTTTTTTTTTGTTCATAGTTACCACTTTTCTTTTTCATAACAATCAACCTCTTTTTTTTTTTTAATGTTCCCTCAAAATCAAAACCTTTTTTCCCAGAAAAAATAATAATAATAATTTGATCAATCATTTTTTGTATACCATTTTCCTCTATAATATAAAGAATTGCATCCTAATTTTTTCTTGTGTAAATGTATTGATGTATTTTTTATTGATTGATTTTACCATTTTTTAATTATGAATCGAATATTCTATTAATACTCATCTTTACCATGTTTGGGATTTTTTTTGTATAAAGTCCGTTATTAAAGTTGATATGTATATGAGAATGAAAAAAAAAAAATGTTTTAAACAAGTGGTGGGGCGGAAAAACTTTAAAAAAATTCTCTTGGAATATTACAAGAATTAGGATGTTTTTTTTTTTTGTGTGTGAAGTGATCGACATTAGTTTGTGTATCAAGAACAAAACGGATTAGACACGATTTTAACCGATCGACAATTTTTTTTTCAAAAAAAAGAAAAAGAGTTTTGAGAGTTAAAACTAAAAATAATATTCGTCAATAAGATAATGATGATGACAATAAACAAATGAGTTGCTCCATGGTTCGGTTGTGTCACTATTCTAATTTACATTATTACATTATAAAGAGAAAAAAAGAAGGTAAAAGAACAAGTGTGTGAAAAAGCTTGTTATATAACATTAAAAATAGGTTTCAAGGTAATACGAATGGTAATAAAAATTGTTGGCATCACTCAAATAAGTTTATTCATCAAAGATGGAATACCCCCAGTGTACATATATAAATTTATATTACACTAAAAAAATAAAACATCATCATTATCATTCTTATCATTGGTAAGTGCTACTTACTAAAATAAATACAATGGGGCAAAACTTCTTCCAACCTAACAACCACCCCTCCTTCCCCCAATTCTTTTACGTTTTAATCGAAAATAATAATAATTTATCCTCTTAAAAAAATTAACATTGAGGACGATGACCGAAACTTCCGCGCACTTGCTATTATACTATATTATAAATAAAATAAAATAAACAGAAATTCGGTAGTCTATTGATTTCATATTTAGTGGTTGAAACCATTTTTGCTCTTTATTTCAATCTTTGCTATTACTATATAATTCTTTACAATGAAAATAAATAATTTATTGATATATAATTATATATACTACATAAAAGCCTTGAATATATATGTATCTGTATCTGTATCTGTATATATATATATATGTGCCGCATTTTTTTTTTCGGAAATGCTTCAGTTCATTGTAATGTATCAGGAAAAGCAAACATAACAGGTTTTTTAGATTTTCTTTGTGTTACCCAAATTTAACTTATCCGACATCGGACGGAGCTTTTTGAAAAAAATTCGAGCGCACGAGCTCAATTAAAAAAAATAATGTCGGGAATCAACAAATCAAAAGCGCATTAGTTTGTTAGTTTCTCGTGGTTATAAAGTTATAATCAATTCTTTTTTTTTTTGGGGGGGGGGTCAAAAAGAAGTAAAAGAAATTACTATATTTTGATGAATCACCGAGAAAAAAATACTTTTTTTTGCACTTTTCGGTGTTAATAAGGATATCTATATTTGAGTTTTATTTAGTGGACTTTTATGTAAGAAAGATCACCATGATTACTACTATTAGTAGATGAGATAATATCATTTCAGTTCATTGATAGTGTATATCGAATCTATTTGTTGATATACTCAATATATATATAATACAGTTCAGTCTCAACCACCGTGTATTATTTACATGTGTTCAAGAAGAAAAAGTATAATTATTTTTATATACAGAAACGAAACAATAAGTAAATTATGTATTGGTATCATTATGTGGAGCTTAAAAGCGAGTGAAGGCATTACTAATGTTTTAGTAACAAATATGACGAATGTGTAAAGTATCTGTTTCTGCTGATGTCAGCTATATAACTTTTTACTTGGTATATATTGTTGTTGATCTGCTCTTTTCCTGGTTTAGTGAGTATCCTGTATTTGAAAGGATGTTTGCGTGTCCTGTTGACACCAACATTAATAAATAAATAAAACGGGCTCGTGGTAACTTTTTTTTTTCACTATTTCATCTATGACCAACAACAAAATATACACAAGATGGGAACTATTATATTGATTTTATTTTACGTATAAGTCTGCATCAATTATAAAGTACTACATTGGTATTCCTCATTTAGAAGTGATCAACTAAATCCTTTTTTCATTGAACGTGTAGTAATCTTTTTTCTTTTTTTTTTCTCTCTCGTCTCTTAATTATGTTACAATAAGATAAATGTATTAACTGTTTTCTTTTATTTAGTAGAGTCAGTTTTTGCTGGTAAGAAGCTTTTAATAGAACACTTGCTGATTCGAAGTATATATCTATATTTTATATTTTCTTTGTTGTCGTTACATAGAAGTATTACTATTTTTTTTTCCAGTAATAAACCCATATATTTGTAGTTCATAAGTTTACTTCCTTGATCTTTCACTAAAACAAGCCTAAATAGTATATACTTATCAAATATCAGAGAATTATGAGCAGTTTAAATGTTTTTTTTTAAAAAAAAAATGGACACAAAAAAAAAAGTAATATGCTAAGCTAATATGATAATTAGCCTAGGCTGAAACTTATCAAAGTATTAAAGATTACGTAGGATCGATTTATCCCCCTAATAGGTGCACCTGGTCACTTTTCTTGCAGCTCATAATCAATTTAGAATTTAAAGGCAAAAGCAAAGATAACAGTGGATAAAACTAACAGTCGTTTGATAAGGGAATGTGGAGAGGAAAAGTTAAGCTCACAAATAAGAATGAATGTAGAAATGCAGTAAAACTGATAAAAGGGTTATGGTAAGGATAAGAAAAAACATATTCGTTGTTTATAAATGTTGAGCCTCTTTATCACCCCTTACCTTTCCATGTATCCGTTCAGTCTGTATCATATATTACACAAGCTATTTAAATTAGCAAAAAAAAAAAAAAAAGATGGAACCACAGCATGTTGTGGGTTTCGGAATTAAAAAAAAAACAAAAACAAAATGTAAACAAATAACATTATCTGAGGAACAGTTAAAAGGAACAGCTCTAAAAATGAAATAACATTACGACGACCTAAAATTTTTAATATAAGCTAGAAGCATAATATTAGTATAATATATATAATGACAGCTCACTGACAGGATGAGACATACAAACAATTCAATCTACGTACCTCTATCATATTTTATTTTGGAACATATCACTTGGGTGGCAACAAGCAAAGTATAATATATAATATATATATATATATATCAATACAATTTCAAGAAATGGGAGATTATCAAATCGACTGTACATTTAATCATAATACTTTCCATTACTAATGTAGATTTGCACAAAAATGTTCCTTGTAATTTTTTTCTTAAAAACATTTTTTACTTTGAATATGATGACTGATTGATATGAAAGAGAAAAATTATCCGATGAAATTATTCGGAAACATTCCAAGCTGATGAAGAGGGAGGAGTGTATGTGTGAGTGTATATGGATATATGTGTGTGTGGTTACAAATCATCCCGTTTGCTTATATGAAATAATATTCTTTCTTTCTCTCTTTTTCTATTTTTCCTTAATTGTAAAAGGATCAACAGTTTGAATTAATTGAAGTGGTGAAGCAATTTCTAAATGTCCAATATTGCACCCTACATTCCTAAGGTCCGGTTGATTCAAAAAAAAAAGTTAAAATATGTAGTTTTCATTAACAGTATTACTAATATAGTACATTCGGATCCTTCATGCAAACGAAGACAATGTACCCATTCCATATAGGCAAACTCAATTTGGTGTTGTTCTCATGGTGGATATTGCTGGTAATGTAAAATAATATATATTAAATAGGGTGACCTGTAAAATTAGGAACCTAAATTGTTGACTTGCACTTTCAAAAATAAAATAAAAATAATATAGGATTTAGTACTGTACGTGTTCTAGTTTGTTTAAATGCGTGTATGAGTATATAGACACCGAAAGACGTATGTAATATTTTAGTTGATGACGCTTGCTACAGAAAAAGGGGACTCAGGTGCTGAAGCCATTGCACTAGAAGTTGGGGCATATATGGGAGAGGTAAAGCATAAAAAAGAAGATGGATAATATACACACACACATATATATATATATATTTATTAAAATAGATTTTAATAGTGCATTCGAATTATCGAATTTTACGGTGGTGATGTTGTCAAGGTACCAAAAAAAAAGTTAAAACATTAAAAAGAAATGACAACAAAAATTTGGGTTTCCATGACAATCTTTTTTTTTTTTTTGTGTCATACATTTATATATTAGTTTCTAGGAGATGCAGTTCTTGTTTGTTTCCAGCCCAATTTGTCAGGTCCGAATCAGTCACCTGATCTTGATCCTCTTTTACAATCTGAAAACATAGAGGTATCCGCACGTAAAAAGAATACACTGATGCGCCGAGCTGTTGAATGTGGTTTACAGCTACTAGCACGGCTCTCACATTATCAAGTATATCTAACTGCCCAAGAACGATCTAAACATCGTAGCGCTGATGGAGAGATCCGTCGTGGATCAAGGGATGAAACCCCCGATGGTGGACCTCGTTACAGCCTTTTTGAAGTCAGGAATGAGTACGAGAAACAATCACAGCAAAATCCGTCATCATCTTCGTCTTCTAAAGAGCAACGACAACCACAAGGAATTGATTTAAAAAATGGTAGAAAGAGAAAAAATATTTTCAATCGCCTGATACGTAGGGCAACGAGACGAAAAAAAAGTAATAATAGTACTAGACGACGTTTCTCACACCGACTTGAAGAAAACGAAGCTTTATCTTGGTCATTTTCTCGTTGGAGTTTGATAAGTTTGTTTAAACGTCACAAACAAAAGCAACGACGTGGAAGCGAAACAAGTGTGTTAACAAGAGATCTTCGCACTGTTGATTTGGAATTACATATTGCATTGAGCTGTGGTGAAGTGACCAACATTATTATCGGAGAAATTGATCTAGAAGACACAGAAGTAAATTGGTCCAAAGCTTATCGACATTCGATGTTGATAAAACAAAATCCTAATGTGTCCAATGGAAGTGACTTATATCTCCAATATAACGGAAGACTAGAATATGCTATTGGTGGTCCTGCTGTGACTTCTTTGGATGAAGCACTGTCGGTTGCCAAGGCAGGTGAAATGAGCCTTACCCAAGAAGCTTATGATCGTATTCGATCTTTATCTATGGATTACTTATCATATGACCAGCGTGAAGGATTTTATGTTGTAAGAGATCGAGACCCTGGGGCAGATCATGGAGGAGGAGCACAGCATAATAAAATATCTACAACTTCATCTTGGCGACATGGAGGTACTCATCATCAACAGGAATCCCCAAATGCAATGTATCTGCAAGATAAACCAGGTTTAAAGCGACGAGCCTCGAAACTTAATATTGAGCCACTTGTCCCCCGTATAAGAAACAAGTCCTACATGCAGCTTTCTGGAGAATCTAATCCATATTATTATAGATATGTCAATCGTAGCGCTGTATATCGATTATCCAGAACTATGGATGGTAATTTCCAAGCTCAGTTTAGAGATACCACTGTTATGTTTGTTAGCCTTGGAGCTGTGAATGTAGTGACAGATGAAGGACTTCAAGCTTGTCAAGATGCAATGTTAGCAGTGATCAAAGCCACGGTGAAATATGAAGGTGTTTTACAACAATTTGCTATTGATGATAAAGGTAAGAAGATAAAAAAAAGAGAGTTAGTTCGTTTATCAACTATTTTTCGTTTCGCTTATAATATTTAATTTATTATCAGGTGCGACCATACTATGTGTTTTTGGTCTTCCCCCATTTTCGCATGAACGAGAAGCAGTTTTTGCTGCCAAAGCTGCTATTGATATCCGGGATCAATTACGAAAATCTAATCTAGCAGAGTTTGCTATATCATTAGCCACAGGTGTTATTTTCAATGCTGTTGTACCTCAAGGAAACCCGTTTCGACGTGATCCAGGTATTGCTGGTGATGTCATTATCCTTGCTGTACGCATGCTCAAATTTCCTTTCAGCAAAAAAAACGTAATATGTGATGAAGGAACTCGACAGCAAATTGGCGGCTTATGTGATTTTGACGACCTTGGTGAAAATTATGTCAAGGGTAAAGTCCACCCAATCCAAATTTATGGTATTCAAAAATTCGGATTATGGGCTGGTAAACGAAAACGATTTCCTGTTCGTCCTACTAACGATGATTTTGTTGGATATAAGATACAAATGGAACGAGGAACGACATTTGTAAATGATTGGTGTGAGATGCAGAATCATCATTTGATGATTATTTCTGGTCCTTCAGGTGTAGGAAAAACTTATTTTTGTCATAATCTTCAAGAGTCAATTATGAGTGATGATTTGACAGTATGGTGAGTAGAAAAAAAAAACAGAATATGAAAACCTTTTATTGTTTTATTCATTATAGATTAGTAACTCTATGTATCCTTTTTAATTTTATTTGGACAGTTGGTCATCTTGCACTGAAGGTGAGTGAGACAAAACAAGAGATAGAGAGAATTGATGGTATAAAAATAAGGAAGTGTAACAGTGTTCATCAAATTTATTTATCTATCTTTTTCTTTTCTTAAAAAAACAAAGTCGAAAAAAGAACCAAGTTCTTCTTGCTTAGAAGTATGTTCGCGTCATTAATTGAACTGATCGTTACATCAGAAATTCCTGAAGTAAACCCAAATATACATTCACAAGGGTCAAACTCTTCCTCTGTTTCTAATTCAGGACATACCTCTTCAGCAGACAAGAATCATGAAGTGTCCACAGTAGGTAGCGGTGAGCGTTCTTCTCGATCCAGGTCTCAGAAGCAAACAGTTCCTGTTGGAGCATTTTGCTTTAGAAATGAATTGACAGAAAAGGATATAGCATCAAACATTCTTTATTGTCTTGACAAGTTTGGCGAAGATGAAAATTATTTGCCTTTATTCAGAATCATTTTTCCATCAATGAGTAATGTTGATGAAAACCAATATACCAAACGATTGGACGAGCGAAGTCGAGATAGGATTTTACAGAACCTTGTATTACGTATGATAGAATATGTATCAGATTATATGAATTTGGTATTGTTTTGTGATGATATTCAATGTATGTTCAGGTCAAATTGGAATCATTTTTTATGAAATTCTTTCTGTATATGTGATTGTAATTAATATTATCATTTAATATATATAGGGGCAGATAGCGGATCAATTGAATGTCTGAAACAAATTCATCTAGTCTGTAGTAAGGTGCTATTGATTATTGCAACACGACCACGACAAAGAAGTCAAAATGGTTTTATCGATGAAATGTGTAAAACGGGTTCTTTTGAACGTATTGTTTTAAATGGTCTCAATGAAGATGAAATTGGCGAGGTGGTGTTACACGCTTTTCCGAAAGGTGTAACAGAAGTTAGTCCTTCAATTGTTAGACCAATTCAGGTAGCACTATTCCAATGTAGAATAAAAAAAAAGATAATGATTATATATCAGAATTATTATAACCTAACTCATTGTATAAATATAATTATTTGCTAAACATTAGGAACGCACGAATGGTAATCCACTCTATGTCAAGTATGTTAAAAAAAAAGTCTCAATAATGATATTTTAAAGCAGTTGGTAAATGTTTTCGTATTTCAAACTAACTTTGATTTTTGTTGTATAACATTAATACTCCAACAAACAAACAAAAAAACAAAAGAAATGTCGCCCTTTTACTTAAAGATTTTAATCATGTTACGGTATCAATGGGTAAACTAGTTCCGAGTTGTAACAAACTCGACTTGGAAGTTCTTCTTGGCGACTTTAACTTCAAACGAATCATCAAAATTCAATATGACCGGCTAGATGCCAGCTTTCAAAGTTTTCTAACTGTAAGTTATTTATTTATCGTTAGTAATTCAACCGATACTATACCACTTTCATAAAAAAGAAATAATTAACTTATTCAACATTACTATTTATTAATATAGGTTGCAAGTTGCTTAGATCAATTTTTCAGTGTATACGAAGTCCTTGCTGTTGATTCAGAAAATGAAATATTCCGTAGCCACAGTCTGGAACAGATTCGAAACGAGATTCATAAGCGCGACATATATCACTTTTTAAGGCCAGGATATCAAGGCAATTCACTTGAAAACACAAGTGATTTATACTCCTTCTCACATGTTACCATTCCAGATTGTATATACGATATCGTTTCCTTCGAAACACGTAATGATCTGCATCAACGACTTGCACAATACTATGAAAGTCAACTCAACCGCGAAAATTATGTTCAACTGCTCGGAAAAGTAACACGACATTATTTACAAACGGATCGGTTGGGGAAACAACTTTATTATCTTGAAGCATTGGCACGTTTGGACATGCGATCTTTTCTCTTACCCGAAGCCGCCAGAAATCTTAAACAAATCGCTAGCATTTTGGAAAATAATGAAGGTTTGGTTGGTCAATATGGACTGGTGCATCGAAGCGACATTTATCGAAAGTTGGGGATTTGTTTGACCATGCGAAGCGAATTCGATGATGGGGAAAAATATCTGTTGGAATCACTTAAATGTCTTGGATTTTCCTGGCCGTCTAGCAACTTGGAATTTCACTGGCGATTTTGGATGGTTCAATTTTCACAGTGGCGACATCGACATATTGCTCATTATGTTAAGTGTATACCAAAATCCATGGTGAAAAAGGAATTAGGTCGTCGTATTATTGAAATCATGATTCAATTATGTCATATTTACTATCTTCGCGGAACAGGTGACAAGTTTGTTTTTGCTTGCCTTGCTGGTCTAAATGAGTGTGAGCGTATCGAAGACCAAGGAATACGATATACATATCTTTTGGGACGTGCAGCACTCGTAAATTGGATTAATGGCAATAAATCTACAGGTGTTTATTACATATCACGCGCACTGACACAGATGGACGATAATGTCGATCCAGGTACATTGAATGCATGTGCTATTCTATTTTTCTCTTCTGGCAGATTTCGAAAGGCGCGTGAAATATTCTACAAAGCCATTAAATCAACTCAAACGCTCGGTGTCGTAACCGACTGTCAGGAGTTTTACCGTGCGATACGAGTCATTGTTACAATGCGTATATTTGAAGGGCAGTTAGATTCTTCGCCAGGTGATTTAGCATTGTTAAAGCAGATGACAGACACAGTTCATAGTAACGGTGACCATCAAGCTGAAATTTGGTTGGCACTTTACCATGTTGCAGATTCTCTCGTCATGTGCCGTTTGCGTGAAGCGGATCCATTTGTACTTTTGCTAGAAGCCCAGTTAACGAATGTAATGGATTATCTTCGTGTGGCAATTCATGGTACTTTACTTTACTATTATGCTCGTTCTGGGAAACGTCGTCAAACCTTAGAACACATAACATCTTTTCTCAAATATCTTCCTACCATGACAGTTACAGGTAACTTCATCATAAAAGCACAGGTTATTGATTAACAATCGAAGCCCTGTTCTTTGATATGTAATTATTTTTTGTACACACAATAGAAACAAATCATTTAATATATTAACCCATATATATATATATTTTTAAATATATAGCAAATATTTTACCAGTATATGGATTGATATTTGGTACTATGGGTTTTCTTTATCTGGCGGAGAATGGTGGTACAGATTATTATCTAGCTGTGAGTGGAGAATACGATATATTCTTGGACTGCGTGGTTAAATTAAATGACGCTTTCCACAAGGTTAAATTTTGGGAATTCATTCAGCCATGTCTTTTTCTTGTTCGAGCACTTCCATATATTAGTACTGATCGAACTATCGAAGGATATATGGTAATTTTTTTTAAAAAAATTATTAGTTATATGTAACATACTTAAAAACAAATCGCGTCGTTTTTATTTTAAATAATATTTATATTTCTATAGATATTGAGTCATGGTTTCGATAGAACGCATTGCTTGCATGAAGTTAAGTTTCTCCAAGCGTTTTATTGTGCAGTTTTAGGTAAATATGCCTTTACCGAAGAAGAACGCATTGATTGGACGAATCAAGCCAAAGAAGAATTTGACCGACTTAGTATACCTTATAAAGAATATTGTAACCCGGATACATCATTACCTGCTCGTACTGCTATGATGTGTTCCTTACGTCCTTACGAATCTTCAAACTCTGTAGAGCGCGATGATGATAATGGCGATACATCTTAATAACTTTATAAATTATACAATCACAATAAAATATACGGAACTACTTTTTATTTTATGCCATTTTTATTACATAATTAAAAAAAAATACGATTTTAATTAAAAGAAAAAGATGATAATGAGTGAACAAGAGATGATAAATATACAGGGTTTAAAAGAACGCAAAAAATAAAAAATAAAAATAAAGAATAATTAAAAGTAGCTAGCTATATAATAGTATGCTGAATATGTATAATGTGCTATTTGTTCAATACACCATATTGATATATATATATATATATAATTGAAAGATCAGAGATTATAAACGACAATGAAAAAGCGCAATAAGAGAAATATTCAATATTTCTTTATGATTTTTTTTTTCACAAAAGGAATTGGTAGGCAACACCAAAAGCACTAGCAGCAACTGCGGCAGTAAGACCAAAAAGTTGCTGAGCACCACTTTGATCATCACCAGAAGCATTATTATGACTACCGTGACCTTCTTCTGAAGAAGAGTTAGAAGGAGTGTTGGTAATGACAAGTGCAGGAGCGGGTTTTTGATTAGCGGCTTCAGCTTGTTCATCATCACCCTCAAATACCCATGCATTGGTTCCATTCTCACTGTTAAATGATAATTTTTAAATTAGAAACAATTTGCTATGTATGATAGTAACTTTTACTGAGATAGAGTCTTGACTTATTTGAGAATAAATATAAAAATACATACCAGCGTTGAATGGCTGGGAAATACAAAGTAACGTTGTTTTGACTGACATCAACATTGGGAACCTGAATAAGAACAGGGAAAGCTTGATACGCATGTGCATCTAAAGGACCACCAACCCAAGTGAAATTGCTCACAGGACCAGAAGATCCATTACGGTGAGTGAGAGTCAAGTTCTATAAATATAATAAGTTGCATTAATTAATCATACATGATTAGTTGCATGTTTTTAAAATTGAAATATCAATAAATAAATAAATATAAAACTCACCCAACCATTGACTTCTTGAGGTTCAACAGAGGTGATATTTTCAGGTACAGAAATGGACAATTCAACAGTAGAAGAGCCATCACAGCCGTGACCGACAGATAAAGATGTATTAAGTTCTACACCAGGCTACAATTAAGAAAGATAGAAAAATAAAATAACATGTGTATTAGAATCAATTTTTAGATGAAGTACTTTCTTTCCCATCCCCTCCACATGGTTATTATTGTTATTAGTATTACCAAAGTTTCATCAATAGTGAACGAGACATGAGCTTCAGTAGTGGAGGCCAAAAAGCCCAACAAAGCGAAAAAAGAACCAATACGAAGAGTAGTAGCAACCATTGTTTATATATGAAAAATGAATATAAAAAAAAAATAATAAGCAAAGAAGAGATCGAAACCATGAAAAAATTACGCGCTGTTTATATAGCCAAATGGGTGAACTTCTTTGTGTGGAAAGCAAAATTCTCTCACTTTTTTTTTTTTGAGTTTTACTCCATAACACAATCTTATCGTTGTAAAGAACCGGGGATAGGAAACTCCTTTTGTGATACCAACAAAAAGAATTAGCCCTCTTGTGTTTGTTTTTCTTTTGTTTATAATACATTTGACTTGTTTTTCTTTCTATTTGAAACATCTTGGTTACACTATTATATAGTGTATTGTGTAAAATAAAAGGACTCTTGTCCTAAGATACGGTCACATATAATTTTTTTTTGGCCGAGGTGACCAAGATTATAATGAAGAATATGTGGCGGGTTTCTAAGATGTGTTATTGCATAGAAAACGATCGACCAATAAATTAATTGGCCATAGCAAAATGAACGCATTTCCGATCGGAATATCTATATACTCAAAAAGCTTGTTGTTATCTAGTATCTTTCAATCTCTTTTACTTTGAGCCCGAAAAATCTCAAATCATTACGGTGGATTCCGTAATAATACTTGGTTCAAAAAAAAAAGAGAGATTTTGAGTCAAAGTAAAACCCACTTTAATAATATGATTCTGTATTCCGTATATTTGGTTGGGGAGGAGGACAGTTATCCATTTACTATATCAGTTAAATTTTGTGATAAACTCGAAAAATGACGAAGAAATGATTCAAGTGATGTAGTATAGAGAGATTATTATCTATTTAATTCATTTTGTTAGGAATTGGTAATAATGTAATCATTATTTTATATTTATTCTTATGTATGATTTAAATACGCATAAATATTAGTTTTATTTCTTGGCCGAAAATGTTGCCAATACTTTTTGAATCTCGTGATCTGAATAAAGTTACCGTTGTGAGCAAAAATAAAAAGATCGACCAATCAATTTTTATTATGCAGCGAAACATTCGCATTAACGGGGGTTTAACAAGTACCCGGAATTAAAAGGGACCTTAAGTTTTTATGACCTGATTATGATACATTAATAAACTAAAAAAAAAGTTTATTATCAAAAAAGTTTAAGTTTATTTACATCAACAGAAAAAAATTAGTAAGATCTCATTAAAAAATCATCCGTGGGCAACAAAGAAAAGATAAAGAAATGTTAAAAAAAAAAACCTCAATCCCTTCCTAGTCTTCTCATATGATTTATGCATTGTTTTTATACATAATATTAGAAAAAAGTAAAAAAAAAAAAAAAAAAAGATGAGCAGTTCCACATTTTACAATTAAGGTTATCATCCATTTCAATTTATCCAATTCAAGATAAAAAAAAAAAAGAGCTACTTCATTAATAGAAACACATTTTTATACCTGTTGTAGCTTATTAAGTAAATATACACAAAAATATTTATATATGAATTATTAGTTTATTATGTATAGTAAACAACTTGTAATGCTGTTATATCAAATTCTCATTTTTAGTGAAATAAAATAATTATGATACCAGCTAATCCATTCTAAGATAATCTAAGGCGTATGTATAAGCACTGTTAATCCTATTGAGTCTAAAATCCACGAAAAAAAAACCTACAACCACAGAGAACAAAAGCCTAGTTCTACCCATTCGAGCCATGAAGGATGGATGTAATATAATTCATCTCTCATCTCTCATACGTCAAATGATAATCAATATAGTTATAACCTGCCCATATCATATCTCATATAATTTCTTTTTAAAATATATATCGAGGATAGTGGTCTTGAGATTAAGTAGGACAATTAATTAAATTATATGTATTCATTCAAAAATGTAATATATTAATTTTTTTTTTTTTTACGAATATGGGTTATATTAAAAACTAGTTTATTAAGCAGGGTTACTAGCCGTAGAATGTTATAAACTACTACACCTGCTATAGTTAAATTTGTTCATTCTTATGATTTTTTATTTCATGTCTCTTTGTTTTCTGTTACTTGGCTATATTACGTATAGATAGAAAAACCAATAATCCTACTGGAAATGATAATGTGAGCTTGAAATATTTTTGACTTTACACATAGGTATTTGCTAGCTATCACGGGAAATATTTCTTTTTAGGATACTATACGTATGCTTATATACATCAAGATTATGGCATCCACTGCTTATGATTTACTTTTATAAATGTCTATTCTTTTTAATTTCCTGGAATCGTATCGACTTGTATTATTTTCAATGATTTCCATACTGAAACTGGTGACGAGGAATATATAATGAAAATAGTAAATCACATCACAAAAGAGCTAACTTTACAATAGAAGAGAACCCTGTCACATAATATGATTATTATTATAACCGCTTATTTTTTCTTTGTACGTATAGTAACGTAACAGTACGCATTATCAAAATTAATCGCTTAATTCCTATCTTTTTTTAAAAAGAAAATATTCATTAATAGTGGTAAACACAGTGTACCTTCATTTAACTTTCAACACAAAGTATTTTTTTTTTGTACTTGATACCAATCACTTATAACATGTTGGGAAATGGGTGTGTCAAGTACAGAATTAAAGTGCATTTGGGACGATTACATTATTAATAATAACCAGTTTCACTCTGTTCTAAATGTGCATGCTACTAAATGATATGGACTGTTGTTATGTAAATATTGCTATGGAGACTCGTAATTGAGCATTTTATGAAAATAAAACGGTTATGATATGTTTCGTATAACTGGTAGTAGACCTTGTGCGCATTTATGATGCAGTATATTCAGATGCTGTACAGTACTAACAACTTTAAAATAAGTGAATAAATAAAAAAAAAACACATTATTAGCATTATTGATGTGACATATTTTATCTTATCGATCTCAAAGTATTATCATGATCAAACCAGTAAATGGATGGTACACTTTTTCGAATATAATTTATACGTATTATCTTATAATACATAATAATCATGTTTTGTTACTTTTACTATTATATATATTTCTCCCAAACATGTTTTTATTTATCAGTATTTTGGTTTATTTTAGCTTTAGTTTTTTCACAAAACTTTTTACATACGTATGTTTACTGTCTTGGTATTATTAATGTAAACGCTATGATGGTTTTTAAAGCAGTTATAGTCCTTCACATAATTAAAAAAGTCTTCTGGTTGATATGAAGAAAATAAATAAACAGAACGGAATTTATACATCATGAGCAATACAAAGTAGTATAAATCATATGCTCAAAGGAAGCGGTGGATAAAAGGCCAGATTATACGTAAATATACATCTTCATTGTTTTTTCTTCTTTTGACATCTCAAAGTTATTATTATCTTTTCCGTGTCATTAAATAAATAAAAGCCAATATTACAAGCTAGGGTACTTATTCCATTCTCTCTTAAGTTTTTTTTATTTATATAGTACAACTAGTAGAAGTTTCTAGTCAATCAATTTTCAGATACATAATAGTTAATATTCTCGAATTTCAAAGAAGCAAAATTTTTTTTATGATAGTTATTCATTTTTTAACTGTGGTTAAATATACACTATTATTATATTGTTACATCCGCAAAAACATGCGCTTCCTATTTTGTTTTTATTATTCTATTGAAAATTACAGCTTTAATGAATATGGTTATACTTACGTGAGAAAAGTTATACATAATCTGGCCTAAATTAGGATTCGAAGGAATTTCATTGGTGGGCGCTAATCATAAAGAAACGTTAATAATTATAAAATATCTTTATTAATTAACTAGAAACATTAATAACCATTGAATAGTTTTTATAACTATTGAATATTATTAGATATTATAGTAACATAGTATAAATAGAATCGGATTGATCGCAGATAAAAGACTTTAGTTTTTTTTTTTTTTTTACATCTTGTATTTTCGTAATAAAACATTTTCATATCCTCTTCGTTCTTGGATAATTAATCCAACTTATATTTTTCAAGTACGTTTTGACATTATATAAGTTCAAAATAAGCTTTCACATCTATTATTTTTCCTCCAAATAAGTCGTAAAAGTGTTAGACTCTTTCATCCACGTGGGTAATTTTTGGATCACTATTTCATCCAATAGCCTTTGTCCGAATCTTTTGGTTAATCCACTTGTGTTTTGTCTGCCGATCCAAACACGACCTCAACAATATATATAAGTATATTATTATGTATGTATATTTGATGGATGGAACGCGAATGGATAGCTAAAAAAAAATAATATCACCCAATCGGATGTATGGCATAAATTTATACCGTTTATGGAAACGAAGTTCTTTTTCTCTTTCTCTCTTTCTCTTTTTTTTTTTCTTTTTCCTTCTCTCAATCACGATCAGTTTTATTAATATTAATATTTCAAAGAAAAAAAAATGACATCGCGTTCTACTACTCCACCTGAAGATTCAACTCATGCAAATACAACAACTGGGACAGCAACAGTACAAGTTGCAATGACAATAATGATAGGAGCAACACCAGTAACAGTTACAATGACAATAATGATAGAAGCAGCACAACCAACTACAGCTACCACCACCCATAATAACAACAATAATAATAATAATAATTATTCAAGAGATGTTTCTGAAACTGAACCTCCATCAGGTATTTTATCTTATGGAGGCATGAACGAATGGTCATCTCAATTCTATGCTCCTTCTCAACCTGGACTATTGCCTGCAGTTACAATTACTACTTCAAATGAAATGGCACGTTCTAATATTCAAGAGCACAACGGATTTTCACCTCTTGCTCTTTCTCCACTTACGAATCTTTCTCTTAATTCCTCTCCTCCTTTAATTTCTTATCCGCATTATATGAATAATACTCCAGAAGAAGGTATGTCTTCTATAATTATGATCGGCTATAATTTTTATTTATTTTTTTAAAAAAAACTAAAATTACTGTTTCAAACTCTATTTATGAGTTATTTAGTTAACTATTACGAGGAAGGATTGTTATCAGAATTATTCGATCCTTTATATACAACAGCAATAACATCAATGACGACAACAGTACCAGTACAACAATTACCAAATAATACTTCTTATTCATCATTGTTAACAGATTCACATCATGAACATCAACCGTCTTCTTCTCCACTTGTTTTTGAAGAAAATCAAGAAATTCCTGTTCCACAAGAAGATACCTATAGTTTAAATGAAACAATAGAGAATGAGCAGTGAAAAAATAGGGGGGGGGTGGAAGGACTATGTTTTTTTTTTTACTTAAACTTTTTAAACTTAAGTAGTTATAATATCTTATATATGTATTACGTATATATAGTATTTATATTTCATTTTTAATCTAATTTCTCATTACTAGTATATATAAACTATTTATACAATTTCAAAACGTGTAATATGCTATGTAATGATTATTCAATGGAATATAAATAATATTATTTTATACATCAAATCGTTTGCTTTTATTATCAAGATTTTTCTTCTTGTTCTATGGGTACATTATTCCAAAAATCATCTGTGGTAGCATTTACTTTATCTTTGGGGAATGTTATTATGGAAAGATCATTAAAAATCTTATTATCATCAAACTCTTTTGGAAATGATGTATATTCTACTAATTCAACTGCTGGTATTAAATAAGGACATTCTCGACGTAAATCTCTTTCTAATTGACTATAGTAAATAAAATAGTAATAATAAGAATAATAATAAATATCATATTCAATTTATACACATAACAATATATATATATATATATATATATATATATGAAAATGAATATTTTTTACCTTCCAACATACATGTCAAATCGATTAGCAATCATAATAACATTAGGTAATGATTGTTTATCCCAATTGACACTTAATGTATTACTATATAATCCTCTTCCACAATGGGGCATATAAAATAATGTTGGTTTTGAAACAGTTCGTTTACCATCCTATATTTAATTTATATTTAATTTATTTAATCTCTTGATGGTAATTAAAAATAAATTTACCTCGTTTATATCAATAACATGTATATTATGTGATTTTGATAATTCTTTATCTAATTCAGTCATAACAGGATCATATATAGATACTTTATCAACATAATCCTATATATATATATAATTAATAAGAGAAAATGAAAGATATATAAAGAAAAGGATGACTCACTTTAAGTATATCTCGAATTAATAATGCTAATATAAATTGATATTGAGCATTTTTTGAATGTTGAATAGATCCAATACCATAACAAATCATTTCTTTTGGTTTCGTTGATAATAATTGTTCTTTTAAAATATCTAATTTTTTTTTTTTTGTTGTCAGTTAAATTACATTGCCTCCCAACTGTTTTAGTTTCTTTTTATATTATTTACCAAAAAGATCTTTATAGAAATGACTCTCAATTAACGTTTCACTAATAATAGTAATAGTAATAATAATATAAACTTTTTAGAATATTAAAGAAGAACGATAATAAACCCCTTTCCCCCCCCCTTTTTTTTTTCTTTTATATTACCGTTTTTTAGAAAGAATGGATTCTAAATCTTCTAAAGTATAATCGTCTGAATCTTTAAAATAGTAACGTCCTTTCTTTTTATTTTTGGTTCGTTTATTATTATTATTGTTATTTCCACTTAATGACAAATATTTAAACTTTTTTTCTACTGTGACAAAACCGTCATTGTCAACTTGTTGTTTTGATGTCATTTTGTTATATAAAATGTCAAAAAAAAAAAAGGACAAATTTTTTTTTTTTAAGGGAAATAACTTTTCTCGGAACTGAAATATTGCATAAGATATATCAAATTATTTAGATCGAACCAAAACGTGGGGGAATATATAATTATTATTTTCTTTATACTATAAGAACAAAGAAAAATATATTTTACTATACTACTTTAATTATTTGAATCATTGTTTAATCAAGTATATTATTTTTTTTATTATATATAGTGACATATAGACATATATAACATCACTTGTTCTATAATGCTTTATTATTAGAAAAAAAAAAAAACTTGTGGCTAAAAACTAACTCCGAATTTTCTCTCTCTCTCTCTCTCTCACTCACTTCATCTTTTAGTTCTTCGTTTTTTTTTTTCCTTCTCGTTCCTTTCTTTCTTTCGTTATCTTGAAAGAAATATTATCAATGTCTTACTACGATCGTGATAGAGGAGGAGGTGGCAGTGGTCGTGGTGGTGGACGCGGTGGTGCACGTAATACTGATCGTTTACGTCGACTTTATATTGGTAAATTTTTCATTTTAAAAAAAGATGGATCTTTTTTTTTTTTTAGGAAAAAGATAAACACGTATACCCCCCAACGATCGTTCTATAATAATCTTTTGATGATTTTTTTTTCTTCTTTCTTTTTTTTATATATATATAAAGGAAATCTAAATCGTCACGTTCGAGAACGCGATGTCAAGGAACTTTTTTCACAAATTGGACCTATGAAGGATTGTGAGATTGTGGTATGCTTGTTTCTTTTTTTACAAAAAAAAAAAAAAAAGTAGAGGAAAAGGAGGAAGAGAAAACAATGGATTTTATGATATATTGGGGGAAAATAATAGTAGTATTATTATAACATATTTAATCAAACACTTTTTTTTTTTTTAAATAGGAAAACTTTGCATTTGTTGAATATGACGTAAATAAATTAGATTTATTACTGTTATGGAGTGAAACGAAACAAAAAAAAAATGGGATGGGTTGAAGCAAAAGTATATTGATAAACATTTTTTTTTATGAATCCTTTTGTATGATTAGGAACCAAGAGGTGTGTATTATTATTGTTTACAAAATGATATAAGGTAATAAATTGACATGACATGGATATTGGGTTAAATATATATGTCATGTAGATGCTGCTGATGCTATCAAGGAATTTGATGGAAGTCGTTTAGAAGGGGATCGTATTATTGTAAGTGACATTTCTTTATTATTTATAACGAAGATAGCAACTCGCTTTTTATTTGATTCAGTTAATTTTTTTTAATAAATAGGTCGAATATGCTCGAAAAGGACCAGCAACTGTACGTGGAAGAGGAAGTTTAAATACGCGTTGCTATAATTGTGGAGAAATTGGTAAGTAGATATATAATAATAATAAAATAAATAAATAAAAAAAGAAGGGAATTGGTGATGCCGAACATGACGCACATACGTACGATAATTCCTGCAGATACTCTCAATCATGCATTAACTTTTAATAATACTAATTTGTTTTATTAAACGTTGTTCAGGTCATATGTAAGAAAAGAAGGATCATATTATTATTAAAGAATAAGGGGGAGGGAGGGAGAGGGAAACAATAACATTTTAAACTAATGAAAACTGATTTATTTATTTTACCTCGACAATTACAACTATTATGGCTATCCTCTTTTTTTTTTAGCGCTCGTCAATGGTAATTAAAAAAATAATTATAACAAATGTATATGAGTGAAATGATATGGAGATAAAATATATACACATATATATATATACTCATTTTTTTTCTTTATATTCATTACTATAGTGATGCTCCAAGGGGAAGGTAAAATCATTATAATCCATTTAGAGCAAATGAATATACATATACATTTTTTCAATGTATTTTATTTAAAAAAAAATACGGTATATGACTTTATTTTTTAATAGAGATGATCGTGGTCCTCGATATGACGATAGTCGATGCTAGTAAGTTCTTTTTTTTATCTTAATTTTTAATTTTTAAATAGTAATAACTAAAATATTTATAAATGTTTGATATATATATAGCCAATGTGGTCAACCCGGTCATATTGCAAAAGATTGCAAGTAAGTTATTAGCAATAATGAATTACTTGCTAATATAGATCATCTTTTTTCTTGATGAACAATAGCTAACTATTTAATGATGATATTATTTATTATAGTGAGGGTAGGAGAGGCCGTATGTCACCATCTTATTCACGTAGTCCAATTCGAGGCCGTTCACGTAGTCCTATGTCACGAGGCCGTTCACGTAGTCCAATTATTCGAGGCCGTTCACGTAGTCCAATCATGCGAGGCCGTTCACGTAGTCCTATTCGTAGACCCTATGATGGTGGTGGTGGTGGTGGAGGTAGTGGAGGAGGTAGACAACCATCACAATATTATTATGATGGTGGAGATAGTGGAGGACGACAATCACAAACCCAACGTTATTATGATGAGGATGATGGAAGATCATCACAACAACCCTATTATTTTGATGATGGGAACAGTACCAGACCTCCTCCACCACAACAGTTTTACAAAGACCAAGATACTGTACGACCTCCACCACCATCATCATCATCATCATCTTTGCAGCAGCCGCAATATTACAAAGCTCAGGATAATGTAAGATCTGCACCTGTACCTGCTCCCTCACAGCAGCAATATTATAAAGTTCAGGATAATGTAAGACAACCTCCGTCACAACAATCGTATTACAATGATCAAGATAATGTGAGATCCTCTGTACCACCACAACAACGTTATTATGATGGTCAAGATGGTGGAAGACAACCTCCACCACAACAACAACCGTTTTACAATAATCAAGATAGTGGAAGACCACCTCCATCCCAACCACAACAACAGTATTATGATGATAAGGATAATGGAAGTCAACAACAACAATTTTATTATGATAATGGAGGTAATGGAAGACCTGAACAACAACAACAACAATATTATGATGTTGATAAGACTACAAGTGGTGGTGATGGTCGTAGAAGTCCTGGTTATTATTAAAATATATATATCTATCATAACATTTCAGCTGATCTCTGTTTTCTCTCTTTCTCTCTGCGCGTGTCTTTATTCTCTCTCTCTCTCTCTATTCTCTGCTGTGTATATGATGTGCATGATGTCTTTCTATCTTTTCTATTTTACCTATCTATTTACCTCTTTGTTCTCCGCCTCTCATTTTCTCTTTCTCTCTTTTCTTATACTCTCTCTCTCTCTCACTCTCTCACACACACACATACACACACACAATCTGTAAAATTTGGATATATATATATATATATATATATACATATATGGTGGTAATCCTTATGCTCTCGTCGACTTGTCAAAAAAAGAAAAAAATTAAAAAAAAAAAAAGAAAGAGTATTCAAAAATTGACAGATACTCTATAAATTATAAAGAGGAAAGTAGTGTATGTGTGTGTGTGTGTATGTATGTTGTGTGTATGCGTCGCCGTCCCAATTATAAAGAAATCTGAGGTTTTATAATTATGCAGCGGAGGAGGGCAGTAAACCGCACCCTAAAAAAGAAGTTGATTTCCCGGTATATCCACTGTTTCTTTTTTCCTTCAAGTTTCAAATGAATGGAATAAAAAAGAAACGACCTTGTGCTCATCGAGAACTTTGTTCAACTCGAATTGTTATTAATCCTTGGCATGACAAGACTTCATTTAATTTATTTTTAGCAATAAATGATTCTTTTTCTCATTCTCACCCTAGTCTCTCCCATTCAAACGCGTAAGGCCTCTTTTATTATTATTATTTATTGTCGTCACTTTTTTTTTTTTTTTTACATATATATGTTAACTGACTCACACTATTATACGTAACAAAACAAAACAAAACAAAACAAAAAACTTATTCAATGTATAAATGCTATTTTATTTATCATTATTGTTATTTTAGTAATGGAGTAGAAAGTCATGTTCAAATTGAACCGGAGGATAATAATAATAATAATCATAGAAATATTAATAGTATCCAGGCGGTCAAAGAAGACGAATGCCAAGAAATGGAAGGCGAAGAAGAATCGAATACTGATAAGTTTCATCCTACTCAATCAATTTCATCACATACTTCCACTTTTTCTCGAAATACAGGTAGTTTTACAACAGCAAAAACAAATCCAAATTATGGTACTACGGACAATAATGAAATCGATTACAAGATTCTTGGTCAGCCTTTACCACAATTAATTGATAGTGATCCAGCTTCATCCTCCGCATCCATTCGAACAATTCGACCCAATGATAAAAGATTATTAAATAGATTTATTGAACAGCAATCTATTCAAAATGATCCAACTTTTGACAATAGTAGTAAACCTTCATCATCATCATCCACTCAACAACAAAAAGAGAACAAGAATGAACAAGAAGAGCAATTAACACCACCACATAATGATATACAAGCACCCTTATCTTGGAAAAGTTCAGGTGTTATTTTTAAACCACCTGCAGCACGAGCTTCTTTTGTTGCCAGTGAACAACGTTATTTAGGAAATGATGAAGATAATGAAGAAGATCAAAATAGGGTATTAAAAAAAGATACTTTATTATGTAAAAAATCATTTGGATTACATGGTATGAATAATCAACCTACACAATATAATGCATCCAAAGAAGGCAAAAATCAAAAAGAAGAATGGAGACAACTTCAAGTTGAATTAACATCAAAAACACTTTCACTTTATTCTTCACCGGTAAAAAAAATAGGAAACATTTTTCATTTGCTTCATAGATAATATAGATTTCATTTTAACTAATGAATTTTGTTTTATTAGCCACTTATATGGCCTTGTCGACGATTAGAACATCAAGTGACATTACGTGAACATCATAATGGTTTAAACCCTCATCATTTTAATACTTTTCGTCAATATACCAAAAATTTACGACTTTATCTTCATTCCCCATTGGATTATACTTTTTGTATTCAATATCCTTATAAACAATCCGGTAATGCTTATATTACATTGACATTTCGTGCACGATCCATGACATTATCTCAAGAATGGTATCTTGCTTTATATAAAGTATTACCCGATCAATGTAAACCCGTTTGTTCACCTTGGTGTGAAGTCAATATACCCATGATGGAGTTACAAGTTCGATTACCCTTGGTGAAAATTCTTGATACAACTAGTAATAATAATAAGAATGATTTACGTTATGATATTACATTAGATAGTGTCAAACATGCCGTTTTGGGGATTTTGGATAAAAAGGAGAATGTTACTCTCTCAGGTGATAATAGTATTACTCATACGAATAGTAGTAACATGGATATAATGATAAAAAAGTTCAAAGAAGAAGATCTTGCCATGTGTTGGACCCGTAACAATCGAACAGAATGGGTCTATTGGAAAAATAGTTTGTTGGATAAATCAAGAGCAATTAATACGGTGATATCACCACAGCATATTGAACAGGTATGTAATATATATAACATGAATTAGTTGGGATCATATATTATACTGTTCAGTAAATCTTTTTGTCTATATATATATATATATTAGACCCATCGCTTAGAACTTCGTCCAATTGAACATACACCAAATCACGTTGTTTTCTCAGATCAAAAATCCATGAAGGTAATACATTAAAAAAATATATATATCTATACATAGACGGCACTCCATTAAATTATAATATTTAGGAACCACAACCTGTAGAAGGTTTTTTATATCGTTTAACAACATTTTCTGGAAAACATATTCCACCTGGTAGTTTATCTCGTCGACGCTATTATTTTGCATCTTTTGATCAATTCCTCTTTTGTATATCAAGTATTCAAAATTTGAAACCACCTAATGAACATTGTTATGAACAAGCATTAACAGATGATATGTATACTGCAACAATATCACCATTTACTGAAGAAGGAGATAATAATTTGGCATCACATGAACTTGAAAGAAGAATGCAATTAATAACGGAAGCATCACGTGTCATTGATTTGACAGAAATATCATATGTTCAACGATCATTTTGTGGAGAAGGTGATGAAGATTCTAGTCATCACTGTCGTATTAGCAACAGTAACAATCATTCACCTGACCCTGAAATTTTGGATACAGTGTCTCATAGAACCAGTTCATTACCAGAAACAATGCTTCGAGTTCAACAACAGCAGTTGGAACAACAACGAAAAAGTACACCTGTTCTTGAAATCATTATGCAGAATGGTCTTGTCATAAGATTAAGGGTAATTGGACCGAAACAAAAAAAAAAAACAGTTTGATTGCTATGGCAATAGATTCGTTTACATATTGATAGAAAATGGATTTTTTTTTAAAAAATAATAATAATATTTAGGCTGATTCAAGTGAAGCATGTGATGCATGGGTACAACATTTAACTAATTTATCATTTTATTGGCGTGTACGTAAAGAAGCTCAACAAAAGATTATTGCAAAACATCATTATGGTGATATGTTTACTGAAGAATTTCGATATACATTAACACATCAAGAAAAAGGATATGATTTCAATAAAACACCTAATGTAGATACACGTATTTGGAGTATTTGCTGTTTTGAACAATGTCGTGATATTGTGGTATGTATTATAATCATTTTATTATGATTTAAAGATTGAATAATGTAATACGTATACTTTTTTTTTTTTTTTTAAAAAAAAAAAATAGAAATCAGGTGTCATGTATTTTCAACCAAGATCACGTGGAACATTTTCACAAAAGATATTTATTTTGACAGCTAATGGATGGTTAATTTATTATAATATATATGATCGTGGACCTTCTCTTTGTCAACCTATTCGAGATGCTATTCATGCTGATGTTCATGAACGTAAAGATATGGTAGATATAACAGGATGTTATGTCTATTCTTCTCCTTCACCTCGAAGACCTACAAGAATTTTTCCTGATGGTATTGCAGCACCTGATCATAATGATGATAGTTTATTTTCAATATGGAAACCACAAACAAGACGTATTTTTAGTCCTAAAAGACAACGATTTCAAGTTTATAAACATCAACATCATTTTTTTCAAGAAGAAGGAGAAACTTGGCAATTTTTAGCAAAAAATCGACATGAAAAACAATCATGGATTTGGGCTTTTAATATAGTTATTGAAAGATTACTTCGTAATAATGGTTCTTTAGTTTAAATTATTAAAAATGATGTTCTATTGTATCACTTTTTTTGATGTTACACACTTGAAGAAACACTTTTTTTTAATGATTCGTAATAGGATATTTATTTTAATTATAATTATTTTTTTTTTAAGATAGTGTTAATGATATAAGAAATAATATGAGTTGACTTTTTATGTGGCGTTTTTTTAAATTTTTCACAAATTAAAGGTTACACGAACATCAAGGTTACACTTCGCTTAAATAATAACTCCTTTTTTTTTTGTATTTAATGTTCATAGTTAAAACTTATTATCCGATCAAAAAAAGTAATTTATCAAAAATGAAATATAAAAATAAGTAGGAAATAAAAAGTTTTATTAGTAAGAATTTTTTTGAAAACAATATCATGTTTCAGACTGGGAAGAGAGGGGGGGGGAACGCGTTTTTATGCGAATTGTTCTTTTATAAATCAAAAAATTGCTTAATTCTTAAGATGAAAAAATACGCCCAAACGATTATATATTCTTTAAAACTAATAATAGCCCTTTATATATAAAATAATAAAACTCATAGTTCCTATATATCTCATAGCGGATCCATAAATAGTAAATAGCATTGATCTCATTAAATAAATGTATACTCACGATAACAAAATAAAACATTGGGCTGATTATACTTATAAGTAATATATAATCAAGGAGAAATAAAGTCTAAAAAAAAAGAATGACAGGTTAAAATAATATCATTATTATATATATATAAGAAGAAGAAGAAGAACAAAAAAAAAGAGGGGGAGAGAGAGAGAGAGAGAGAGAGAGGTTGTAGGAGAACCATAAGAAGGAGAAAGATAGATTATTATGAGGGAAACACAAAGATTGTTTTTTATGTAACCTTATTATATTACTCAATCATAATACCTTTTACTACTTATTCTCTCACCTTCTTTACTTTCTCTCTCTCTCTCTCTCTCTCTCTCTCAAATAGTAATAATAATAATAATAAAATATAATAACGAAAAAAGAAGATACATTTTTTTTATTATTTCTTGTTCCCACGTGAATTAAAAAAATAATTTCACCAAAGAGGGGCTCGGGTGTTCTAAGGGAAATCAACATAACAATTTTTTTTTACTACAGTTCCTCCCCGAAAAAAAAAAAAAAAAGTTATTTCTCAGGTGTAATATTATACTTATACTCTCCCTCTCTCTCCCCCCTTAATTTTTTACTGCTAATTTTTTTTTTTTTTTTTATATTTTATACATATTTTATATATTTTCTTTTTTTTTTTTTTTCTTTTTTCCATCTTTAACATTTTCTTCCTCCCCCGCCCCTTTTTTTTTTAACTCTTTTTCAACAATTTTACAAATAAAATAAAAAAAAAAAAAAATGAACGATAGCGAGATTCCCGAACGTATTGCCGCCGCGAGACGTGAAGCTGAAGCACTTAAAGACAGAATTAAACAACGAAAAGAAGCTCTTGCTGATTCAACATGTTCGTCATTCTTTTATTTTTATTTATTTATTTATCGACTATAACACAAACCTTTTTTTTTTTTATCAAGACAATTCAAATGTTCAATGGATAAATATATATAAAATAAATGAATTTATATTTACCTTTTTTTTTTTTTTTTTATTCGCCTAATTTTATTTTATTATAGTACAAGAGATGGCCAGGGAAGTTGAACCATTGCCGCGTATTGTTATGAAAGCACGTCGGACTCTTAGAGGACATCTTGCTAAAATTTATTCGATGCATTGGTCTACAGATAAACGACATGTTGTATCTGCTTCACAAGATGGTAAATTAATTGTATGGGACGCTTATTCTTCCAATAAAGTACATGCCATTCCATTACGTTCTTCTTGGGTTATGACATGTGCTTATTCACCTTCTGGAAACTTGGTTGCTTGTGGTGGTTTGGATAATATTTGTTCGATTTACAGTTTACGATCACGAGAAGGTCCAGCTCGACCTGTTCGTGAATTATCAGCACATACAGGCTATTTAAGTAGTTGTCGATTCATTAATGACCGTCAAATTTTGACATCTTCGGGAGATAAAAGTTGTATGTTGTGGGACATTGATGCAGGTGTTAAAATTGAAGAGTTTACAGATCATTCAAATGATGTTATGAGGTAATTTTTTCTTTTTAAAGAAGAATATATATATATTTAAAATATGAACTAACTATAATCTATCTATAATATAGTCTTTCATTAGGACCTAATCCTAATGTATTTGTTAGTGGTGGATGTGATTCAACAGCAAAAGTATGGGATATTCGATCCAAACGTTGTGTTCAAACATTTGTTGGACATGAATCTGATGTAAATGCTGTTCAATTCTTTCCTAATGGTGATGCATTTGCAACAGGTTCAGATGATGCTAGTTGTCGATTATTTGATATGAGAGCTGATTGTGAATTAGCTAGCTTTTCACATGAATCCATTTTATGTGGTATTACATCTATTGATTTTTCAGTATCAGGACGATTGTTATTTGGAGGATATGATGATTATAATTGTAATGTATGGGATACTTTGAAAGGTGAACGTGTTGGTATTCTTCAAGCACATGAAAATAGAGTATCATGTTTAGGTGTCGCAGGTGATGGTATGGCCTTGTGTACAGGTAGTTGGGATTCTACACTTCGTGTCTGGGCCTAATAAATTATTCTTATTTGTTTTTTTTTTCTCTTCATATTTCAATTACAAAGCATTCCCCTTCCCTCCCTCCCCCCCTTTTTTTTTTATTTCTTTCTTTTTATCCCCTTGTCAACATTCACATAATTAACATACACAACTTCACGATCACAAAAAGGGGAACTAAAAAAAAAATATAAACTTTTATTATAACCACCTCGTTTCTTCTTTTTATTTTTCCTCTTCTTTTTGTATTAGTTTTATTATTCCTTTTTATTTTATTATCATAATTATTCATTCATTCATTCCCTTTTTTTTTTTCTATAAAACAAATATTCCTACCATCTCAGAAAAAGGAACTCGCTTATTCTCCTTTTTCCCTTTTCTCCTTTCTTTCTCTCTCTCTCTCTCTCTCTCTCTCTCTCTCTATTCAATTCTCATTATTATTATTTACAACACACAGACTCTCTCTCTCCTCTTCTTTTCTTCAAGCATTATACATTTGTGTGTAGTACTTTAAGCTCCTCCATAAACACACACACACACATAACATTATATACTCTCGTTCCTATACATATTTTGATTCACACGATAACAAAAGAAAAAAAAAACTACATTTTATTATTATTCTTTATATTTATATATAAACAACCAAACAAATACTCTTCTTTTTTCTTTTATTATAAGATGATATATATAAATGGATATTACCATGTGTATTATATTGATTTTTCCATAAACAACTTTAAACAACTTATAGTTGATCACGTTTGTACCAAGATAAACTACTTGGCAAATTTTAATTAAGTCTATGTAGTACGATCAACATGATCAACATTAATTTAAAACAATAAGAATAATATAATATAGTTATTATTATTATTATTTAATAAGAGAATACGTAATAGAAATATAATATAATAAATGAATATAAGAATAATGATATATACGTACTAATAAAAAGTGTGTTAATAATAAAAGAAAAGGGTATCCAAAAGAAATAAATATGTATATAAATGAATGAATGTATGGAATATGTTGTATAAATGTGTTTAAATGTATATGTGTACAAAAATGAAATCTTTCCCCCCTATAATCTACGTATCTCTCACTCTCTCTCCTTTTTTTTTTTTTTTTGCATGTTCCATCTATTATCATAAAATATTATTTTTGTACACAATACACATGATACACACACACATATATATATATATACATACATACATACTTCATTATAACAAAATGGAATAAATAAAAAAAAAGGAACATTTCATACAATAATATGAGAGTGGCGTTGTTGTTGTTTTATTGTTGGGGGTGGCGTTGTTTGATAATAATGATAGTGTTGTTGATAACCAAATAAACGACTTAATAAACTAGGTGGTGGTGGAGAGGATGATTGTTTTGCAGCTAACATTAATAATTCTTGTGCTGATGCTCGTCTTTGTAATAATCTTGTATTATTATGATAATCATCTAATAATAATAATGAATCTGTACTTGTTGGTGATGAAGAATAATGCGTTGAAGATATAGATGTAAAAGAAGAACAAGAAGATGATGATGATTCATTAGATGAATAAAAAGATAAAGGTGTTGAATTATTACTATTATTATTATTATTATTATATTTGTTTGCTAAAATCACTCTACGAAATGATTCTGCTAATGGATGTTCAAAATGACGTATGGATTGATATTCACGATTAACACGATCTAATTCTTTTGTTAACCTTTTCATATTAGTTGGATGTTCTAAATAATCTTTATCATCTGCTAAAAAAGATTGTCGTTGAAGTAAAAGTTTATGTTGTGTTCGACTTGGTTGTTGTTGCTTCTTGGAGATAGTAGTCATTGAAGAATTATTATTATTATTATTGGTATACATTGCATGTGTTGCAGTAAGTTGTATACTAGGTGTTGTTGTAGTAGCATATCGTAAGTTGGGTTGACTTTGCATAGGACGTAAAAATCGATTCTTTTGAATGTTAGTTGAATGGAATGAATCATTTTTTACAGGTTTAGGATTCGGTAATTGTACGGTTGTTATAGTCATTGTTGTTGTAATCTATTCAAATAACTCAATATAATTAATGTTGAAGATGAATTAAGAAAGAAAAAGAAAAAAAAAAAAAAGGAGAAAAGGCAAAAGAAAAAACAACTTGCTATTTGTGGAATCAATCTATTATCTATCTTTTTTTTTTTTATCAACAACTTACACCCCCTTATTTCACATGACCATTCTGAATTATTTATGCATATAATCGCGCTCACACTTTGAAAAGTTCTTTTTTTGGGGAAATAGATACATAGGAAAGGGGATTTTATTTTTCTCTAAAAAAGAAAAAAAAAAAAAAGTGGATCTTTTAAGTCCTTTGGTTTTATTGTTATTAATTAAGAAGGAAGTGGCGGGGAGGGAGAGGGGGAAGGGAGAGGGAGAGGGAGAGGTATAAATAATTTATAGTATTGAAATGCTTGCTTTTTTAAAAAACAAACTACCAAGTAATATCATGTCCAAGATAAAATATTTAAAGATTCTCATGTTAGATAAGTGAGTTGAATCCTTTTAAAACATTTCATACTTATCTAACTCTTACTATACTAAATCACAAAGTACTATTATGCCTACTATACGTACATAATAATTTTCCATAAAGGAGACGCATGGTAAGGAACTTATACACTACAAGGTCATGTGAAAGGATTGATATAAAAACGAGCAGGCATTTTATATATACGTACCCTCACTAGAATCAATCACAGCTAGCCGAAATTTAAAATGTCGTAAATGTTTCTTATTAGTCGCAATGAATCGTTCAAGTATTATCATAAAATCTATCATGTCCGTTGTGTATCAATAACCTACAAAGAGAAATAACAAGTAGTTCTGAAAATTTCGATAAAGAAGAAATTACAAAAATTTAAATATTGGACCAGCAAAAAACACTTTATAATGAATATCTCTACAAGTCATCTACAAACCATTTACCCTTACCATTAATAGGGTAGCATTGAAATATACTTTGATTTAACATTCCGCTTTTTTACTTGTTTTAGTAGAACATCATATTGATCCAACAGGTCCATTTAATTTACGTACTTAGTTACGTAATAGAAAAATTTGTGCTGCATAAAGGAAAGAAAAAAAGTTAGCCATTGATGAAATTAGTTAATACGTATCTGTCAACACACTTCAAAATATCAAAATATTGGAAAGCGCTGCCAAAATCTGCTGGCTCAAAACTGAACACGTGTGCAACAATATCCTAACGATTCGATTGCTATACATCTAAACCTGAGTCTTGATAAAAGAAGGTCAAAATGATGAACCCATCGACAAAATGTCAGAACTGCCACTTTATTATTACCATACGTTATTATCCACGTGAAGGTCCCATGCAGCGAATGTAAAAACAATGAGCAATAGTTACGTAATTACGCGAAATTGAATCACTACAGCAGGATGTACTAAACATTTTTTTCCTAGGAATTTTATGCCGAGTGAAGTGAATTTTATGGATTCCCACTGAAAAATTCATCATCTAACTGTGGTGGAGTAGACATCAATTGACAGATTTACAGACAACGATTATTTACAAATCGATATAATTATAATGACTATATAATATGACTATTTAAAAGGACTTGAAAGAATGGTATATTTCCTAGGACATTGGAAGTGACTTGAACTGATGACCTATGGACATTGGTTTTTTCTTCTTGTCCGGTGTACTCTCCATTACGCCAGGGCCCGAGGGCCCTGAAATTACTAGACAGGCAATATCACCCCTCTGGGTTGTTTTCTTCTACCGCTTTTACAACCCCTCATCGTTTGACACATCGATATTGTTTTTGATTTTGTTTACAAGACTTCGTAAGAACTTCTAACGTTGCCTTTTCGTCCTCTAGGTTTTGCTTTCATGTATCTTTTGCAATGTTATATACCATTTTAAATTGTAGGATCATCTCTGTATCCGAAAGAGAGAGAGAGAGATATCAAACATCGCTCTTGCTGCGTTAGTGAACGTACTCTATAAGGTAAACCATATCAGCAAACCAATGACCTTATTCAACAACAACGTTTGTCAGCAAAATCCAAGTTCCTAAAATCCGCGCATACAAGTAGTTTCAAAGCTGTCCTTTCAATTTCGTGTTCATGCTCTCCAGCAACCCATGATCACGTTTGAAATTTAAATTTCAAACGCTACGTATATATTGGGCTCAAGTCATAGATTTGGAACCTCAAATGCAAGTGTAAATGTATGTGTTCGACGTTATTTCTGGACATCTATATAGAATTCTTCATATTCGTGTGGATGGGTGGGGTTGGAACAACATAGTAGTTGCTTGCAGTCATCACGAAATAATCCTGAGCCGAAAATTCACATGGTGATTGTCTTCCATAAAGGCTTCTTCTCTTGTCAGTATTTTCAAATTTGGCAACTATTTCAGACCGTACGTATCGTTTTCTCACAAAAAAATGTTGGCGATCGGCCTCACATAGGATTTGGCTTGTGCTTTCCAGCAATCATTCATAATTCTTCGAATAAAGCTAATGTCAACCGTGTTTTGAATTTCCATAACGATTACTGGGAGGTCTGTGATTTGAATCATTGAGGGGACGTACAAAGAATCTCCACGACCATCAATACGTAGTAGTATATTTATTATGAACATGATCACCTGTATAACTTTACTATGAGTCGATAGAGGGGAGGGAATGTAGATTATTTATATGTAACCACTTATTAACAACAGTAGAGTTATAATGGAGTTCACAATTTGTGTATCTTTGACATAGCATCAGATCCAGGATGATATTTGTAAGGCATATTTCAAATAATAAATAAAGGTTGAAATTTTAAAATTAAAAGTTTATTTAAAAATATGAAGGTTTAGTTAAAACAAAGGTTTAGCCAAAAAGAATTGCTTAAAGCTTCTTTTTTTTTTTTTTTACGTACGTACTGTCATTTTTGTGGACCCTCTGTTCCATTTCTCGCCCTGTGCCAAAAGACATTCGCTAATCAGAGGAGTAATCAAGAAGACCACTTATTCGAGGAATCATCTTTAGGTTGGGCTAATTTAAGAGAGTCGGTATATCTGATGGTATATTTGACATACTCTTATCACTCGTTTGTATATGATGGTTTATTTTTTCAGTTATTTTTAAAACTACTTCTTCAGTAGTAGATATTTTTAGTAGTTGTGGTTCCAAAGTATCCGTATGCCAGACATCGACTCATACTTAGAAGACACTTTGAGATCTTGACAAATTTAATTTAATGACATTGGCTATCAACTCGAATGTACGTTTGGTTCAAAACCAAAAATGACATGAGATGCATCAAAGAATGCTTCGAAAAAAAAAAAAAAAGAAAATTGAGCTTGTTTCTATATGGAAAGTATGGATTACTTTCTCGTTGTACTGTTGCTGAAAAGTTCAAAGTTGACCCGTGGGTTCCAACAAAAGAGACGTCATCATCGTTCGACATTTCATCCTTATCATCAACACCTTCATCATACTATATAATAGAAACCATTAATCGATTGAATTCGCAGACAATCAGCGTATACGTACAATAAACCCTTACCGTCACAAAAACAGCCTGAGCGATTGAATCTTCTAACTGGTTTTAGTTGAAAAAATTACTCATAAGATGGCACTAACGTAAGTTCACGATAATGCAAACACCGACACCACACGTTAATGCTAAACGCGGCCGTTTCTATATACACTTTCTTTTCTTCTTTCAAATTTAGTTTATAAATCTTTATAGTACTTAAATCCAATTCCCCTACCCCGTCTCCTTTTATGACAGTTGTTCTTATTATTTTCATTCATGAATACATTAATAAGGGTATTAAACGTTGTTGTTACTGACCGTCAAGATGTTAACCCTCCCCCCCCCATTTTTTTTCTCTTAGTCTCCTCAAACCAAATATGAACATACTGTAGTAACTATATACCCATTTATACATGCATATATAGAATTAATATATAAAACATACATATATATATATATATATATATCTTTTGTTGTCATTCATTATTATTACTATTGTTATATTATTATTAATTAATAAATTAAACCAAAATTTTACTAAAGGTGAAACGAAGTTTTGTTCTTCGCCAATATTTTGCAAGTTGTCCAAGAATTACATAAGCAATAGGACTTCGTTGTCGATAAAGTGCTAAAAATAAAAAGACACCTAATAAAAGATTTACTGTTGCATATTTTATAGCCGCCTAAAGAATTAAAACAATGAGTTAACAAAAAAAAAAAAAAAATCTATATCTCGTCTATAACATTTTTATTTCCCCCTCCTCCCTCATATATAAATTGAAAATTATTATTATTTACCTTAATTACCCATCGCCAACCATCCCAACTTTCATTATTATCTTCTAATTCATTATCATTATCCTCATTATCAGGACGTGGAATATTTACTTTGCGTCGATCTCGTTCTACTAATTCTTGTCGTAATCCATCAATTCGATCATTCAGGGCAATGATTTCTGCCTGCAGGGTATCTAATGCTCTTTTTGTTGCTGGTCCTAGTGCTACTACAGAAGTATATTGATGATCTGACAATAGACCACTAGTGTTATTCTGTGATATGACTGAGGAAGAGGATGCCATACCACCTTCAACTTGTGGAGTAGGGGATGGTCCCATGGCTGTCATGGATGACGCTACACTTGAAGGTGAGTGTAAATGGCGTGCTTGTTGTAATTGTTGTTGTAATTGTTGTTGTTGTTGTTGTTGTGATCGAGAAGGAGGACGTTGTTGTGGATGTGGTGCGGGTGATAAAACAGCATTTGAAGATGTAGCTGATATGATAGGAGATGGTAATTGTACAATAGAAGGTCGATGAGAATCATTAAAATTACTACTAGTTTCACTATGTCCATCTTCTACTTTATATTGTCGGACTGTAGATGGTTGTTGTGCCCATGGATTCACGTGAGGATCAAAAGGTTCAGTAGCTTGTTCAACAAACATACCTCCTCCTAATCGATTATTGTTTTGTTTCTTATTATTATTATTATTATTATTATTACTATTGGTATTATTGGTATTATTATTACTGTTATTACGTCTTTTGTTATTATTATTATTATTAGTAGTAGTAGTAGGATAGTGATTGGTATTAGATACAGATGCCTGTGAATATCGTCGTCCCGCACCACCAATAGATGATGCAGCAGATGGTGCACGCATGTGTTGTTGGGTTCGGTTATTATTTGTTGTTCGGTTCATCATTGGTTTATTGTTATTATTATTATTATATCGTGCTGTAGATTGTGCTGATGTTCGAGATAAGGTAGGTGACATGGGTGATCGATACATCCCTATAGATGATGAACGAGAAGGTGTAGCTGTTCTTCGACCATTTTTATCTTGTTGTTGAATTTCTAATAAATAAGCTTGTTCTTCAGCATCTACAGAAGCAACACTCGTTTCATCTAATTGGGAAAGAAAGAATTGTTAAAATGAAAAAAAAAAATAGATAACACTTTTTTTTAACCCTTCCCCCTCCCTTCTTTTGTTGATTAATTTATCATTTTTCAACTTACCATCATCATCAGTTGTAATTGAATCATCATCATCTGTATGATCCCCTGAAGGTTGCATTGTAGCAAAAGCTTGAATAATTTGATGTGCTTGTACCTTAGCTGCAGGTTTTCGATATGCCTTTTTTTTTTTAAAAAAAAAAAAAAAATCAATATTATCTATTTAAGCTAAATATTTTTCAATTTTAAATAAAAAAGATAAAACGTACTTCGACAGCAACACGTAATAAAACCTCCACATATCGATGTTTTGCTTCTAATATATTAAGTCCTTCAAGTTTTTTCCAAGCATCCCTTAAAAATGACGTTCAATTCATAAAAAAAATAAAGTTATTCCCTAAATCCATTCACACATGAAATTTTTTTTTTTCAAGTAGAGGTTTAAGTTTACCATTTCGCTCGTCCAACAACGTCAAATATACCAGGTCGTTGTGTATCTACATTTCCTTGTGCTGCTTGTTTATATAATGCATATAACTAAAAAAAAAAAAAAAAAAAAAAAGATAAAAAATGAGTTTTTTTTTTTTTTCTCAATTATAAAATCAACATACTTCTAATTTTTGTTCTTTAGTTGGTTGAAAACTGGATGACGGAGATAAATGTTGTACAATATGTAAAGCTTTATTAAATCGTTGACCAACATAATGGTCAGAATAATGAGGAGGAATGGTTGACATGAATAAAAAAAAAAAAAAAAGAGAGGTTCCTGGACAATTAAGAAAACAGTTTTATCACGCACAGACAAGAAAATAAAAAGAGAATAAGTAAAAAGAAAGTTTTCTCAAACATCACACTTTAATAATTATATATATAAAATACCCCGCTTGGGGGGAAAAGGAACAAGGCAAGGGCAAAACCAAAACATATTTAATTTTTTCACATGCTTGATTCAAAAAGTATAAAGTTGCTACGAAATGGAAAACTATTAAAAAAAAGCACACACACACACACACACACACAGACAGACAATAAAATAAGATTTCTATCTAAGTTAAATAATCTTATAATAAAGAATTATTTTATATATCTTTTTTTCTTTGTTTTTTAATCTAAATATTATTATAATAATAATAATAAAAGTTGGAATATTTACAAAGTATTTGTTTTCCCATTTTAGTGATAATTCGTGCTTACATGGTTTGTACAACGAAAAGAAAAATTGGGTAAGTCTTTTTATTTCATGCCTCGTTGTTTTATATATTCTTTTTACTCCGATCAAAAAGAGACAGTAATCCTTTATTACAAAAAGCAACAATTTGATTTATTAAAGCATAAAAGAAAGAATATATATAATACATCTTTTTTTTTACGTATTTTATTTTTAATAAAATTACGTATCGTTTAATATACATTTATAACACTCTTTATTGATGTTAATATAAATGTATACACAAAAGTATATATTAAAATAGTTGAAAAAAAAAAGACATTTATGTAATATGCCAAGTTTTTTTTTTTAAATTATGGATATGATTTATAACGATTAGCATAACCCATTAAGTATTAAAATTATTTAGTAAATAACAAAAAATAGTTACTAACTTGCTTGTTACATAGTAAAAGAAAAAGGCTAATAAAAATCAATTTAATGTCTACAATCACTAACATAATGTAAAAAAAAAAGAGTTGTTTAAAAGAGTCACATATAAGTTTATTCAGAACATGATACGTGCGTACTACTACGTAGTTTAAAAATAGTCAGTTATTTGGATATCTATTACGGCCTAACAAGAAATGAATAGATCAATTCAATTCATACGTAATAACAACATTTATAATATGTGATGCTTATAAGTATTCAAATTTATTGGATGAATTAAAATTCTATATAAAGCGTAAATAACCATTATTATCTAAGAGTTATTGTAACAAAGATATAGATCTAATGTCATATAAACAACTATTTAGAACAGTAGATAATAATATTTATATGTAGTACGTACATAAATATTATTTGACCAAGTCCAATAATCCATAGATACCTACTACTATTTTCAAAATGTAATGATCCAATGCTATTGTAACGGTCAATTTAATTTACAAGTCAATAATAAAATATTACTTTAAATTATATGTCTTCTAGTAAAGTTAGCAATAATTGCGAATAAAATAATTCGTATTAATATAGATAACGTTTGCTAAATTAATATATACAGTATGGTTATATAAATAATATGACATTGATTTATGGACATAAAAATAATTCTATGAACAGAAGAGAACTACTTATTAATTATTATAAAGACAATTTAATAGTCTCATTCAGTCGACTTTTTAACTTTCAAATTATAGGAATTTATATGATTTTATATAAATACGTATTATTCCAAGTACTCTCTATCTTCTGACATTCATTTAAAAAGATTTCTGATTTATATATTTTACTACTACTTGAATGAAAACGAAAAGGAAATAAAATTTTGGTTGGGTGGCACTAACTAGGTACTTTTTTTAACAATGTATATTTATATACTCAACACATAAATAAAATAATAGGGCTTTTAAATATATATATATAAATATATATATCAACATTGACTTGACAAAAAACACATGATATGACAAATATACAAGAAAGGAAACTTTTCATGTCTAATAATAATAATAGTAAAGGTTTTTTTTTTTCATTGCTTATAATAAGTATTATTGGTTAAACCTTATAATTACATTATTTGTTTGTTGGGGGGGGGTTTCTTCTTATTCTTCTTATTCTATTGTTTACGTACGTACGTATTTTGTTTATTTTTGTTAAAAGCTTATTAACAAGTTTTTCTTATTTTTTTATCAAATCAAAAGAATAAAATTTTATTCTTAATTAAGTTAATTGTGTATTTTAATGACATAATAAAATACACCTAAAAGTTAATGTCGTCATGAGAGAGAGTGAAAGTATTATTACGTATTATATATAAATTCTTTCCTAAAGAGAATGTTGGGGGGGGGAGGGGGAATTATTATTATTACAAGATAAGTTTAATTCAAATCAAAAGAATACATAATGCACTTGCCTCCCCCTCCCCCGTGTATTCGGTATTTATTTTTTATATATTTTTCAAACGTGACCCTAATCTCTTTTTAATAATAATAATTAAATTATCAAATTTACCCTGACCGTTTCAAGTTTTTTTTTTTTTTTTATAAAAAGTGAACTTCACAATTATTATTTCTTTGTTATTACAAGTAAAAAGACATATTTAAATAAATAATTCACAATTAAAAAAAAAAAAAAAAAAAAAAAAAAAAAAAAAGGGTTTAATCATCCAAAAAAAAAAATTTATATATGAAAAGAAAAAGGATTCTATAATGTTCGTTATTCTTGTTATACATAAGAAGAACAATAATAAACTGAATATTTTTGTTGTGTAATGTGTTACAACGGACGAAGAAAAAAAAAAGACATTTCTACTCAGCGACTTCAAAAACAAAACATTCAGATGCAAAAAAAAATATAAAGTTCTTATTTCTCAAGTCAATGCATTGTTTATAAGCCCACTTTTTGTATATTTTTGAAAGGATGATATCAAAATTTTTGACTAAGTTTTTTTTTTTTAACAATATCGTTTTTTATTTTTATTATGCAAAACAATCAAAAACAAAAAATATGTATAAGTTATTTTTTTTTTTTTTTTTTTTTTAGCTTTTTTAAAAAAAAAAATGGAATTATTTACAGCATTTGGACAAAAAAAAAAAAATGAGGAAGGGAATTTGGTATTTTTGTTTTCAAAGAAATAAAAAGAGTGAGTATATGATTTGTGTGAGTCAATGAGAGTATAGAAGGAAGGACGGGGGGGAATAGAAAAGGAAAGAATAAAAATACAAAATGATATAATATATATGTTGGTTTGGAATGTTTGTTGGATAAATTATAAAAAAGAGAAGAGAAGAAAAAGAAGAGAGTTGTTTATAGTTAATATGTGTGTTGTAATATGCTTTGTTATTGTTGTTATAAAAGAAAAAAAAAAGATGAATGAATAGTGATGAATTGTTTGAAATAATTTAAAAGATAAATCCTGTCAATTTCTTGAGTGATCTAGTAAATTTATTTTTACTATTACTCTTATTATTAGGTGATGCTGTCATTGGAGAAGGTACTATTTCAGGATATCGATTATTATTATTATTACTATTAGTTGTATTAATAGTATTAATATTATGTAAAGAAGATGATTTAATAGAATTATTGGATGATGATGTTATTGAAGATGCTGAAGAAGTATTAGATATAATTGAATTCATTAATTTTTCTTTCAATCGTCGAGCAGAAGGTGTACGTTTTTTTTGTCGAGTTTCTTCTATTAAATCATCTTCTGCAAGTTCCATTGCTAATTGTGATTCATCCCACCAAATATTATTTGTATTATTAGATGAGTTACTATTATTAGATGATTGTTGTTGTTGTTCACTAATAAGTGTAGGAGGATTATTTATAAAAGAGGTTGAATAAATAGATTGTGATTTATTCTTATTCTTATTCTTATTAGAATCTTGTTCTTGTTGTTGAGAAGATATAATTACAACACGTTCATTAAATGAGACACGACGACTTTCCATTGTCTCGGGGTTTTGTCGTCGTTCTACCCAAGATGCTGGTCGGAGAGGTTGAGCTGTATGTCGTAAAACAGGTGAATATTGTTGTTGTTGTTGTTGATGCTGTGGTCGCATAAGAGAACCAGCAGATGCCGAACGTTGAGGTAATTGTAAAGCATTATATCCAATGGTTTGAGGTGATGAAGAAGAATTGGTTCGTTTTAATAATGCAGTATGTTGATGAAGTGATATAGAAGCAGGGGATAAAGGTACGGAGTTACTTAATACAGAAGAAGAACTAGATACGGAGGAAGATAGCGATGGTAATGTTTGATGTCTACTACTATTACTACTTGTACTAGCATGAGTACTATGATGTATCAGACCAGCTGTTGTTAAAGAATTATTTGTTGTTGTAATAATCTCGTCGTTGTTCATTTGATAATTGAATCACTTGAAATATTTTATATAGATTTAATTATAATAAAAAAAAAGAAGATATCGAATTAGAAACAGAGTAAAAAAAAAAAAAAAAAAAAAAAAAAAAAAAAAAATTAAAAAAAAAAAAAAAAAAAAAAAAAAAAAAAAAAAAAAAAAAAAACATTTTTTTTTTTTTTTTTTTTCGCGTTTTTTTTATCCTAAAAACCAAAAAACACTATTTTTATTCGGAAATGCCGACAGCATTTATTTTTTCTATCATTCCATACCATTTTATCAAAAAAAACAATAGTGAATAATTATAACAATAAAGCATGCAATATTAGATTTACAGATAGAATGCTATGTATCCATTCGGCAATTGATCCATTTAGTTACACCTGATGCAGTAAAAAAAAAAAAAAAAAAAAAAAAAAAGCTACAAGATTTTTTTCCCGCGGTTTAGCTTATCTTTTCCTAGTTTTAGTGCATTGGCCTTTTTTTTTTTTTTTTTTGATTACATACTATTTCTCGTGACAAAAGGATCAAAGTTAAAATAAAAGAGAGACAAAGTGGCTGATAAAAAAAAATTGCTTAATGGCGTAGAGTTATTTTTAAATGTTTTAATTATGTTAAAGCATGTGACATAAACTTTTTTCTGGTTATCGGTTTTTTTTTTTTTTTTTTGCCACTCCACCTAACTATTAACTTTTTTGCATGAAAAAAAAAAAAGCACATATATATATTTTTAAAGACCCGTAAACTATTTGAGAAAGGAGAAAAAAAAAAGATGAAAGTGCAGGATTTTTTTATTTTGTCATGGTTTTTTCTTTTTGTTTTGTCAAATTATTATGTTTTACCCAATTATTTTTTTTTTTAAAAAAAAAGAAAAGTTCTATGGTGGTGTTGGCCTCATAACTCAAACCAATTTTTTTTTTATTTTACGACAAGAATTTGGTTGGTCCATCTGTCTCTTTCCAAGGAGTTATCAGAGAGAGAACGAGAGAGAGAGAGAGGCGCTGGCGGAGGTAATGTATTTATCAATTGGCTAGAAGTTTCGAGGAACCCAAAAAAAGAGTTTTGTTTTTTTGTTTTTTTTTTTTTTCTTCCCGTTTCTCCATTACCTTTTCTTTTGAAGCTTACAAATGTCCAACTGGAAGAATCCTAATAACTGGTAAGCAAAAAAAAAAAATTCTGTCAGATTCAATTCTAAAAAAGTGATAATTTATTATTTTATTGATATACTCATATACTCATATATATATATTTATAGGCACTGGTTAGTTTAATAACAACAACAAACAAAAAATAAAAAATAAAACAAGAATCTTTTAATAACTTACATTTATTCTTAAATGTGTTATATTTAGGGTTAACAAGAACTGTTTTACCTGGGCAAAGAAATATTTTTCTGAAGAACTTGAAGGACTTGAAGCTCAAAAGGATGGTCATGAAGTGTCCATTAATAAAATAGAAGATTTATCAGGAGATTGTGACCTTAACATGAGAAAAGGAAAGATTATTACAATCTATGATATGGCATTGAAGTTAGGTTTCCAAGGTAATTCATAAGAATAGTGTTATTTATTTATTTTCTTTAATAATTAGTTGCTATGGATATAATAACTGACAAATTTTTTTTTTTCTTTGTTCTTTTTTTTTTTTTTTTTTTTTTTGCTGTCAAAAAAAAAGGTACTTTGGCTGATGGAACTGAAGTTATTGGCAGTATTACTATTCCCGAAGTTGCACATGATTCTGAAATAGATGATTACGTGGTAAGGTTTTTTTTTTTTTTTTTGGTTAATGAATTATATTGTTCACAGAATGTGTTTAATAATTTGCCCTTTTATATATATATATCTATTTGGATATAGTTTAACATTTCAATTACTGATGATTCTTCGGCAAAACAAGCTATTAAGCCTTTGATCCGAAAACAATTACAACCTTTGATTTGTGAAAAATTGGATAAATTCGCTGGTGTTATGGTTGAAAGTGAGTTAGAATTCATTTCGATAAAAATTGATAAAATAGCTTTTTGGGATGAATTTTACTAACTGAGAGTATATAATATGATATAGCTCATGGTAGTGATGTTTATATTGAACAAGGAAAATTAAATAATCCACCAGCTGATCAAGCAACCAATGCTTCTGCCTGACTATCGCCGTCGCAAGAAAAACAACAACAACAACAACAACCATCGTCATCACAAAAACTACGAAAACAAAAACGAAAATCACGAACAGAACGTAAAACAAAGCGACATAACAGTCAAGACTCTAGACAATCAACATTTATGTTACCAATAGCTGTAACAGTAACAACACTTTGCATTTCTTCTTTATTATACAAATATTATTATCATTAATTAATAAAAAAAAATTATATATATATATTATATCTTTTGTTTTTTTTTGTCTCCCCTTCCCCCTATGTATATTATGTACGTTTTTGTATTTTAATTCTTCTTTTCTTTGTTGCAATAGCACCGATACCATTGACAGTAATACTTTGTTCTAAATATGGAACCTTGTTCCAGGGTTGTCGAGCAATACCGTTTCCATTACCATTATGTTGATCCAATAATGTTGAGACAGGTAATGGTATAGTTCCTTTAACAATAGCTGAGACTTTTTTTAATGTCGACAATGGTAATGGAGTGATGATATGGAATGCATGACTCATTGGGTCAATTGCTCGTATAATAGCCAAACCATAACAGATAGTCTTTGCAGGTGACGGAGGTAGATTTTCAGAGGGTCCGAAATATAGAGGAGGTGTCTATATGCATGAATTAAAAAAAAAAGATCGATTGAGTTATTTGAAATTTATACTAATATCTCATTATAACGATAATAATAATAATAATAAAACTTACAATTTGACCATTCGATAATTCAGGTATATTAGTTTGTTGCTCTTGTTGTTTTTGATCTGTAAATCCAACAAGAGCAACCATTGTACCGTTCAGTGCATATAATAATTGACTTTGTGGAACATCTTCGCTCAAAAACCAAATACCATTCAATAACCCCTTTCGCCAATCCAGAACCCATGGAAGTTTATCGACCATTCTTGTTTGAAAATTCCACCAAGGTTGTCCTAAACGTCCGAAATGATTTAAATCTTGATGAAGATAGGATACCATGGTCAATTCTCGAGAACTTGTAGCTGAAAAAAACCGAGTGTTGGGTGTTAAGGGGTCTACAACACATTCCAAATAATGCATATTTTTCTTCATTGCCTTTTCTTCTTTTTCCTCTAATTCGATGGGTGATGATGATATTGTAGCAGCAAATGTGGGAGGAAGATTTTTCGATTGATCAAGTAGTTGACTATGCATTACAAACACATCTGTAGGTGTCGATTGTTGAATGATACTTAATAATAAATCATATCCAAGTCCATTAATCCATCCTTGTGTATTGATAATTAAAGGGATATCCAAATGATGATAGTTTGTTTTGTATAATTGTAAAAGATGACCAATGGTATCAAGATAATAACCTGGGTTATTTCCAGAAGTTACTGAACCAATATAATGACTATGAATAGGTGAAAGATGTTGGTGTGTATAAGGGGGTCCCATGATAGGTGATTCAATTATATGTAATGACACCATTCCCGATGGCGTGAATTCACTTTGTCCCACATCAGTTTCCAAATATGCAATTTTTTGGTGTCTAAAAGAAAAATAAAAATCATCCATTCGTGAGAAAAAAAAAAAAAAAAGCGCGAGCGAAAATAAAAAATAAAAAAATCTTACTTGTTTAATAATGCATTCATTAAATATCGACTAAATGTAGATTTTCCCATATCTTTACTTCCACAAACAATTCCTACGCATGGTGATTGTCGTTCTAAATAAAAAAATAATAATAATAATGGTAAGTATAAATCATTTATCAAGTATAAATCATATATATTAATTGTACCTTGTTTACTTTTTTGAGTTTTTTGTATACAGTTTTCCCAAGCTGTAGGTATATCCATTGCTTTGATATCAGATACTACTGAGAAAAGCTATAAAAAAAAAAGAATCATTAATTTCCAAATTTATATTGAAATTGAAAATAAATACATTTGATTCATTTTAGTAATAATAGTAATAAAAATAAAAAAAACTTACAGGTTGAAATCCGGGTATACTATTCATCATTGCATAATGTTGTTTATGTTCATATTCATGTTGCTGTTGTTCATTATTTACCATCTTTAATTGAAAGATACCTCTGGGTACTTCAGCCAAGTCTTCCATATCATCTAATCCACACCATTGCATACCCATTACTAAAAATAAAGATGATACTTGTTCAGTATTATCTTTCATATTATCCACAGTTGACTTGATTGGATCGTCCATATGAATACGAATATTTGATTTCCGTTGAATAATGTCTTTATTATTGTCAGTGATAGATTCGATAACAAGTAATGAATGCGTTCTTGGTGAATAGGTTGGATAAAGATCAATATGATTAGGTGATGAAGGTTGTAAAATGGATCCCATAATAGAGATAGATCCAGATAAAGGTGCAATCAGTGCTTTTCCAGCAAACACAATTTTCTATAAATGTATAGATAAGAAAAAAAAACGGTTCACTATAATTAAAGAAGCTTTTTTTTTTTACTTTAAAATGTACTTACTTCATCTGGTTTAAGACCAATAATTAAACATGGTTCTTCATCCACGATAACACTTTGTACATTTTTTTCAGAAGGATTAAAAATCGATATAGCATTTGGATCCTTAAATGAACTAGTAATGATTATATATCCCTATGTATAAGTATATATATATATATATTATGCGTATAATAGATGTGTTAACATTAAATAATAAAATCTTTTTACTTACATTTTAGGCTCTCTTCTTTTGAATGTTTTTACTCCTGGTGAATTAGAACGTGGCGATGGTGTTTGTGAAAAAGGTGATGAAGTATTCCAATCGGATGAATTGTTAGGTGACTCTGGTGTTGAATTGTTACGTGCATTATCTCTTTCCAGTACTGTAGCGGTAGTAGTAGATACAGTTTTTGATGTATTAAACGTTGATCCACCGGCACTAGCTGCTGCTGCTACTGCTGCTGCTTTACGTGCAGCAATGGCACTCATTGGTTTCGGTGATAAATCTTTATTGGCTGTTTTTGTTGTACTAATCGGCGTTGCTTTGTTTTTTATAGCATTAGCTGCTGCTGCTTTACGTGCGGCAATAGCACTCATTGGCTTTGTTGATGAATTGGTTTTAGTTGAACTTGATGTCGATGTTGTAGCTACACGTGCAGTGATATCACCTATTACTTTTGATAATGAACAACTCGTTAATGTATCTGCTTCTTTCCTGGAAGATAAATCATTGTTATGAATAGTTGTTGACGTTGTTGTGTTTACTTTAGCAACAGAATCAATCGCGCTTGGGTGTATTAATGTGTTTTTTCTGTTGATAGATCCCTTTGAGTTTTCTACGTTATGGTTTTTATTAGGTTCAATGATTATTTTTGAATTAATAACGACTGCTTTTACTTGCTTTACAGGAGCTGATTCTATAAGCATGTACCCAAGAAAGAGATCAAGAAATAATACAATGAGTTGTATTTTTTTTTTCACATTAGAATTGCTTTTTTTTTGTTGAAACGTGTTTTTTTTTTCTTGAAAATGCTCATAAAGAAATGATCTTACTAGTTGCTCGAGTAGCTGTAGGTGATTTGTCATCAATCAGGTCGCTTGACCGTTTACGTTTACCATACATGATCTCTCTCTTTTTTTATTATTATTATTTAAAACTGTGTTACAATGGGAAAAAAAAAATAAATGTAATGCAAAAGATTTTACCCTCCCACTGTGGCAAATTCAACTGATATTTAAAAAAATGATTTTTTCTATTTTATGTATTAGGTCACTGATGTAATTTTGTTACTAGTACTTCAAATGTCCATAATAATATATATATATATATATATATATATATACATTAGTTACTATAATTAGTATTCATGTTTGGTATTATCATTATTATTAATAATTTATATCCACTTCAAAACAACTACATGTAAATTGAATTATAGCAAATATCAACATTTGAGAAGTACTGAAATTATAATAATAATATAGATGAATGATATATAAAACTAAAAAATGTAATTTAGTCAAATTGAAAAAAAGGTAAGATTTGTTGTGAATTATAAGAAAAAAAAACTTTTTTTTTTTTTTTGCTTGGGTTATATAATCCTCATCTTTCTCGGGAAAATGATTAGAGAGAAAAAGAGAGAAATAAAAGGTTAAATAAAAGAGAAGAAGAACAAGTTAAAGTTAATTTTTAACCAAAGGCTGGGACAGATCTACAAAAAAAAAAAAAAAAAAAAAGAAAAGAAATCAATAAAATGTGTATTCCTCTTGGGGGAAATAGGAAATACAAAAAAAAATTACTTGTTCGATTGAGCTGGACTTCCCATGGTTGTAGGACTAACACCTACAGCTGGACTAGAAGGAAAGTTTTCTTGAGGACTGTTAGCAGCAGATGATTGAGTACTCGTACCAGCTCCAGATGGGCTTGTAGATTCTTTTATAGCTAATAATTGTTTAGCACGGAATGCTTCATAATGAATTTGAGCTGTTGTTTCAATCAAATCTTGAAGATGTGTACGAGTAAGGAAATTACGCAAGTAAATAAATTCACAATGTTCTTCATTTTCAACTATTATTGATTATTTTTTAAATTAAAATCAAAATTATCTGATAATAATAATAGATATATCAAATGAATGTATATATATATATATTTACCATTGATAACACCATATCTATTCTTTCTTCCTCGAACAGGTTTTCCATCAATTGTAACATTACGTTCAGAACCTACAATAGCAAATGGAAGAAGTTCCTAATAAAAATCATATAGATAATCATACATTTAGCACACACATAATATACATATACATATATATATATATATATATATAACCATTCACAATAAATATTTTTTTTTCTTTTTACCCGAATGCTTTCATTCAACGCTTGTTCTTGTTCATCATCCTCATCACTTTCATAAGGATACAATTTGATATTATGAAAAATAAGTTCGGACTTGATCTAAAAAAATCATGCATTTTTATATAAATAAAATAATTAATGTGTAAATAATTTTTTTTTTCTTTTTGATAAACATACTCTTTGTTTAAATGCGTGACGTTCTTCAATAGTAAGTGAATCGGATTTAGCAATAACAGGAACGACATTGACAACTTCTGAAAGTTTTTTTAAAACAACAACATCAATAGGTTTAAGTCTAAAATAAAATAATAATAATTTATGTTAGTTACTTTTAAACAAGTACAAAAAAGAAGGGAGGGGGAGGGGGGTTTAAGAGAGGTAAGGGGAAGATTTGTAGGAGATAGTGTGAGGGAGCACAAAAAAAAATGAGGGAGAAAGAATAAAAGCTTACGCATGACCAGTTGGAGTGATAAAGAACAAACAACAGTGAACTCTACTATCTTGAATATAACGATCTCGAGTTGCAGTAAGTTCTTTACGTAAATAAGCTGAATGTTGATCTTTAATGTACTTAATGATAGGTTCCCAACTAAATATTAACATTAGAAACAGAGATGAGTTTTTTTTTTTATTTTATATGTTATTTTACTATTACAACAAGTTATATTATACATACCAGTTCTCGTTATTCACTTGATCTCCATACCCAGGGGTATCGACAATATTAAGTCTCAGACGTACTCCATTCTCCTCAATCACTAAGTAATTTTTTAAAAAAATAGATGGATCAGAATATATAAACGTATTCTAATCCATTACAGTAATAAGATAAATAGATATATATAATAATTTACAATGAGAAACAGTTTGAATTTCAGTAGTTTGTCTTGGAGGTTCATCAGATGCCAAACGGGCTTTGCTTTCAATTAAATGAGAGGCAAAAATGGTATTTACCAAAGTAGATTTACCTAAACCTGATTGACCTGTTATAAAAAAAAAAGTATATATAAATAATTGTTGTCGAAATGGTTCAATGTATATATGCTCTATTCTTTGCTGGGGAAAAAAAAAAATTAGGAAGAATTTTGTATTTACCAACAACCATGACATTAAAATGAAAGCCTCTCTTTAAAAGTTTCTTTTCGATTTGTTGTGTAATGGTATCAAAACCAACATAACCTTCAAGTGATGTCTATTATTATTATTATTGTTGTTCAAAAGATTAGTATCGCTGCTTTTATATATATATATATATATATATTCTTCATTTTTTTTTAATACAAATATAACCGACCGATGATGGTTCAGTAATAAGTGAACTAGATGACATTTTGAATATAAAAGAGATATTATAAAAAAAAAATTAGAAAAGAAGGAGAAGAAAAGAAAGAAGAGGGAAAAGAAACAGGTCAGAAAAAAAAAAAAAAAGGAAGAAGTAGAAGAAGCAAAAAAAAATAAAAATAAGGGATACACTCCATTTTCACTACAACGGATTAGAATGCATGCGGGGTAATAAATAAATATTTTAAGTAGAATGAATTCTATTATTATTCTTGATACAAAGTATAATTTCCTTGTAAATGAAGGATAGTCATTTATTTTGATATACATGTATAATTATATATAATTATTTAGTAACTATATGATATAAAGCAAGATGGTATTCTATATGATAAAATAATATATACTATACGTATACTACTATAGAAAACAAAACAAAAAAAGATTACTTCCTAGGTTCCTTTTTACTCCTGCATCTCTTTTCTGTTTGTCTCTCTTTCTTTTCAAATAAAATTATACACTCGTAGTTATAGTAAAACATCTTGAAATCTAAGGGGAGGGGAGAGAGAAGTTGTACTATAACTTATCACTCCCGTCAAATTGTGTAATCTTTTTTTTTTCTTTTTGTATGACAGGTTGTTGTTATCATTATTTGTGTTTACTGCAAAAATAAAGTATAAATCTTTATTTTTATTATCATCAGTTGTATATGTATTACTTTTATTACGTATTTTCTGGATTTGGTTGTGATATAACATTACCATGGTACTTGTTCCATAACAACAGGAAATTATTAGTATGAATCAACACTTTACTGTCAAGGATATCGTTTTAAATAATGACTTTTTTTTTTTTTTTTGCTAGATTAAATATAGCTATTATAATTCTCACTAATACCAATAAGTCCATACCATCATGGGGCAAACATGTTTCTTTTCTCGTTATTTATATAACCGAAAATTCATCGTGATTAATTCAAGTAAAAAAAGTATGTTTATTTTATTTACGTAATTTACTTGCATGTCAGTCATTCTTGTGAGAGACCTGAAAAAAAATAAATAAATTATCATTTGATTTCCCTTGAAATTTAACCCAAATCTAATCGACGCTAGGTAGTACCAACTTTTTTTTTTTTTTTTTTTTGCCAGAAAAATGCAGCTAAAAACCCCGAAGTCCTTCGTAACATAAACGCGTAGCATAACTTTTTTTTTTTTTTCTTTCTCTTTCTCTTTTTCTGGAAACACTCATAGTATTATAATATTATGGATAGTCAACTTATTAAAACTGGTATATATTTATATATATATTGTTTTTTTTTTTTATAAGAGTAAAAAAAAAAAAAAAAAAAAAAAAAGAAAGTTTCATAATAAGAGTAATAAACGCGTTCCCAATTTTTTTTTTTTTTATTATTTAGTCAATAAACTCCAAGATGCATTTGCTACAGTAGGTGTACATAATCCTGTCGATTTACCACAAATTACCGTCATTGGTTCACAATCGAGTGGTAAAAGTTCTGTATTGGAAAATATTGTGGGTCGCGATTTTTTACCAAGAGGGTCTGGTATTGTTACTCGTCGTCCTTTGGTAAGATAATAATAAGAGTTCACTCTCTCTCTCTCTCTCTTTTTTTTTTTTTCTAAAGTAGAGTATAAACCAATATATATATATATATATATATTTATGCATGCATGCCTATAGATTTTACAACTTATTAATAGACCCGCCAATCCTGAATCATTGGAAAAAGGACAAGATGAATGGGGTGAATTCCTTCATCTTCCAGGACAAAAATTTCATGACTTTGACAAGATTCGTGAAGAGATTGTTAGAGATACTGAACTTAAAACAGGCAAAAACTTGGGTAAGATAGAAAAAAAAAAGAGAGAAAATAAGAAATAGGAAAATTTGACTGAGATATATATATGTATAATTTCAAAAGGTATTTCACCTCAACCCATTAATCTCAGAGTGTTTTCACCTAACGTATTGACATTAACGATGGTGGATTTACCTGGTTTGACAAAGGTAGATATTGAATATAGCATACAAATCAAAAGGAGAATGAGGGGAGGGAGGGATATTAAGATATATCGAATCGATTTATATATATATATATATATATGTGTGTGTGTGTGTATGTCTGTGTTTTAGTATTGAATAATAATAATAATAAACTGATTAGGTTCCTGTGGGTGATCAACCTAAAGATATTGAAAAACAAATTCGTGAAATGATTTTAAAATATATTACCAAACCTAATGCCATTATTCTTGCTGTAACTGCTGCAAATACTGATTTAGCTAACTCGGATGGTTTAAAATTGGCACGAGAAGTAGATCCAGAAGGATTACGAACTATTGGTGTTCTCACTAAAGTAGATTTAATGGATCAAGGAACGGATGTTATTGATATATTAGCAGGTCGTATGATTCCACTTCGATTAGGTAAAAAAAAAAAACCTCCCAATCATGTTGATTAAAAAAAAAAAGAATTATTTTAATATTGAAAATATTTAACTAATTTATATATTCAAATGTCAATATTATTTACATGATTAAAAAAGGTTATGTACCTGTAATTAATCGAGGTCAACGAGATATTGAAAATAAAAAAGAAATTTCCAAGGCATTAGAATCAGAAAGAGATTTTTTTGAAAATCATCCTTCCTATCGATCCAAGGCTCAATATTGTGGTACACCCTTTTTGGCACGTAAATTAAACATGGTAATATTATATATATGTATATATATATATATATTGTGTATGATAGAGAGTAAAAAGGAAGGGCGGGGGGAGGAGGAGTTGATCTACTGTTTTTTTTTTATACATTAAAATCAATCATGCTTAAAAAAATTTTACGTACTAAAAAAAAAGTGTGTGTGTGTGTGGGGGGGGGGTTTCAATGAAAACATATAGATTTTAATGCATCATATTAAAAACACATTGCCAGAAATTAAAGCAAAAATTCAAAATGCACTTACAAAATATCAACAAGAATTATTACAATTAGGTGATCCACTCAGTGATAATCAAGCGAGTTTGGTATTAAATATTATTACTGAGTTTTGTACTGAATTTAGAACCATTATTGATGGTAATTCAAATGATTTATCAAGTTATGAACTTTCAGGTGGTGCACGTATTAGTTTTGTGTTTCATGAATTATATGCCAATGGTGTAAAACAGATAGATCCACTTGAACAAATTAAAGATGCTGATATTCGAACTATTTTATATAACTCTTCTGTAAGTATCAAATGAGTGTTCACACTTTTTATATATCCCTTCTGTTTATTTGTTATTAATATTTATTTGGAACCATATATATATTTATTTTACTAGGGTTCATCACCAGCTTTATTTGTTGCTACTACTGCTTTTGAAGTTATTATTAAAAAACAAATTAAACGTTTGGAAGATCCAAGTATTAAATGTATTACAATGGTTTACGAGGAATTGGTGCGAATCTTGGGACAATTATTGAATAAACAGGTGATAATAAAGAAATAGATATATATTGATTATCTGGAGATGTTACCGAGTGTATAATATATATATACTAATGAGATGGAATTTATACGGTTTAGTTCTTCAAACGATTCCCAGCACTAAAAGATAAATTCTATTCCGTTGTACTTGCTTTCTTTAAAAAAGCACTTATGCCAACTAACAAATTGGTATCTGATCTTGTTTCGTAAGTATCTTTCGCCATTCATTACAAAAGATTTGAAAAAAATTAAAATAGTAATGAATTTTTTTTTTATTAACATATATACCATGTATATATATATATAGAATGGAAGCTTGTTATATTAATACAGCTCATCCAGATTTTCTTAACGGTCATCAAGCTATTGCTATTGTAAACGAACAACTTCATCCTAAACCACAACAATCCAATGGTCCTGAAAGTACTGGAAAAGGGGGTAGACATCATCATCAACAACAACAACAACAACATTTGTCAGCACTTCAAACTACAAATTCAAGTTCGACGAGTGTGGATAGTCATGGTGATCAAAGTGGATCATTTTTTGGAAGTTTCTTTGCTGGTTCTAAAAAAGCTAAAAAACCAAATGCTCTTATGGATGCGGTAATAATAATAGTATTCATTTATGACAATTATTAAATGATAGAATATGAATTAATTTTTTTATTTTTTATTTTATTTTTTAGCCACCATCAACACTTAAAGCAACAGGAGCATTGTCTGAACGTGAATATATGGAAACTGAAGTTATTAGTAAGTATAGATTTTTATTATATATATATATATATATATATACTTGTTACTCATTTATTTTGGGATGGGGTGGGTTATTTTAATATACATAGAACTACTTATTCAATCTTATTATAATATTGTAAAACGAACCATGGTGGATATGGTACCAAAAGCAATTATGTTAAATCTCGTAACACAAGCAAAAGAAGAACTTCAACGTGAATTATTATCTGAATTATATAAAGCTGAAGTATTAGATGATCTTTTACAAGAATCAGATTATACCAAGGAACGTCGACAAGAATGTAAAAAGATGATTGAGGTAAATAATTTTATTAAATATAGAAAATCTTTTAATGAAATAATACTAATATATTATTATTATAGGCATTACAAAAGGCGGATGAAATTGTTGGTTCTGTTTAATACCCCCCCCCCTTTTTTTTTTCTTTCTTTCTCATTTTCCATTTGGTTTACATATACGTATATATGATTCATTTCTTTCTTTCTTTTGCTTTGCTCAATTACATTCTTTTGTTATTGAATGGGATTTTTTTTTAATAATAATGAAATAAAAATCTTTGAGTATGAACACCATTGTTCATTATTTCTTTTACTATTTAGATGAATATATATATATATATATATGGTTAACATATTATTATTATTGTTATTATTATTATTCAAAAATGGCTATTTATTATTATTTATATGCAAAGGTATCTTCTATTATTTTCGGTATCATCATTTTTAATAGATTGGTATTCATTTTGATTCGTTCGTGGTGGATCCGTTAAATTATAAATAGTTACTCCACATATGACTAAGATATAAGCTATTGGATAAAAAGAAGGCATCTATACAAATCATTAAAAAAAAAAAAAAGATATTTTTATTATATGTATACTACCTTTAAAATATGTATTCAACAACAACAACAACAACAAACAATTATTATTACCTTGGCATCTAAAAAGATAAGTCCTGCTAATAAAGAATAGAAATTGGATGTAATCAAACTCATACTAATAAATGTTGCATTTGACATTCGATACAATGTAGGTCCCAGTGAATACATGGATGATAAACTTATAACGTAACCCATCATTAATACAACTAAAAATATATATTTAATCAAGATTATATCCATTTTGTGTGAGATAATAGATATGATAGTGAAACGATCTTTATTATTTTTGTATAATAGAAGAAACTTACCGATTTTCCATTCCCATTCAATAGTAGTCCATTCATTATATTCAAAAATAAGACTAAAGAGAAATATTTGTTAGAATTCTATATTCATCTCATACTATAAAAGAAAGTGTAAAACATACGCTTGAATGCCACTGAATAGAGAACCCCAAAATCCAGCTCGAGATAAAAATTCTTGTGTAGTACAACGATGAACAAGATATTCTTCAGTAACATTGCTAATAGCATATAACGTTGCACTCATCAGCTATCAAAATTTATAAAAAAAAAAAAAAAAAAAAAAAAAAGATGAATATGCTATTTTTTCGTGTGTGTGTGTGTGTGTGTGTGTAACGTTTAAATTAGAGATAATACTTTACACAAATCAGATCACCAATCCAATTATGATTACCTAAAAGTTTTTTTTTTATTAAAAAGATAAAGTGTGAGTGATAAAGTTTCGAAAACAAAAAATTGAATGAGAATAGTTTATTTTTTACTTGTGGATGCTTCATCTGCCATTGTATCTGCCCAAATTAGCATAAATAATCCTAGGAGACACAAAACTACACCTCCGAAATGACCGAAGAGATACCGATACCCTAGAAATAATGTTGATAATAGCATGATACATGGTAAAGTCCATGAAGATACAATAAGTGCTGATAAAACGGATGTACTTTTAAATGCAAGTACAGCAAGTATATTTGCTACAAAAAAAAAAAAAATTTAAAAAATTAAAAAAATTAAGCATTTTTACAAAGTAACTTTGACAGCTTTACCTTGAACGTCTGCAAATGAAAACCCAAAAACTATATATTTATACAATGAATAAGGGTTAGTCTATCTATATCCATATAGAAGTGCATATAAAAAGAATTAGAAAAAAGTTTTATCATTATAAATTTATTTAGATAATGTACACGTCCAAGCTTTCGTTTTCTTCGACGATGGTTCAAGATTGTCATTGTTATTATTATGAGTGGTGTTGTTATAATAAAGTCGCCAAGTATGTATAATAAATAATACCAAATATGTACAAAAATTTTGTGTGTAGGGTATATTGACAGAATGGTATGTCCATAATGCAGACGATGCAACACTCGTTCCAGTTATACATAAAGAAAGTATTTGACCAAGACACACTGGAATAAGCCATTGTTTTCTATGACTTTTTAATAGATTAAACAATGACATCAAGATGGCATTTATATATATATATAATATATATATTTATGAATTATAAAATACTATAAGAGAGAGAAAGGGAAAGAGAGGAAGAGAAAAAAAAAATTAAAAAGCTTTTTTTTTTTTCGGACGAGAAAACTTTCTTATTAAATATACTACTGCGGTTATATGGATAAAGAAAAAAAAAAGGAGGAGGGGGGGGTGCTGACAGTCATATGGGGTACCCACATTAATAAGTCGGTGCATTTTTGCATTACAAAAAAAATTCAATAGTATAAAAACAAAACAAGAATCATTAAAAAATATAGATATAAATAACAATATAAACTGATAATGCACAATAAATCATTATAATCTTTTGTTGTCATTAAATCTGATGTTATCAAATTTCCTGGTTTGTTTGTAAACTTGGTTCCTTTTTTTTAAAAAAAAAAAAACTGATCATGAGAGGATATATCATTTCAAAGGTGATTTTTCTTAATGTTTTCGGTTTATATAAAGAAAAAAAGAAAGTTATAAGTTTTTTTTTTTTTTTAATTATTATTATTGACTTTTTTTTTTTTTTTAATTAGGTTTCAAATAAAAAAAAAATTGATTATGCCATCCGCAGGATACCGGCATTCATTAATTTACGAATGTTATTTGCTACTTGAGGATTTTTCAAATGTTCTTGTGCAGCCTTAGGATCTTGTTGCATTTGTTGAAGAATTTGTTGCATAACTGGATCACCAAGGATACGCTATCAAAAATAAAAAAAATAAAAAAATAATTAAATATAATTGTATCTATGCAATTAAAAAGGTTTGTTCATGGTAACAATTTTTTTTTTTTTTACCTGAACTTCAGGATCTTGAGCTGCACGTTTCAAAGCTTCTTCTTGAGACATTTCATTATTGGCACCACCAGCAGCAGCTGTGAATGGGTTCATAGCAGCATATGCTTTTTGCAATTGTTGATTAATTTCACGAGCAGCCTTGCCTTCCTTATCATTCTCTTGTGCTTGTTTGAGGAAATCAATTGCTTTTTCATATTCCTTCTTTGCATATTCAACAGCAGCTTTACGGATATAACCTCGGGCTTAATAAAAAAAAAAAAAAGTTAGTCTATATCTTCCTATATCATTGACCATGGTTACAATTCAACCCTTTCCTCCTCCTACTTTTCTCTCCATCTATAAATATATACTTTACCAAAAGTAGGATCCAATTCAATACACTTATTAGCATCCTTTTCAGCTTCATATACAGCCATTAACTTGAGATAACAAGCAGCTCTGTTAGAATAAGGACGAACATCCTTATCATTACGTTTAATAGCTTCAGTATATTGTTCAATAGCACCAGGCCAGTTTTGTTCCTTGAACAATTTATTTCCTTCTTCACGCGCCTTGTCAGCTAATTCAGGGTTATAATAAGCTTCTTTTTCACGTTCCTTTTGAAGTTTTTGAGTATCACGAAGCTTTTGTAATGTTTCTGGAGTACGATGTTCAGTTAATGATTTTTCATAGAAATCAGTAGCCTTGTCAAGTTGATCCAATTTAACGGATGCATTACCAGCACGTTGAAGAGCACTATATATAAATAAATGATATATTTCAAAAATAAAAATAAAAAAATTAGTGTTATTATTTATTCTTTTTATCAGTTCAAGAAAAAAGGAAGTGGTATGAAAAAAAAAAAGAAAGAAACCCCTGTTATAAAATTAAAAAAAGGCTTACGTACCGTGCAATAAGTTTATAATCAGCACGAACACTTCGACCTGTTTCAACAGCTTCTTCACAGACCTTGAGACATTCTTCATATTTTTCTTGTTCAAAAAGAACAGCTGAGAGAAATTAAAAAAAAAAAAAAGTTTAATAATGTGTTGTTAATGATACATTCCATGCCTTTTTAAAAAAAAACTATTTGAAAGACCATTTTACCTGCTTTGTTTGTCAAAACGGAAATGTTGGTATTATCTAAAGACCAAGCTTTTTCATAATGACTTAAAGCATCATCAAACTGACGTTTCTTATAAGCTTGATTACCGAGATCCTTTTCAGCAAGAGCTTGTTGTTTGTTATCGTCAGACATTATGTGAGTGAATAAAAAGAGAAATAAAAAAAGATTGTTATGTGGAATGAGAAAGAAACCAAGAAACAAAAGAAGCAGGGCTTTTTTTTTTTTAGGGTTGGGTTATGAACACGTAAAAAAAAAAGATTCGATATTCCGGTCGCGCGAATTTTCTTTCTGGAGAATTCTAAAGGCCTGACTGAATACCACTTTAAAAAAAAAAAAAAATACATCCTCCGCAGTTGATCCAGATTTATGCTACTTAAAAAAAGAATATGAAACATTATAACCTTATAATTATAATCGAAATGTATACACGTTACAACATGATGGAAACTATTTTTTTTGATAAATGGCATGATATCTTTTTTTTTAATGGTGCTGAGGGGTGGTGCGGTTGTTTCTCACGATTGTATGTAGCCTTTCCATAAAGTAGCTATTCGGGTATATAAAACTCAAAACACCATTCTTTAAGTTCATCTAATAAATACTATTTTCTCTTATCCCTCTTTTCTTCAAAATAAAATATGATGATTTTTTGTTTCTTTCTTTCTAATACCAAACAACTTAACACCATGCGTAACTTGGCTTTATTTGATGATCTTTTTATATATATATATATATGTTTTTTTTAATAATAATAATATTAATAGAATGAGAAAAAGTTGAGGTTATATATTAAATGGCGTAAGAGACAAAAAAAAAAAAAAAAAAAAAGAACAATAATATGTCACTTGAGATTGAGATGATTCTTTGTTATTTGTTGTTTTAGAGTATGTATGTATATATATATATTATATTATATTTTTTTTATGTGTACACATTTAAGCAGAACCGACGAGAATGTTGTTGATGGGAATATGAATCAACTAATATAAAAATAATGGATGAGTTTATTTTTTATTTTCTCCCCATTTTCTTTACAAATTCTCTCTTTTTATTTCCTTTCCCTAATTCCCCTCCCCCCTTCTCTTTCCCAACTCTATTTTACCTTAACGAAATAACCAAGAGCACCAAGAGCAGCAAAACCCATGGCAACGGCTTGAGTAATTCTCAAAAATTCTATTAAATAAATAATATTTAACGTTTATGTCTTTATTTTATTTTTTTCCCTCGAAAAACGCGTTTATTCTTTTTGAGATGATCTTTCTTTTTTAAAATTCAAAATAAAAAAAATAATAATAATAATAATAATAATAATTACCTTTTTGATCAGGCTTACGACATCGGTTCACAAATTGAATACCATCCTTAAAAAATTGCTTCGGCATTTGTCTTATTGATGCACAAGGTTAATACAATTGGTTCTTTTTTATATTGATCATATATATGGAGTGCATATCCGGTCAAGCAACGAAGAAATGATTTGTCAACAGTATATTGAACAGACA